>JASVER010000026.1:783562-1182099 GCA_030449065.1 Oceanodroma leucorhoa | reverse complement strand
TGTATACATGGCACTTTGGGACATGGTTTAGTGGGCATGGTGGTGTTGGGTTGACAGTTGGACTTGATGATCTTAGAGGTCTTTTCCAACCTTAATGATTCTGTGCAACCAGACAGCTAGCTTGACTACTCTATCCTCAGAAAACTCTGCTTAAATGACATCCCACCAGCATGCATTTTGGAGGAAGCTATTTGATCTATTGCAACCCAGAAAGAAGTCTACARCAAACTGCTTTGGGATGATGGTAGAAGTCCACCTTCAGGATCCAAGGCACCACAGCTACACTCCTCCCCTCCCTCTCAGAGGCCAGTCATGCTGTCTGTCTCTCAGCACTACATCTCATTCAGAGTTGTGATTAGTACTGCAGTCATCTATGCCATCTGCTGGGGACAGACCATCCATAGACACAGGCAGTCCTCCAGACACATGCATGCTCCTCCCATGGCAGAATTCCAAGTAAAAACTGTGGCTTCATGTTTGCACATCTTGTTTGTCAATATTGCTTTGTTTCTCCAAGAAGAACTTGGCAAACTGACAGGCTAAAAGGGTGCTAGCTAGTGCAAAGCTGCTCCTTTCAGCTGGATGCCTACGCAGCAGTCAGCCACGTTGCAATTCAAGCAGTCTGTGCGTATTTGGATGACCTTTGATGGCAATATGAACTTTTCTASATCTTTTAGAAAGTTTGCTGGTTTCTAAAGATGATAGCGGTTCTAGATCCACAGGAAGAATGTCCCATTTTTTTCCATATATTTCTATTTTACTTGAGACAGTGGTTTACGTGAAGAGATGTTCAAATATGACAGATAATGTTTCCAGGTATTCTCATGTACTTCTGTAGGGTAGTTTCAACCTRGCAAACTAATTTAGTCATCAAGTGACTAAAGTTTGTATCAGAAGGTAAACAGCAAGGGTCCCAGGGAGGGGGTGAAAAACTATAAGGACAGGCAGGCAAGGAGGGGTGCTCATCCTGCTGAAGTGTAACAATAATTTTTCCAAAATTACTGGGATGGGACCAGCAAAGGGTGAGCTTGTTACTTTCCTGCTCACATGYAGGAAGAGTAAAATTGCCAGCTGCAGTGAAAGTTGCTGTGCAGATCTCTTCAGACAGTGAACGATATGTTTTCCCACAACTATGTCATATTGTGATTTTGTTCTGCCACTTTCCTTAAAATGAAAGTATTTCCTCCAAAGATGTTGGTGCCAGATATCTATTTACCCATTCTTAAGGCATTTCATGCTGCGAGGATGCCAAGCTGTATTTTTCTCCATGTACCCATGCTTACACACAGAAGGTACATGCAGGAAGCTTGTATCTGGTCAGTAAAAAGCATTTCATGTTATCTTGCATAAGAACAGTTTTCTTAGTACTTCGTTTACATAAAAGCAGTAGCTAGGCACAGCACTAGCTCTTGAACAACATCAGGAATCGTTTGTGCACAAACATTTCATGCACGGGGTCAAATGCATTTCTGATCTATGACAATTCAGTTTTCATTCAAGGACCCACAGAAACAAGTGGATATATTCCTCACTGGATCACCCCATACCCTCAACAGCTTAGCTGTTTTATGCTTCATTGATGCAGAATCTCAATGACTGCATATCATCATGCTGCTTCCTTCCCCCTTCCACGAAAGCTAGTAATTTGTAAGCACTCATTTATATTTAACTTTTCACATCAAATGGGGAGAAATTCACCATGTTGAAACTCAGTGGTCCTAATGACGTTTTGTGGAAGGTGGTGAGGAACCAAGAAGCAGCACGGGGACTGGCAGGCCCAGATGTCCACAGGAAAAACTAACAGAACACCAGTATCTTATGCATTCTATTTTACAATCTTCTTCATCTCCAAGTATTTATGCTATCTCTTAGAAGTTAATAACAAAGTTAATGACATCTTTGTAAGATAGTTCTTCACTTTGCCTAAGTCTATTTACAGCTTGAGGAAAATCCTAGTAAAAATGCATCCTACAATGCAACTGKCTAGACTAGTAGTGCAAGGTACTAAAAGGAATCCCCTCTTCGCTTTTTAATGCATAGTAAGGCTGGGTAAAACAAATTACTCTTGCTGATGCCATGCAGTTAAAGTGCAAATTGCAAAGTCACTTCCACAATTTTTGTGTCATTCTCCTGAAAAGAACTGAAGCTCTGAAGATGTTGTAACAAGAGGTAAAGATTTAGTGGCACCATCCCTCCTAGTTTAAAACATGCGAATAACAGTCCTATGGGGCCTCGACTTTTGCCTCTGGCATGATTTGTGTTTGATGTCACCCAAGCAACTTAAATTTGGTTTTAAGCTTTTTTTGCCATAAGCATAAGATGAATGATTATGCATAACATTGCTTATAAAACACCCTCAAATACTATAGCAACACATGCAAACAGTCCTGAAAACAGGTATCAGGAATGAAAACTGATTAAAACATGTATACAAGCACATGTCCCAGCAGAAATTTAGGCAAAATTACCCTGTTGTTTGAAGGGGGAAAGAAGGGAATTTTTTTTAATTGCAGAAATATTATTAAGTGGCACATTCAAATGTGTTTTTACAGAACAGGAACGAACAAACTTATGTTAAATTGCTGGAAACAGTATGGTGGCTGCATCAACACATTTTGAATTGAACAGATTTGCTGAAATCCAGAAGAAAAGCTTGACTGGAAAATGAAGAGGCTATTAAGGTAATATAAGCCTTAGCAGCCTCTATTGGATCCACTGTCTGTGGCTCATTCAAGGATTATTTAGCTAACTGACCCTTGACAGTGTTTGGTGGGACCATTTTTAATTAATTCACAATTTTCATGTATGATTTTACTGACACTAATAATATTTTATAGATAGAGCATGGAAACAAAGACAGACCTATGGGGTAACCGAGTCAGGGAGCAGTACTAAATCAACTGAAAGGCTCAGAAAGAAACCTTCAGCTTCCCTGTCAGCAATCATCGAGTACATTGTAGAACAGCTGGCAAGACCTTCTATTGCATCTCATCGCTTCTTTCTCTGGCCTTCTCTTTTATAAAATTATTTCCTCTTGATATCACCAGACACAATMACTGGGCTAACAAATTAAGCTTGCTGTCTAAAACAATCCTCCCACCTCTTTTCTCCATCTGGAGTTCAAGCCTATACAGGAATATTGCAACATTTCTGGAGGGTTTTCATCATTATTTAAGAGAAGCAGCTTCTTTTTAACTCTCTTATGAGCAAATTGTCAWTACCCATGAATTGAGAATACTTTATTAAAATAAACCAGCTAGAATTTATATAGCTTTACTGCTATATATGCCATTGTATGCTACATTTCTTATGCCAGTAAAAATAAACTTGTTAAGGGCCTAGTTTATCACACACAGAAATGCTACAAGTTATTACCAAAAGGGGAGGGGGAATAGAGACACGTTTAAGTATTCTAGATGCTGAACAGGAATGCCTTATTCTTAGAACTGTTCTAATCCTCCAGGCTTCAGAGTGTCATATTTTGTGTTTACAGAAAGAGTTGTGTAATACTTTATAGAGAATTAYGGGTAAAAAATATTATGGTATGAACTATTCAGTTTCATTTTACTTTCCATACATTGCATAATTTACAAGAAAAAGACAACACAGAAGTAAGAAGAAAGTTTAGAATGTATTTAAAATTAACATTTCTCTTTCACATAACTATCCTGAACTGTTCTTAACTTTTCAGACCCATGGAAATTCTTTGCAGGGCTTTAATAAGAGAAAGGCTACATAAGCCCAGCCACTTATTTCCTCTTTTGGGAAAGAAAATGATCCTGCTTTAATTCAGTTATGCCTCCTGAAGACGGGATCTGCTGAAGGGTAGAAAGCAGCTCAAGAATCCTTCAGAATTACCAAATTCTAGAACCACAACCAAGTTCTTACTGATCCATGAGCTGCAGATGCACAAACATGATCTCTACTACAGAAAATTCTATATGTGAGATAACTACATTAAACACATTTTCAATATTTACTGCAACTCTCAATCAAAAATACTCTCAGTTGCTTGAAGCAGGGGGCTTGTGTGTTACTGTTAGTCTTTGAATGACCATTTCATTTCAACAAACTGAATGTAAGTGCAAGAAAAGTATCTTAACCTTCCCAGTTGTTGTTAAATAAATGAGAACAGTTTTAAGCATTACAGTATTCCAAAATGGTACAAATTGGTGGGGTCTCTGAAGTATAGTAGCCTTCATACTCATTAAAAGCACAACCTGAAAAGAGACTAATGGAAGGAAAAAAGGAAGGGGACCTTCGCTTTGCCTTTTAATAGCATACAAAAAGGCTTTTATCCCCAAATCCCATGAGCTAGTGAAGAACCATGACGTGTAGCACAAATACAATCCTTCAGACTGAAGACCAGTAATTTTTCAATGCTCACCATCAATATTAGCTAACACAAGGACATTACTTTGTACTTCCGCAGAAACATTTCAGTCCAGGATAATTAAAATGTGTCTACCCATTTCTAGCTCAGAGGGAATATATTCCCTCAAATTAGAGGCAGTCTTAAGCAAGCAGACCAAAGACTAAGATCAAAACTTAGTCACAGCAGGCTAATATTCCAGGTAGAACAAATTACTTTCAGATAAAGTAATCAATTCTTTCCTTTGTATTTCAAAGTATAATGCAATGCTAACATAACACTGGATCCTTTCAGTACCATGGTAGGTTGAATTGTTTATACAGACATAGGGTTCCACCTCTGAAAACATCTGGAATTAAAATATTGACACCACTTCTTGCAACTTGCAGCTGAACAGCAGAGCKCACAGCCTTGGGTGTCACGGACATCACCAAGATCCAGGGAGGGAAACGCAGAGCATAGCACAGTTTAACAGGTCTGTAGCAGAGGCTGCAAGTACCTTCCTGCAAGGCTTTCATCAAGACATCTGAAGTCATTAGTCTATTTTAAAACTTGAATAGACTTGACAGAAGATTATCTCACATACCATGGAGAGTAAGACAGACTTCAGAACCAATGTCAGATCACAGACCCCTAGAACGCTTCCCAGATAATCCACTGTGTTAAAAAAAATAGCTGCTCTCATTTAAAAGATGCATATGAAGGCCACATCACTATTTCAAAAGCAGAGAAACTTTCTTCAAGATCCCWATTTAACCAGTCACCTTCATACTGTTCTGCAGTTAATTCCTATCTTTATACTCAGGATTAATGGAAWAATGCACCAACATGATGATTCATCTGCAGGTAATCAACCAGCTATATCCTCCTCCATCCAATGTGAATAGCGTTTGTTTTGTTGTTTGGATTTTTTTGGGGGGTTTTTGGTTGTTGTTTGTTTTTCCTTTTTATTTTAAGCTTCTTTCCTTCACCAGTGATAGAGCCCAGGCTGGAAAAGGTATCACTAGACCATGAGAAACAGCAACTCTTCACTGATGTCTCCCCAGAGCAGAAAATGTTTGGCTACAACTTGATGCGACACCTTTGGTTTTGGCACAATATAACAATCTTTCAGTCACTGTTTGAAATTACAGAAAAARCTATGTGCAAGTCAAAGTTTAGCTGTAAATTAACACTCACTTTAATAAAAAATAATTTCAAAATAATRACATCAGCTAAGCTACTCTTTTGTAGACATCTTCTCACACCTGCAAATATAAAATACACAACAGATGTTGGAAAAAGAGGACTAACTCTGACCTCCCCCACCCCAACTGAAATATTGAGTTTCTACAGGAAAACTTACACACTGTCACTCTGCTGCAAGCTGATTACACTCATATCTTTTAAAAACATTTTTTTTGGGCTGGCAGGTATATAAATATAAAGAAATCAAACTTGCACAACAAAACAGGTCTAAAAACCTTGATACAGTTCTGCTCTGATTACAGTACAAGACAGGAAAACTGGAGGAGCAAAAGAGCTCTAACCTGGTACAAAACCTTTTCATTAATTTGGCAATCGATCAAGCAAATCAAAATACTGGATCAGTTCCAAAGACAGCTGAACTGCTACAGTTTGTAGCTGACAGTAATTAAAAGTTGAGTGGATGGCTTGTGTTAGAAACCAGTGAGRAGGAGCCCACAGCTCCTTCTGGATGTTCCTGGTAAACAACTCGTCAGCATTTAAAAGGAAGCCTCTTGTTTCCTCAATTCCTACAGAAGACTGACTGGCATTTCAGCCTACCTGAAGAACCCAGACTGACAGCAGAGACTGGTCTCTCACAGTGAAAGGGKTTTGGGATTTTGTTGTGTGGGTTTTGTTTGCTTTTTTTTTTTTTAATTAAGAAAATCCTATGAAATACCACTGTTTTTTCAATTAACATACCACCTCAGGGACAATCCATCCTTAAGAAAAATGAGGTGTTAATGGATTACATACCAAATGCTCCCTTCAACCTTAAYAGAGCAAAATTATTTTCAGCTCTGGTAAACAAGCAGTTTGACTCAGCTATCATTTTTACAATGTAAAAAAAAAATAGCATTCTGGTTATTGTAATCAGATTTGCATTGCATTGAGGACTTCCTGGTTGGTTTTTTTTTTGGCCCCTACCCCTAAACAAAGTCAACGAGCTTCAGTAGGAYTTAAAATAACCATTCCCTTTCCACAAAGGGAAAGGGGGATCAAAAATTGCTCAGGTTACTGTCACTGGCATTTGTTAGAAGAATGTGTTTACAAAAGCTTCTTCAAATCTTGAAATCTTTGAATCTAGGACTTAAGGAAGACAAATTCTAAAGGAAACAAGTCATTTTTAAAAGGCAGACAAAGGTTCACAGGCTCCAAGTCACTAGTAGCTTCCTTTTCTTTCCAAGYCCTTATATCATTTTACATGTCATGGTTCTCTGGTTCCAAACACTGACCCCTTAAACTAAGGGCTAAACCACAAGCAAACTCTGACATTTTCAACTTCCACTCTCCAATGCATGGTTCAAAGCAAGTTTGCATGGTGCAGAAGAACAGGGTATTAGTTTGAAATCATTAATTCCAAAATAATCATGCAAACAGGGAAAATGTATCAAGATGATATTAAACCCATTTCTAGCTACTCCTTTTTAATTCCAAAGGTACCAGAAGTATTTGAAAAYTGCTACTTTTCCCTAGAAGAGGGTCACAACAATGAAGCAGGAGATTTCTGCATTTCCACATTTTGCTTTCAACCCTATTCCCCAAACTAAATGCTTGAGTATGTGTGTCTGTTCACTTTCACAGACAGCAATGGCAGGAGTAGTTTTATCAGGTTCAGTACCRCCCCGATGAGCCCATCCTAGGCACCTAGGACCCTACTCACAAAACTGGCAGCCATGCCAGTCCCACAAAGCTTTCATGCTCTGGAAAGTCAAAAAGCAGCAGCAGGATAAAAAAGGTCTCCATCCATAGACTTCAGATGGCATCATTATAGCCTTCCGCATTTGAGGATTTCATCTCCAAGAAAAAGTAAAAATTATAAWTGCATTTAATCCCACTGTAAATGAGATTAAAAGGTTAACATACAGAAGCTGCCAAACATACCCTCTCTTGGCAACAGTTGTTGGAAATCTGYAAATTAGGGACACCAGGTCATTTTTTTTTTTTAAGCATTCAATTTAGATTACTGATTAGGATTACCTGAGTATATCCTCTTACAGTTTCTGGTTGAAAAACTGTAAATTTTCTTACATCTGCACTATCATCTTTAGAATATGGTCTACATCCATAGTATTTAGTATACATAACAGGCATCAGTATTTTCAAGTAAATCTCAATTTTTTCAGAAGAGAGGTCATCTAGTGTTCTCACAATGCACTTGAACCCTGTAMATTTTGCAGATAACTAAAGCACAGGAAAATACATAGACCTGATATCTAGTTGCACTACAGAATTAAAAGGCAGAAACAAATGGAAAGACAGGGAGACAGCAGAAAAATACAGTCCAAGCAAAGCCTAACAGAAGCATTCCAGAAAACATGCCAACAAACCAATCCTCTTTAGCGTTTGCTATCTTATTATTAGGAAGCAAAGRATTCTTATAAGAAGGGCCTATGAAAGCAACTGCTTTGTTGCAAGCAAATAAGCTAATGGTTTTATTAGAAACATATGCTAAAAGGTTTATCTGTTAGGCAAGAGTTGCTTTATGCAGCATTTTAAAAGACAATGATTGAATCCCTTGCTCTACTACTTAGCCACACACCAGTGCAATATGCATAATACTCTGAWGCAGCAATTATTCCTATGGTATTAAACAAGTCCTACTGAAGKGAAGTTAGTATCACTTACAAATCTGCCCTTAGCCACCATTAACACTAGTCTTGAAAACAAGATTCAGTAAAGAACTGAAGAACAATACTGAGCTCTGAAAGTAGTTCATTACAGAATGAATGTTTGAAGATTTAAGCAACATTATAGAAATTGCCAGTCTGCTTGTTAAGCCTGGAAATTATTAAAATAAGCAWGTAAAAACACTGATAGAGAAATACTCAAAATCTGATCAACTGACTTGGGTCTGGTTCTACCTGAAATTGAGCCATCAATTTCTTCTTTCCCCCTGCCCCTTCTCAAAACAGGTTTTTCCAATACCTCCCTGAATGCAGGTGTAAGTAAGGCAAGTCATAACATACTGGCAAGGTTCTCCTGTTCCAAGTAAGTTGCTGGAAGGTGCTTATTTTACTTGGTGAGAGAGATTCAGACACAGCATGCCTTAGTTGCTACTTCGCTTTTGACTGAYTTTGCAGAAACAAAGGCTCACTTTGATATTAAAAAACCTATGCCAGATTTGGTCCTGTTTCATAAACACTGAAGTCAGCAGATTGATATCCTAGACAAACTTGATAGCATGTAAAACTGTACTTGGCCCTTATCTACATTTTATGGCACACCATTTTTTTTAGCATGTTGCAAGTAAACATCAAATTCACATTAGTGACCATCTTCTTAAAGCATCTTCAAATGTATTGACAACAAGTATTGTTCAAAGCACTCAGTATCCCATACAATAATACACTCCAGGTTTTCTGCTTACTAACTACCATGATATTGGGTCATATAACTGTATGTGCCTCCAAGGTACAAAACAACCTACCTTCTCCCCTAAAGAAGGAATAAGATTCACAGAAGAGTGACAGGAACTCAATGCTGAGAAGCAAATGTTACTGCACAAATTGGAGTTTGKGTGTCCTAAATAAAGTGTGTTAATCTGTCCCCAAAGATCTCAGTGAAGATACTGAAATAGGAACTGAGAATGTATATGTAAGCAAAGCAAGCCAACAGCACAGAGAAAAAAAGGTGTATACATTTTTTCCACCATGYACCACACATTAAGTTCAGCTTCCTTCTTCCATGTCCTCTGTGAGGCTAAACATAAAMACACCAGGAGTTCTGTGATCCTCCTCTGTGCTTGAAGGTTGCAAAAAGGGTAAGGTAATGCAATGCCAAGTCTGATTCTTAGTAAGTTAAGATGAACAAGAGAAGCAGGGGGTAAAAAATAAGAAAGAGGTAGCCACAGTTGGGAGGAGGCTAAAAACTTCCTAAAATCCCAGGTTTAGTTCCTTYAAAGGCAGCTAGAGATTCCTGAGAATAAGCCAAAAGCCCATACAAGATTTCAGCTTTCATACTGGACGAGATGGGAAGGATACAGTTATGTTTAAATGTAAAGCCACCGTGGCAGAAACAAATGCTAGAAGGAAATGCTTTTTCAATAAAGGGGTGCTTGAAAAATCCCCTTGAGAACAAAATTGAGAATGAAAGGCACTTGCTAATTGTTCGAAGCATGAATAGCCTGAACTAGTCAAACAACTGTAGCTGTTACATTAAAAAAACAACATGTTTTTATTCTCCAATTTGGACTTCTGGGGCTTTGGGGGTGAGGGGGTTGCCACTTTTTCTTGTTTTTGACACTGTACAGGGCCTGCCATAAGTTGTTTCTGAAGTTGAGTATCAGGCTGTTGCATTAATTTATCTAACATGCACATACCAAGTGACATTATAAAGCAGCTTCATCTTTCACTACAGAGGAAGCTGATTCCTCCCTATTCTTCTTCCCAGGACTCCCTAAAACACCAAGGTTCACATACTGGAGGTGCTCACACCATCCAACTTTCTTCACCCACATTGCTCTTCCCTTCAGACAAAGCTTGGTGTGTTTTGAAAAACTCTGATGTTCAGAAAAGCTAATTAGTTTATTAATTAGCATAATTATTTATTAACAATTTATTTGCAATTAACAGTACCTGTTTACCTCCAGGAATGAGGCTCTATATAATTTTATGCCTGCTCCCACATAAAAGGCTTCACAAAACTAATTTTTTTCTTTAAGCTTGCTTCACAGACAGCTTCAAAACTTTAYTATAAGAGCAAAACTTTCGACACTTAAGTTAATGGAGGCACATTAAATACTAAAACATTMACTAGCTGAAAGAAGCTGGGCTGTCCAGTGAAGAAGATGAAATGAGAACAATTTTCTTCCAATGAGTTTACTATTGAACCATTTGAGAACATACACTTGCAAATTACTTCCAGGTTGCTAATCCTAAGCAAGTAGTCTAACTATCCTATGAATGGTATAAAGCTTATCTCCCCGCCGGAATTGGAATAAAAGGAGGASAAAAAACCCCACAGCTCACACAGTAGCCATTGTTTGAATATCAGAAGGGGAAGCGTGCACTGGCATAACTCTTAATGTGCTGAACTACTAGTTTATCTTGTTTAAAGTTACTGTCACTGGCATTTAACTAAGCTATCAGACTGCTTTGATGGTGTTTGCTAAAATAATTAAAAATAAGGTCATCATCAGCTTCCAGAAAATAGCTTTCAGAAGACTAAATGCAGACTGTAGAGACAGCTTTAGGTGGAAATTTAAATGCACCTACACCTTGCAAGGCAAAAAAAAATTATTTAATAAGGAAGCGTAAGTCTTACTAAAGAAACATATGTACCAAATTATTTTTTTTTTATCTCTACATAAAGGAACAAGTTTTACAAAGARAGGGATAGTCTCTGAAGTTACTGATCCCACATCTTGATAAAAGACTAATATAAATATTATTAGTTAAATTTTCACCAAGGTGGAGATGCTAGAGAAAAGGAAGCACACCTATCTAATCAAGCAAAATAAGATTCATATTCAATAACATAACTGTCTTCACAGAACAGCTGTCTGAACTACTATTCTCAAACACATCAGCAGATGAATAACTTCTTTTAAAAGCATTTGTTTGTAGAAGTCTATTATACTCAATACTAAAGATGAAACACTTCACTTTTAAGTGACCAGAGTTTAAGTTACCTTACAATACCAAGAATCTACACATATGCTCCAAACCAGAAAAAAACAACTCTTCAAGTGACTCAYAGTCATTAGTATAAAATTTTGTAGTTCAGTACAGACTTTAAAAAATGAGACAGCAAGTCCTCACAAAAACTGTCAGGTAAAGAGACTTCATAAAAGAATCTGTACTATTCTCAACCTTAATTACTAGSTTTACAGTAATTACTGTAGAAAAAACACACCTAGACCTGCTACTTGACAGCATTTAATTCTAYTGTAGCTTGCACTTTCCATCTCATCTTTTCAGGGGGCAGTTTGCAGTGTGGCACACTGCAAGATGATGAGGCTTAGGAATGAGTCATAGTTCAGGAGGAAGGGAGGAGAGAACCACTGCCCAAACCCAACAGAGAAGAGGGAGCCAAAGCAGGGTTGTTTGGGTTTGTGACCACAAACAAATATTTTGCTTTTCCTTCCCTCCCACCCCACCTCATTCAGTAATCAGACACATTTGTGAACTCAAATTAGGAAACAAGAAGCTTCCCRCCCTGCAACAGGTCTACTCAAAGTATTATGAAAGAAGTTGCTAATTCTCATCCAGCACCAATGGGCAAAGACAGCCATCATGGTAAGCACAGTCACCCTAAAGTTTGAATGGGTACTTGGGARGGATGCAAGCACGTAAGTTTACCCTATGCTGTTGTTCCTTTTCTGCAAGTCATAATGCAAGTGGAGCTGCTTCTCTCCCAGGCTGGAGGAAGAGTTACAGCACATACACACACAGCCCAGGAGTTGGCCCTTCAAAACGGAATGGGCTGAGGTCCAGCAGCACAAAAYTCAAGTCAGTGCTACCTATTAATGCAGGCAATCAAAAGACACCCAGAGGAGCACCAGGGAACAGACCCACTTCTCAAAATGGAAAGAATGAAGAGAAAAAAAACCCAAAAAGCAGAGGCTGGCTAATCTTGGTTAGAAATCAGCAAAAGATGGGTTGCAATTGCAAAGAAATTCTGGGAAAAGACTATTCTTAGAAATCCTGAATGTTAGTGAAAGCCACCTTGAATTTCTGTTTCTAAATTAAAGAGGAGAACTCTAAAGAAGCTGAAACCCTGTTGCTGCATGAGAAGAATGGAAGAAGCCACATGGGTCACAGATTCAAATTGCCTCAAATTGCAGGTCACTGCATGATGAACACCAACTCTGGAAGGGYACACAAAAATAGCTACCTTGCACCCTCCTTCCCTTCTTCTCATGTTCTTAACACAAGTGTAATTCCCCAAATTCTTCCTGTGATAATAAGATAGAGCACTGACATTGCTGTGGCCCTATGTCAGGCAATGTTGAATGAATCATTTCCCAGCTTATTTTGGAGAATACAGATGACAGAAAACATACTTTGGAAAAAGGAATCTGCTATGGTGTCTGCCAACCCAATTGCAAGGAAAACATCATCCTGATCTCCAAAGCACCCATGCAACTCTATGCCTTGCTCACAGCTGCAGTCAGATACCTACAAGGTTTATCAATAGCATCAGCCAACCTTACCCAACATTACACCATTTCTCTAGTGCTGCAGTAGAAGAGAAATCCTTTCCCCATAGCTTCAGCTAAAGAAAAGTAGACTCTTTCTGGTTCCTACAGGAGGAAGGTCATTACAGAACTTCTCTAATCGTTATGAACATCTTCCTTTCTCCCCACAAGCATAAGTGTTCTTGTGACTACTTTATAGCCACTCAAACCTGTAATTCCTATCCTTCCCTAGTCAGAATGTGTTTCATGAATATGGGAGATTTAAAGTTATAGGTAGAGATCAATAACAGATCCCAGAACTATCCCTATAATTTTTTYGCTGTTTTGAAAACTTTCTTCAACCAAAGGACTTAACACTTACATTCTGTTGAATCTGAATTTATGCAATCATTTCATACCATGCTAAGGCATGAATTATAGGGAGGTGAAGATTATACAACATTTTGAAGACAAGATCATGGCTCAGAAATTTGCAGCATGTGACCACTAGAAGGCATTCCAGGACTGAGTGCTTTCCTTGAGAAAGATTACCGATGAGGGTTACACCTGAGTAGCCCGATGTGCAGCTCATATCAGTATCATCCCCAAACTGTTCTCTAGTTTCCAAGTTTAAAGCTTTTCTACTAGGTACAGCAACCTTGACCCTTTTATTCTAGCCCTGAACACCCCTGCTTCTTATGGAAAGCCTTTAGGATTCTAATTACTCTAAAGTCTACATCAATTAATCTTTGTCCCTGGTAAGCAAGACAATGTTTTTTAATAGCTCTTTAGTATTCCAGACCAATCTTTTCCAGGACTACTACTTCCAGTCTACAGTCTTCTCCTTCATAATTCCTTTGGGTTTAAAGTGAATTTKTCTTCTGTTCTCTCTTCATCTCTATTTTTCTTGAATTACGGTCAATCAACTCTCACCCATTCTTCCTCCTGAGGTTGGCTGCCCTTTTCATACTGACCACTCCCAAARAATCTTTGGTGTTCCCAGGACTGCAGCCTGCTACCAGGGTCRAGACGACCTCTAAATCTTTATGTTTACTACGTACATGCAACTGCTCGTCTTACAATGCTGTCCCACTGCTCTCTTCCATCAGTTTCACCACCATCACAGACCAAATCCTGACGGAACATCACTATTTTCAGCAACATTTCCAAGCTTGGGGTCTTAATTTTCTTTGAGCTCTTCAGGAACACACAGCTGCATCAGGAAGCTGTGCTAGGAGAAAGTACATCCACCTATTTGCAGGATCAGCTCTTTGATCTCCTCCACTGCTGTCACAGTTGCCACCATTACTTTTCCTTATTTTCTCAAACCTGAAATCCGAGCCTCTCCCTGCAAACACCCACCTGACAGATCCCTCTGCTCAGCAGCCCAGGTGTTGCTCATGTTGGCTTCCTCAGGTACTGCTGCTGCAGCTCARGAACTGCTTTGTGCTGCAGCAGCAGCAACAGTAGCTTCCCGCACTGTGCTGAACCATGCACTGGCACCAGAGGCAGCAAGCCCCCGTTTCTGCTCTTGGACGGAGATGGTGACAGCCAACTCCCCTCCTTACCAGCCACGCGTGAGGACAGACTTTTCTTGATTTCCTTCGTACATCAGTACATGCGTCACACACAGTACGCGTAGGAATGTGCAAAGTGCTAACGGCATGTGCTACTGCTTGACGACCACAGATACCGAAGTGATACCAGACAGAAAATACTCGATTACAGTTCAACCCATCATTTGTCACTGGTGGTATACAATAAGCCTGTACGCCTCTGGTGCTTGTACTATAATCATTCTTCTGATAAGCAGGCTGGTCTACACAAGTCAGAACAGTATATTTCTGACTTATAAACGTAACAAATAAATCATTATCCTGCTTAACTAAAGTGTTACAGGGATCAAGTGTAAGCCACAACCATTATTTAGCATCATTACTCTTATTCACTGACTTGATTTTTGACAGATAAATTTGAGATTGATACCTTAATATTGTTTTAACAAAAAAGGCAATCTTTCACAAAAAAAATCACTGTTAGAGAAGTTTGCAGGCATCGCTTTGTTAGTGGTGCAAATACCATCTATCAAGCTTACCTTTTCATCTTACTTTTATCTGGTATACATGAAGATTTGTGCTTTTTTAAGTAGGCAAAAATCAGAATCTATGTTCTTCCTTTTTCTTTCCTACTATCCACAGTATCACTGTCAACATAATTTGCATGTTACAACTTAACTAGTTATTGCATTAGAGTAAACAAGAAAAAAATCCTTCAACAGAAACAGCTTATTACAGTATCTTCTATAGAAGCCTTCAGCACTTCAGTTTTCCTAGCACAGATTAAAAATAGATAAAGAGCCATAAACTGTAGGCAGATAGTTGATGTTCTTTCAATGGTGTCAAAACATCTTAAGACATTTATATAAAGCTACCTATATAGGTGTACCAAGGATCATCCTTCTCTTCCTCTGCCCTTCAAGAAGCCACACCAAAGAGAACAACTCAATCTAAGTATAACTTAGACAGTGAGATTTAAATTCCAGCATAAACTATAGTTATTCTATTTTATTATATTAACCAGCCTTTTGATAAAACGTAAATTTAAGAATTAGCAAACCAGCCACAATCCCCATTCAAGCCCTTCTGATGCCACCTCTTTTCAAGATACATATGAGAACTCCTTGTATTGGAACAGCTCGGGTAGAAACATCAAAATTAACACCCATCTGATATTGTTTCATGTCTCAAGCACACAAAAAAGCGATCCTAACAAAAAGTCCACATGGACAGAAAAAGGAAATTATAAAATGCCAATCCCCTAATATCAATAGGATTTAATTTATTTTTTTTTAACCCAAACCCAGTCAAGTAGGATTACAGGTTTAAAGGTAAACTGCCAAAGAAAATTATATCATTTCCCATAATTTACTCCAAAACTAGGTTAGACTGTTTACCCTCTCTTCCCAGAATGAAATAGCACAAACAAAAAGAATCTACAAGACCCATGGTACTTGTGAGTGGAGTGTCACATGCAAGACATGTCAGGGCCCCAGCTAATGTCCAGAGCTTGGCTCAAAGCTTAATGAAATTGGTGACTACAGGGTATGAGTTTTCTCCTATCCATAGGATAAAAATAGATAAAAGTTATTTTATTTTAAACATTTCATTAAAAAAAAAAAAAAAAAAAGACAAAAACAACCAGCCTACCCTTGTCAAAACTGAAGTCTGGTTACTTCTAGTTCTTGGCACAGAAATCTGTACTTCACATATATTTTGATTTTTTGGGGTACCTTACAACCAGGAACAGTAAAGCAAAACATTTTTGCTTGTAAGGTTAACTGCTTCATATCAATAGCATCATTATTTTGAAACAAAGTACGTTTAATTTGTCTTTAGAGACCAGACAGAACCACTTGATCCTGCAGACAGAAACACTTTTCTGTATTTTATTTTTAAACGCACACAAGTAGAAGAGCACTATTACAGAGGACTACCCTTTTAGCCAGAAAAAGATGATTTAACACAACATAACTGTCTGCTGTATCAGATCATACATCACAAATATTTATCCAGTGATAAATACTTCTCAGGGAGCATGGAAACAAGCTGGTTTATAAGGAGACCTTGTACTCCGGGTGATATGCCTGATCATTTAGTTTCTCCTCCCCACCTCTCTCAGGAGAGCACAATGACTACAGACATCTGCTGTTTGACTATAGACACATCATAGTGGTGATACAAGTTAATGTTGTACAAACCAACAGCACCACATGTGAGTCAGCTAGGTTTTCCTACCAGGACACTACGGTTAACCTGCTCACCCAAAACAAGAAACACCTTTACTACTAAATAAATAGTGAACATTTCCTTGTAGGAGGGGAAGGGGAATCCCCATTCCCTCCCTCACTCCAGCTTTTCCTACAGCACCCTTTCAAGTCTCATCATTTTAATACTGGTTCTTTTCAGTGCCAGTGTTTCCTTTCTCTTTTTGCCAAAAGACTTGTTCTCCTTTAGCAGACAGAGGCTGGAAAAATATTCCTTCCTACATACTTGCAACAGAATATGCTTAACACACTTACATAAGCTTTGAACCTATCAAAACTATTCCAGAGCTACAAAAAAGTCTAACACAGAGTAAACTAAAACCCAAATAGGACAATTTCAGTTTTACAAGAAAGCAAATTCCAACCATTCCTGCCACCTTTCTTGGTCTTCAATCTAAGAAAAAAAGAAAAAAGTGATTTCACCAGAGGTGAAAGATTTCAGGTTTCTATAAAAAGGCAGGAAGGCAAGATTAAGCAGTCACCTGTGCATGAGATGCATTTTCTATTTTCTCTTAAAAAATAGAGAAAGAAAAAGGCAAATATTCTATTATAACACAGAACACAAGTATGAGGCTCTGTGGTTAAGAAAAAAGCTGAAGTCATTTTAAAATAACTTTGCCAGAAGTCTTCAAGCATTTCCTTTCTCATTCCAGGAGCTGGCATACAAACTAGGCACACCTTATAAACCCCACCACCATCCTGGCCCTAATACACTCAAGTTTTTGCTTCACAAAAGAAAAACAGCTAAATAGTGCATGTATATATATGCTCAAACATTTACACACATGCATATCTTATCACAAAAAAGCCTGATAGTACTACTAAAAATAGAAGTACACCTTGCTTAAACGTGAGAATAAAAGCATGTTTTCACTTGCAATTAAAGCACAATGAATGAAGTGTACGTGTTTACAGAAGGCAACAAAGGAAATAGACACCCTGTACTGACTGATCCAAGGTCTTTCTCCATAAGTGGCACGAAAATTTTCAGTCATAATTTGTTTATTGGAGTATTATTTTCTGTCTACCCCAGTTAGAAGTTAATAAGAGGTTGCATCTGGCTCCAGTTCTGGGTCATTCCATCTGCAACACTGGAGGAGGTGTTTGTATATTACCCAGTAAGGGGAGTGGTACAGGGACAATATAAAATGCCACCACAACAATATTGCCTTTTGCCGAGAGATGCCAGTGGCCTGCAGCAGAATATTCTGGTGTGCTTACAAGTTAGGGATCCTGAAACTATTTGTTGTTCGAAGTTTTAGGTTTTGATTCTGCCACTTTTTCTTAGAAAAATTGGTTCACTTAAAGCAAATAGGTCTCCTTATCAGTATCAAAGCCTAAAATCTGTTCTGAATCAAAAATCTCCAAGCAATGATTAAAGAGTGCATTGATTTGCAGTGTATCAATATATTAAAACCATACATTAACATCATTAATGTTTTCATCCAGCCCTGTGATGAATTTCAAGTAGCCCGACTAGCAGGAGTCTGTTCAAGGATTGTATGCAGAGGCCATAGTGGCTACTAACCAAGAGGAAAAAAAATGAAGGAGAAGGAGTAGAAGAGAAGGATGACTTTTTAGTTTAAGTTACATGGAGTAAAGCCATATTAGAATTTGCTGTTATGCATTGTAATAGGAAGAAACAGCAATTTGTGGCTTTGTCAGACATGTAACCATTACTATTGCCAAGCAACTTTCCAGCTAAAGAGACTTCACATTGGAGGGGTGGGGAGGAAACACTTTCTATCATATCAGACTCAAATATAAAACCATTTACCTTTCATATGTTTCAGCTGAAGCTTCTTGCCAAGTTTGTAAACTTATGTTGAGACACCACTTCTCTTTACCCCCAATTAGAGTCTGTATTTTGCTCTTGCCTGGGCAAGTAATACAAGACCCACTCATCCGTGGGACAAATGTGGTTACACGGGGGCAAGTACAAGACATGACTTTTCCCTGCATCCTGAGTGAGCATCTAAAATAGCCTAAGCCTTTAACCGTCTCACCAGTCCCTCCATTACAGGCTTGGGTTGGGTAGAACTGGCCACGTCAGAGGAGGAAGAGCTGTGGTTTAGTCTAGACACAGCATTTCCCCTTTCCTTTACCATGGTCCTGCTTCCAGCAAAGATCCTTTAGTCAGTGTGCTACACAGAGGAGATTCAAGAGCACAGGGCTGTGAAAGAAAAAGAACCCCTGCTAGTTAAAAAAAGGAAGATCTCAGAACAAAGCTATGAGCAAAGCAGCTGTGGCACAGTTTGGTATTCACCAAATCTCCCCTCTTGAGGTTTTGTCTGTGCTTAGGAAGGTAGCACTAAGCATCCCAGATCCTCCCCTTACAAAGATCTACTAATTGAGATCTATGTTAACTAGTCCATTAGGAAGGGCAGACAAGCATGCAGGTGTAACCAAACAAGTTCCACCTCAAGGGCTCCAGTTCTACAAAACCGCTCTCAGCTTCCAGTTCCTTTAAGGCCCACCCCTGCTTCTTAGCTATTCAAACCTCATGGGTGCCAGAGCAATTTGTACAGCCTACATTCGGCTGAGGCACCACCACCATTCTTTAAATGCWGGCACTGGCCTGGACAAAACGTTACTGATGGGAGGAAAGGCTCCCGTAAGGCGCTCTGCGAGGGACTGCTGTCCTGAGCCACCCTGAGCTGCCGGGCTGCACGTACTGCAGCTACCTGCCAGCAAGCTGGTACAGGGCTACGTGAGCTCTGCCGCCGTCCGTGCAGTCCTCCCGGTACTTTTTAATCTTTTCATAGTTCAAAAACTTTATTATTTACTTCCAGAGGCAAAATTAAACTAAAAGAATTGGGTGAACTTCATCTTACTTAAGTTCCGACTACAGCAGGAAGACTTCTATTTAAAAATACTTCTCACTACTGCTGGATGAACTCCAGATATACACTGCATGTGCATTCAGTACCAGAAGTTAAAACAGATTAGTAAGCACTTGCTTCTGACTCTACTTCTAAGCATGCCACACCAGTGTCATTAGTGAAACATGTCCATCATCACCTTATATTAGAATAAGAACACAGCACTTTCAGTATCCAAGATGCCTTTGCTGTTCCTTTTCTCTTCTTGATTTTAATCACATGGGTTTTAGCCCCTAATATGGTAGTCAATATAAGATATAATCACTTCATTACACTGGCCATTTTCCACAGCTACAGGAAAAACATTAGTTCCATTTTCTACCAGCTGTGAAGCCTAAAAAACCAACTACAGATCAGAATAGTTCAGGATTTAGGGGGGTAATTGTATGACACCCATCTCTTTCAGCCAGACTTGTTCTGGCCTGCATTCCCAGTCCCAGAAAGATCACATTTGGTGACAGTCAGATCATCATATACTTACCACTTACGTGCTGACAAGATGTGATCACAACATGGAGAAGCAGGAGAGGTAATGGAACCCAGGACTCCCCAGCTTAAGTCTGTATTTTCACAAGATCCTTAAGATCTTCATCTTAATACTGGAAATATTCAATTTTTCCTGAATCTTCAGCATCCGTCCTTCTCTACCTCAGCAGCAAACCCACCTGCCCCTGCCCCACGCTAGCAGCACTAGGAAGCATTAGCTGCTATCAACAGGAGATGAACCTGCATCCATTCTAACTCAGGCACCACTGCCATTTCTGTTTTAGCATTCCTATTGGTATCCAAGCCAGAATTAAAAAGAAGTTTTACTAGGTCAAATTGGAAATTGTGTAGGCTGAAAGATCATCTTGTTCTCTGAGAACTCCCCATTTTTATTTCAAAACAAGGTGACACTTTTATAGTTACTTTTTGGTCCCAGACATATTAAGAAGATTAGGATCCCAAGTATTATGTTTCCTTCTGCAGCTGCATGGTCACTTGTATTTTAACTTTTTTGGAAAGAGTTCACATTTCAGTATCATAAAAATACTATTTCCATTTTCTCTGCCTACAAACAGTAAGCCAACCCCTACTTTGAAGGGCTTAAGAACAAAGTTTCAATTAAAGCTTCAAAAGTGAGTAACAAATTGCCTTCAGATGAACCAATTCCAAAAAGTCTGACTGAAATACAAATCTGCTGTAATATCACACTATAAGAACATATGGAGGACACCTTGCTGTCTCTATGCTTGTCCAATACAGGCCACACAGTGATGCACTGAAGTAACTACATATTCCTCGAAACCTGATAGCAGGTTGCAGCACTAGGCAGAACAAGTGTTTTCACATTAGTGCTAAACTGTAGTGAAATACTGTGGTGTGAAGTGAACCAAAAGTTTTTAAGAAATGCTTGAGGTGCTATGTTCCTGAGCCACCTCGTGGCATATTTGTTGCATTACAGTGCTACACACTAGAGGACAACAGGGCTGTGATTTGCTGAGTCTGTTCAAACCCAAGCAAGAAAACAGAAAGCACGTAAGAAGTTCAACTATAGCATGCTCATGAAGCAGCACTCCCTTAGTAAGGAAAACACGAATTTTGGAAGTCAAGCTACATAAGACCAGCCGAGTGCTAGTGTCAATCAAATTTTAAGCACTTGGTTATTCCAACCAATAGCTCTTTACAAAGCAATCTGCTATGCAAGTTCTTAAAAACCACATTCAGGCTGTGCATATAGAACTTCTTATGAATGAGACAATTGTGGTCTATGGTATCAGCTGGAAAAAATACTCTGCAAGATTAACAAGTTCATCCCCAAAAGAAGTTCAAAAAGAGGCATTCTTACGTTTTTGAAGACTGACTAAAATTTTTTCACACGCACTAGTTTTCATATAGTTTCATGCACTATCTTCGAAACAAAGTCCTACAATCCAAGGTTTGCTGTGAAATTGTTAAATTGTTGGGTTAATGTAATTTAACACGAAGTGAAGCAAAGGCAGGAAATAATAAACGTGGGTCTTCTGAGGCCTCAGATAAAGAGGAAAGCATTGCTACTGCAGAGGATCCCCAGGCATTAGGGAACCCGTAGAATACATATGAACTCTAAAAACTCTCTGCACACATGGGATAAATGACCAGGTTACTGCCAAGGCAGGCACAGCTTTGGTTACTGCAGGTAACAACCTATTTTATTCCACAGTGATTTATTTCCACTTCTAAACCCCAAGACCAAAACACAAAGCTGGTTTCCATACAAAGTGAGCATTGTGTCACCAGTGGCAATGTAATCTTCTCACCACTCCACTATAACCATTAATTATTCCAAAAACAATCTCTTGAACTATAGTTTTCCATTGTTGCCCCTTCTGACACCACAGAAAACCAGCAGCTTTTAAGAGTTAAAAAAACCACAACAAACCCAATACCTCACACACTTAAAGACATTTTATATGCTTGTTTACCACTATATACTACCAATACCGTTCATAAATTTCTTCCGTACGTATATTACATATGAGGTATAAAGAAATACCAACAAGCTAACTACAGACATTTTAAAATGAATTCCAAGCCTCAGAACACAGGAAAATCCATCAGACAAGATCCTGGCARGACACAACACACACGCCACTTCTGGACAAAAAAAAAATGATATAGACAATCTCAACACAGTACCAACAAATCATGTTCTTTCCATCAGCCCCAAAAGTTTCAGAGTAATGGAGAAGATTTACAAGGCCTTAACTGGTTTTATAGTCTTTTCACAGACATTAGGAAAGTACTAATAAGTAGCATTGTTGGGATAAGACACCAGATACTTCACTGGAACACCCATACTACGGTTGACAAAACAGTAAAACCAAGATTTATTTACTGCCTTAATTGTTTCCCAGTCTATCCTTTACTGAAGTTCATGAAACCACAAGTCCTAATCTTGACTATAGCTCCTCAATAATTTTGAGAAAGGTGGAATGCAGATAACCACAGGACAAATACACRGACACCCTAACACAGGCTCTTGCCCATTTCCTACCACCATCTTAATTTTGCCCACTTCCTTCCCTCCCTTACCAGAAAACTTCCTACAACCTTTAAAGTTTCCGGCTTCCCCACTTTGGCAGCAAAAGGAAAGCAGGGTTGGTACTGGCAAGAAGATACATAATTGGAAGCCGCAATACACATTGGCTTAAAGCACACAACTGAAGAGAACAGAATAACCAGCTCAATCTAAAGAAGCTGTTCTCTCAAGTGATGGCTTGAAAGCTGTTAAGTGAACAACAGTTAAAAAGAAAATAGGGCCAGGTCTGCTTTGAGGGCAGACCCAGACACCACTCAGTCTCAAAATCTTATCCAGCCCCTTCCCCAGAGCTTCCAAAAGCTTTTCACATAAACTTGATTTACAGCAGTGGAATTCTTCAAAATGTCTATTTGCATCATAACCTCACTTAAGGTAACCAGTTTGGAAAATTCACATCATCCCATGATACAGATATCTAAATCTGGGATGAAGCCACTCAGGACAAAATCCACCAAGCTATTTAATCACTTTATGCCGTGTTTCAATAGGAGGAAAGCATCTGTAGTATGTTTGTGGATTAAGGCTTTAAGTACAATATTATCAAAGAATCACTTTTTCCTAAGGCTAGAAAACATGTGCTTCTACATTTTCAATCTGCACCATGCCAATTATCATCAACATCCTGAATCAATGTGGTTTTAAAGATACATGCCGCAAGCACTGCCATTCACACATTCACTAACTGAGGCACCATTTCCTCATGCCAAGTAACCACGGCAATATCCATACAATTAAAACCTAAAAAAAAATATGGTTTTCTTAAGATCAATTTTGCACTTTGTCTTCCCTCAAGAGTTCTGGAGTGGGGGGGTTGTGTGGAAATCACGGACATTTTACATCTCCGCAATTACTTGGCTTGGAAGACAGGATGCCCTGTGGGAACTTGGCAGAATGCAAACGAGTTAAAGGGCAAAAAAAAAAAAACAACCACCAGCTCACTTTTCTTTGGCTTCTTTGATTTACATAACTTGATAGACAAAGTAATAAAGCAAAAGAATTTGAGTAGTGATGAGACGCTGTAAAAGTTGAAGATGCAAAGAAGACGAATTAATCACAACAATAACATGTTGCATTTCATGAAACATTTCTACCTGCTTATAAGGATTCGGGGTAAAGACTACTAGTCAATACTAATGCAGTCATTTCACATTTAATAAAAGTTAAATAGGCTTGGTGCCAGCAACCCAAGATTTGTAGAAACAGGATCACATACACTTTAAGCAGTGAACAAGTTGAGATGTTGCTAAAGATCCAAGTTTTGCAAAGCTGCAAATAGCATTACAACAATTAGTCAACTTTGGATTTTAATGTTTAAGTTAAACCTGAACCTGCTGACTTTTCATGTGAGCAGAAAGCTTTAAGAGCTTTATGCTGACATTTAAGACTAAATCTAAATAATCCAAGAATATTTCAAAAATGGCAATGCATGTTAATTTAAGTAAACACTGTATAATATATCAGCATGGGATTCTGCACTGATCTTGCTCCTAAAATAATAAAAATCAATGAATACTGGTAGAGGCATGTTTAGAAAAAATGAGTATTAAAATGTTAGAACGTTAGACTATCACTCACTATTTTCCAAACACTCTGTCCTCCAGTTAACTATTGAAATAATGCTATGAAATGCATTGAATGAGATCTGTGTCAAAAGGAGTAAGGAATATTCAATAACAAGCAGAAAAAGAAAATCCTGAAATATTGGTAGACTGCCCCCAAGTTAAAACCCTTCAGCAGCCAGATTTTGAATCCCAGAGCAGGATTTAAATCAACATGAAATATACTCATCCATCTACATAACCATCACTGAAAAATAGGATTAGGTTTAACCAGCTTCTTGCAAAACACATCCATGCTTCCCATAAGCAAGCTACAGGCAGGCATTGTGAAGGCCGCTTTCAGGCAAAGCGAGAAATTTGTTTTTAAACTTGTAACTCAGATAGTACTATTGCTCAGGAAGGAAAGGCTCATACACGCAGGGCCTCTGCACACAAGTAATTACGCAACACAAAAATGCCTGTTAACTTTTCTAAAACAGCTGATTCGCATCTCATCTGCCTGTAGTCTCTAATCTAGATTTAGAGAATATTCAGCTCTCTTCAGCAGAAGGAAATACATCTCCTCTGTCTAGACATCCAATTTAAAGAGAGCAATGCTTTTTCAATTTCAATTAAAGAACACATATGCCAGAAACTTCTTTTATCTAACATTTTTGAAACTCATACAGTAGTTTTATTCATGAACCCAAACCTGTAAATACAAACCAACTATTTATTTCCCCCTCAACTGCAACAGTATAGTAAATTTAATGACCTGTTTCATGTGAAAATGCCACATAATCCTATATTGTAGGCTTTTGCAGTTCATGGTTACATAAATATTTACCCTGATTAATTTACTGTGTGTTAGCTTTTTTTGTACACGTTACTTAAAATTATTACTTTTGTTCCAGCATTGAGATATTCCTAGAACCCGTTTGATGGAAAGTCACAATTTTACAAAAAGCATTTCAACCTGGACAATTCTCCGCAATGCTACTTGCGTACAACAACAGTTCTGGCCTTTAACCCTCTGCTGGCAGCGGTATGGAGCTCCTCAAGGCTGAAGTGTTAATACCAGCATGCTTTTGCACTTGGGTCGAGAAATATGAACACTCAGCTCTGAAGGGTTAAATACAGAAAAAAGTAGGCATTGCGAAGGGACTACCTGAAAACCAGCAATTCATATGGCTATTCGTATGGCTGCGCTTTTAACCATGACTTCGCTGTAGCTGTGGAGGGGCACAAGCAGCAAAAGGTTAACAAATAAAAGCTATTGACCTTATCAGAAGGATTTAGATTTTTTTTTTTTTTTTAACAGAAAGGAACAAAACAGGAAACCTATAGTCTGAAACTATCCTGAACTGTATGTTCCCATGGCAATGAAAATCTAGCTGATAATGGCATTCACTAAGTTTAAGCAAACTGATCAAGATTATGATCAATCAACTCACTAAACTTAGGGGAGCAGGGGGAAGCTACACATGTGTTTGTGAATTTAGTGTTTTGGGTTTTTTAAAGGCACAGAAATAAGAATGTGACATATCAGCACTTTTTCTTTAGATGTATGCTGCAGAAAAGTAACATTAATAATTGGACCAAAGTAATATACTGATTTCTCCATCAGTCAGAAGATAATCCAACAGTGCTAGATAGTGACATGACCGCAGATCAACTTTCGGAGAAAATTTTCTTTATTATCATGTCTTTGAGCAGCACCTTTAAGTTTTTAATATTGCACTGTTATTTTTCATTTTAACATGCCTACTGAATTAATGCAAAGTTCAAGGAAAAAAGAAGTATTTTTAATTTCTACTTTCCAAGTGTAATTTGAGAGAAGCCAGTTAGTCTGGCATGCATATTTACTTTCAGCTGAAGTGTATTAACATTGAAAAGTAGTTTTATTTTATAGTAAGGAATACAGGAATCTAGAAACAAGTTTTCCCTTTAGCAGATTATCCAAATACAACTGATGTATAAGCGCTCAGCAAGGGAGCTGTGGTATAGTCCCAAGTCAGTGCATTTAAGAGCAACTCATTGAGCACATTTATTACAACAGTTTTGTCTTCATAAAAATGTTTTGCCAATAAATCTGATAAAACAAAGCTCAAACTAGAGACAAGCTCTTTTATAAAATATGAATGGTAGGATATTTTAGCAAAGTGATATCTGCCCACAAGGGACCTGTCAAATATGTAATTACTTTTAAAGCACCTTCACTGTTTCTAAAACTATATATGGCATTTAAACTAGCCATTTTATTAAGACCATGCTTGGGTCCAACATTATGTAGTATCTGTTACACTGCTAGAGTACTGAAACAGCATGTTTACCAGATGAGCATCTTCAAGATGCAGCACAACTAACATGCTACCAGCTCACAGATTGTTAACAATGGCAATTTAGAAGGGTCTTTGTGATAAGAATAAAAAATACCACTTGCTCAACAACTAATGTAATTCTGGCCACAGATATGGATCTTATTGGCAGAATTGCATAAGGTCTAAGGTATTCTTTTCTGCTAGAAATACAGGCAATAAATCAGTTAAAGTGAGAGGAGAGAAAAAAAACTAAAACCCCTCACAACCATCACCCGTCCCAATACAGAATGCATGTTAGAATGATTGTGTTTTATCCTCATACTTGCCAGAGTTTATGTTCTCACTCATGTATCAAATGCTATTCAAAAGTGCTTGTAATATGGCCATTTTTAGAGTCTAACTTCAGAAGTGTTTAACTGTAAAAAAACAAAAGAAAAAATCCAAACCCAGATGGTTTAGAAAATTTGGTTAAAAGGGCTGTCCAGCCTCTTCTTATATTTAATYGGAGCCATATAAGGTAAGAATACTGAGCAGTTACATTTATTGGCAGAGATAACTGCATAGGAAAAAAGTTCTCTCTTGAAGTTGTCCATAGCTTCCAGCCTTGAGATAGTCATTTAGGTTAAGTGGTTATTGTATTCAGGCAGAAAAAACTCTGAGATTTTAAAAATGGTAAAAATGATCTCCTGCTTCTGTGAAAAAGTACTATTTATCATGGTGTCCCTCTAATACTACTGGGATTATTACTTGGCACAGAAACAGCTCTACTCTTGAGCTAGTTAGGAGTTTTGTGACAAAGCAGAGGGGTTTTACAAGGAAAACTCCAGCTAAATCAAACTTTTAGTGGGAACATACTAGAGACAACTTTCACCAGGAAAAATATCGTGGTTTTGTCAAGCACGTGGGTTTTTGTTTTTGGTGTCCACACCCCCCGCCAAATCTTTGGGGTAGCATTTCATAAAGAGCAACATCCCTAGTCTTACAGAAAACAGTGTCTACCAAATCAAAGCAGTCTTCAATCTAGATCTGAACCTTACTAGGTGACAACCAAAGCCACAGGTTATCTGCTATTCTGGAGCTAGCATCACAGCTTCTATACAAGAGGTATAATTACTGAAGTGTACATATACGATCTGAACTAAGAATACAAACTATCACCCGTAACAGCTCAGGTGGGTACCCTGATCAGTGGGCAACAAGATTATTTTTCCCTGTCTCAGCATAGACAAATAACCTAAGTTTAGTTTACTCCTAAAGAAGCTTAATAATGGATAACTCTCTTCATTTTCCCTTGAAGGACTAAGTTTCAAAGCTATACAACCCACTATGGCTATGTCAACACATTTGTATATGGCCTTTACAGACAACCACTAAACACAGTATTTACTTGTTTAATCAGAGCAACTAGCACAAGAAAAATAACTTGGATGATTATGTGAAAACTTGTTTCAGAGATGCTTTGGTCAGAGAGATGAGGATCAAATTGCAAGTTTCACTGAGTACACAAGAAGTAAATGGCTAGATATATCTTACAATTTTAGATGCCTGCAAAGGAAAAAGAAAAAAAGGAGAACTAATTGTTACCAAGCTGATTATCTGACCTTAAAGTGGGTTGCCCCCATTTCAGCAGCCACGAGCCACCAAATTCCAGTTTGCAGATTCCATACAAGATATATCACAACACAAGCAAAAACATTTCAGCATGAAAATAGAGCTGATGCTACCACCCACATCATTCTTCATGGTTTAATCAAGTTTAATTCATGGTTACTCTCCAGTTTTAAATGGAGTCCTAGCATATATGTAATCACAGATTAATGAGATGCTATGACAGATGTTTCTGTGATTTAAAGTGGGCATTCCTTAGACAAACTTCCTCAGATGAACACACTGTGATAGCATTTAAAGGCTAAATAGAGCAACTAGCCTCAAGCACATCTAGGAGGCTTGTCTTTTTAGACTACCAACTAGAGATCTCAATTACCACAAAAAAGTACTCTTATTGCAGTGCTGCGTGTTTGTAATATATAATTATACATTCCTCCTGTATAGATCTTCTGTAATATATAATGCAAATTGACCTTGAAGACCATGCAGGTTGCAAAAGTCCCATCCTTCCTGATGACACTCAGCCAACTCAAACTACTTGAAGTCTCAACATTCGTGCTGTAGCAGGCTCTACATTCCCATAGTTCACAGGAATTTCTCAGGCATATAAGAGGCATACCAAAATGGATGTGTTGCCAAATCAAGTAACAGGTGCTGGGCATACATTTTAAACATAACAGGAACAGTATGGATAGCAATCTTAAAGACCTTCATATCCACCACTGAGCTCAAATTCAGAAGCTAAGGCTTTTATTTAAAGGCCTGTAAATGTAAGCATATGGAAGGCGACTGCAACAGTGCTGAAGATCAAGGTCTATAAAAAAAATTGTTCCATGCAAGAAAAGAAAAAAGTTTTATTGGTTTTTTTTTTCAATCACAACAGGTTTACCTTCTCAGCACAGAGAATACTTGATATGATGAATTTATCTTAAGTACTTTCATTCAAAGACCACAAATCTCTCCAAACACTTGAAAGAAAACACCACTTTTGCTGCTTTAACTTCAGACTACCTGCTTCCTCAGAAACTGCTAGATGCTCAGTCACCAAGAGGAAATAGCTCCTAACAAGTCAGTAACTATTTAGAGCCAAAGAGATCTCCCATCTTTGTGGGGGTTCGGGGCACGGAGTGTATTCCCCCACAGAGGAGGGGAACAAATTAATGAGTTCAGCAGGATGAACTTGAAGATGCTCAGGATGCCTAATATTTCCTAGACTGAGGGAGTAAAAGAGAAAGGTGAAACTGTTCTCTGACAGGTCTTTGCTAAAATAGCTTCACATTATCTGTACTTTAACTGTGACAAAATTCTAGAGTCTAGTGTATTATACATATATATGCATGAACCGAAGCGATGAAGCATAGTGGTGCAATACCCAAAGTAAAGAAGGAATGTGGATAAATCTACCGAGCAGTTCATGCTGATCACTGCTCTTAGCAGTTCTGATGCTCAGAGGACTCACACCCACTAGTAAGGGACAGAGTTCTCTTTCCATAATTCCCCTGCATACACACACAGGCAAGATAAGAGACAAAAACATAGAAGAAAGATTAGACTTCTGATGCTCTAGGATTGCTGAAGGTGGCCTCCATCCCCCATCAATTTTTCTCCCTAACTGGAGTCTTTCAACATCTGTGGAACTGAAAATAGTACCTTCACTATGTCCTCAATTCAGTATGAAGTGTTTCCAAGTTGAAAATGGACCTCTGGGATAAAGTAAAATGAAAAAAAGATGTGGAAATATGAATAATGCCACATCACTCCATTTCTCATCCCATTATAGTGAAAAATACACAACTTGTTAAAACCCTTAAGGGACAAACAAAAAAGAAAACGTGCTTACAGAAAATAGTAAGAAAATGTAAGACTGTAGAAGCCTATCTCATATTTCATTCTGCAGGTTTGCTTTCCTTTTAACACACACAAGTGAGCCTTACCATGAAACTACCATCTGCTTTTCAAAACACTTTATCCTCCAATGCTGTATTTTATAAAATGCTGTCGATAACTCCTTTCAAGACATAATTTCAACACAAAACAGGAGTTTGTTATTATTTTAATAAAAACAAAATTTACCTACTTCAACTTATGCAATGAGGTTCAAGTTTTCATATTGTATGACTAGTCAAAGCAGAAATCGAGATATCAGCTGAATTCTTGAATTATAGGATCCAGTTTAAATCAGAAAAAATTTTAAAGTTACATGATTTGAGTCAGTTTTTAAGTATTACCTATACTAGTTCATTAGGATCCTGTCCCATGCTTTGCCTGATTAAGAGCTTGCAATTTATAATGCTGCAAGACTTCTAGATTAAACAAATTTATCAGCTACAGTCTGTGTTGTCTTGCCCTATCCATATCATATCAATTGAGAGCAAAAATAATGGAAACCAGATAACAGTAACAGGACTTTCATTCCCAGGTAGACTGGAAAAATAACAGTTAATAGTGGCAAGGCAATGAACACAGACTGTTCATCTGATGCTTGATCATACTGTAAAAATCCACCATATTATATTCTTGAGTTGTTATAAGATACAGTTTGCACCTAGAAGTTAACTAAAAGTTCCTCTATGAACACCTGCCTATATCTTCCYGTCTCTTCTGTTTCTGTACAGAAGTTTTGACTGAAATCACACTCCTTGTGCCATACTGGCATCTACTTAAATAAGTAGTTCATGGTTCTGCTAACAACTCAGAACAGAAAATCAGTCCACACAGCTAGCACTTCCAGAAAATACAAGGCTAATTCTCTTTTTAAAGTTGGATCCTTGTAGCTATAATTTACAAGATTTTATAATACACCCAACAAATTACATGCATTCTCCTATTACCATTTTATATTTTATCTTACTAAAACTATTCAAAAGTCTTACTGTCAAAGCAAATAACAGGAAAGAAGGACAAAGTCCTCAAATCCCCCTTTCCAAACTCTAGATTAAGGGCTGCAAGTTGGTTTGATAAATGATTGTGACCCAAATCAAATCTTGGAAAAGGTTCTCTATCATGCAAAACAAACCTCACTGTAGGAAACAAGTTGACTAYTACTCTTTTGTCACAAGTTTTACACAACAATATTTTTCTCTGTATTTATCAGTATTCCCTTGTTATATTACACCAATCTATTATGAGAAAGGCAATACGTTCAAGTAAAACTGGAAGGTCTCATTTTTAAATGGGTCTGGTATTCCTTTCAGATAACAGAACAGTTTTCGGAAGTACTTTTGTTTCTAAATTAAATTAAGAGTTATTTACATAAAAATTACAACTTTGCAAGTCTTAAAACTCCAGGTTCTTATTGAGACTGTAAAAGTCAAACTTGAAATTAGTTTTTATGAACTTTTTTTAAATTCTTTCTAGCACTGATGACATTTTCTAGGACATTTCACAAGTTTTCCATAGCAAGTTTCTCTGCTTTCATCAAAATTGCAAGATTAAGAAAACTGTTACAATTTTCAGGTCATTTGATTAAATGAAAACCTGGAATTCAGATGTTTTTTCCCCAGGGGAATGAAGTTATTAATATTTCAGTAGCCCTGCTATTATATTTCTGATGATTACACAGCTCTAGTAAACTGACCTGTGAGCTTTGGGTATTGTACATCCCCAGTCTTAGTATAACTTCAAGAGTTTAGTCAATGTTTTAGCTATTTCCTTAAATCAAAGTATTTTTATTTAATAAAAGTCTCCTAAAAAAGCAAAAAGAAGCTATATATACTTTCTTAAAGATATGCACATTTATGCTAAAACTTTTACCCTAAAACAGCTACTATCATTATAACTATTTAATTGTAAGGACTTAACACCTCTCCTCTTTTTTGAGGAAAGTGTTACCCAATCCCCCAGACCTACAGCCTTCCTCCCATAAGGCCAAACAGGTGGTTGAACCCCTAATTTTGTTTCCCTTTGCTGTATATTTGGAAACTAATAAACTGTGAACAAGACTATCATTAAGGGTACCAGACACCTGCCATTAAAAAAAAAAAAAAAAAGACTTATCTTGATTTATAGCTAAGATACCTAAGCTTAACATGAGGTCACATTTTCTACACTGTTTTGTTTACCTCTGTTGAGGGAAGGGGTAGGAATTGACTATTTCCAAGAAAAAAAAAGAGAGGGGTAGATGTTGCTTAGTGTCTGTAGAGATACTCTTAACATCTCTGGTGTGAGAATCCAGCTTCAAAGATGAAGCTGCCTGAATAACTAATTTGCCTGAATTCCTACAGGCTGCTGGCTGTAGGACAGCCTCCACCTCTCGTTACAGTGTAAGCCGTGGACAGCAGGAAAACAGAGTACAGAGTCTGGTTAAGGCAGATTAACTGACCTGTACAGCAGAGGGTAAAACTAACAATTTACTGCCTTAATTCCTCCCCCTCAAATGTACATACCTTATATCTAATTAAAAATCAATTTTTCTGAAGAATAAAAAAACCCATGTGCTAGATTTTACATTTTATCCAAGGCAGACATATTTCCAGTTTTAAACTGGATTTTAATACATAACAAAGTGTTTCTATACAAGTAAAGCCCTTAAAAATTAGTTGTACTACCACAGACTAAAGTTTGCAAAAAAATAAAGCAGTACACAATTGCTACACATTTGAAAGACTATGAAATTCCTGAACTGGAGGAAGCTGCTGGCTAGGCATCTAGGATGACTTTATTGAAATCCTCCACAACAGCAGCTTCTTCAGCAGGTGCACAGAGAATATTTTCTTCACTTGAATTTATTCAACTTGTTAAATTGAATAACAAGTTCTTTCAAAGCCAAGAGTGACTTCAAATAGAAAATCTGGAAGAAAAACAAGTTTTCCAGTCTATAAAACATGACTAAAGAGATCTTCTTTCACTTGATGGCAAGAAGATTTCCACTCTGAACATCTTTCAAAGGAGCAGAGAAGGAAGCAAGCCATGGAAGAAGCCCCTGCCCATTGCAATTAAAAAAGCTGGGGATGGTTTTAAGGTACTGCCTGATAAGTTGTACCTTTCCTTTCTGTTGTTTTTGGTTGTAGCCCAGCTCCCAAGCTCGAAATCATATCTTCACTTCTCTCCCCCAGGAGAGTTAAAACTGCTCTAAGTAAAAGAGTTTCCAACTGTTAGTGCTTCATTCATTTTAACTGAGTCCAGGCTGGCCCCAGCCACAGGAAAATATTATCCTGCAGTAAACAAGCAAAAGACTATTAATTCATAATACTAGAAAGAATAAAACCTAGTATATATGTATTAACATTGTTGTTCAAAAAGAGTAACATATTCTCCTGGTTACAAAAAGCAATACCAAAGGTAGTCTACAACCCATATTTAATAGCCAGCATGTTTCATTGTGTGCAGGCTTTGAAAATTAACTCATTTTCTAAAGGACTGAAGAGCACAAAAATACCAACAGAAGCCAACAAGATTAAGTACCCAACTCAAAAATCAAGCCCCCCTAACTGCATGATTGCCACTGTGATCCAGGTCAATATACACCCCAGTTTTTAAGGAACAGATATTCCATTTTACCTCCCAAATACCCACTGTGTGGATAAGGAGAAAGTAAGGTACAGACAGCACAGAAGGACCTGTTGGCATTTATATTTGGAAGAAAGCATGTCCATAAACAGAGCCACTTTTGCCCATAACTGGACCCCTAGTTAATCACAATTATAAACTGTTCTGACATGGAAAAGCTTTGAATGAAACACATATTTATATCACTCAGGAACAATTCCAGCTCTAAGAGATTTCAAAGTAGTACTCAAAGAAAAATTAAACAAATTCTGCATGATGTGCTACATAGCACCAAATACAGGAAAAAAAATAAGGTAAATTCATATTAATGCTATATTGTGGGAAAGTATTCAAATGAAGAAAGCCTTCAACACTTTCTGAAAAGCCACAGATTTTATCTTTAAAGTTAAAATAAATGTGGTTTTGCCCATCCATGAATTAGTGTTTAAATGATTGTTATAAACTGTGGCAGACAAATTAATGTCACAAAGCTGCAGCAAATGTACTTTGCTTTTCCACCGCATTTTGATTATACTGCGGATCACCTTTTGAAAACTGCACCAGTATTACCAAAACCAAGCCCAAACAACTAATAAGCCACCCATCTGACACACACATCTTCAGTGTATATAAAAAAAAAGGATGAGAGCTCACATATCTCAATACAATTGCAAAAAGATTTGCAAATGCTTTTCTTGTTCCATATTACCCAGGCCTATTAAGACATTGTGTTAAGGTTGGCCATTTTCTTAACTGCTTGCGAAACTTGCTTAAGAGCCTGGAAAAAAAAAGTCAAGAAAATAACCCTAGAAATTGAAAAATAAAAATCCCACTCTAAAAATGTCAAAACAGCATTCGCACAAGTCTCCCACAGTGGACCTACTGTATTATGTCTGGTGGAATTTGGCATTTTTCTCTAGAGCCAGTGAATAACAGGAACTTGATCATAAATGCCCTGCTTTCCGGCAAGCGCGGCAGCCTCAGCTGCGCAGCCTAATGAGCCAGGGGCACACCAGTTTCAAAAACAGCTGGCAGAGAAGTCCACCAGAGAAGGTTAAGAGTTTTTTGCTTGTTTTTAATAAAGCCAGCATTATTTCTTTGTTAAAGCAAAAAAAAATTACTCCTGTTTCTCTCAATATTAACTTACTGAAGATGCAGCTCTTCTGCTAAGAGTCCTTGTACTTAAAGCACCACATACCTGATGCAACTTACCACGCCAACATGAACATATTTAACCTTTCTGAAAATTACTAGCCTTTGAAATTAGAAAGAAACTGAAAACAGCCAGTTTTCCATTCGCCTAAAGACATTACTACTGTAAAAAAAGTAACCTCCTCTTAACATTYGATCTCTAATATTCTTCTTATTCCTTTTTAACTCTTCACTGTGTTTTCACATGATTCATAAAGCTGATTCATCAGTTTATTGGCTTTTGAGMACAATCCTATAACATTCATAGGGGAAAAAATGTATTGTTGAGGGAACACTAATACATAGCTCACTGTACACCATATGTGTAAGAATCACTTAAGACCTGAATTAAGAAAGCCTTTATGTGAAGCTCCCTGCTCACAAAGATGACTTGCTATAAATCTAAATATCTAGCATTTTGATTCCTACTAAAAGTGAAAAACAATCAGTGATTTTAATATGTACATAAGTTTTGGTATTAAAGATGTCATCTTAATTACAATTAAAGCACTGAGATMATTTCCTGTGAAAAAGCTGTTCAAGTTTATTAGTTTAGTGGGGAGTTTTTAACCTCAATCTTAAACTGAGAATCAAGATTTAGAGCAAAGGCATTTTCTGTGGTTAAACAAAGTCTTACTCACATTCAACATACTGCAGTCACTTGATTCAACAATATAAATCTACAAGAAGTTTCTGAACAGTATCAAAACTGATTAGACACCTGTACACACACCTCATTTCATTTAGGGTAGAAATGCCTGTAGCAGTCCAGAGCCCTCAAATATTTGTGTGGCTAAAATCTGTGCTCATTTAAAACAAGATAGTTTTTGACTGACACCTTTTTGACTAGCATACGAGTTCTCTAGTTCACATTTGTCAGCTTGCAGCGATTGCCRAGAGGGGTTCAAATCCCAGCCTCCATCTGTACACAGTTACAGTGAAATAACCGATGGYTACCACATAAGCCAAATTTAACCCAGAAAAGATTTTGTTACTAAGCTGACAGCTCAATGCTTCAACTGGAAGTTGGCATCACCCACAAGTACGCCCAAGTCCATACCTCATGCTTAGCTGAGGCTGATCCCCRTGGGCTCCCTCCAACCTCCCACTTTGCATTGGCCCAGTAGCCAAAACRGCAACACAGCTCCATCCACTTCTGGCAGGGAAAGTTTCAGACAAACTTTTGCAGTGGGCATTTGTCCTATCATAGTGCTCTGGAACAGAGCATTGTATTCACAACCCCCTTAACACCGTGGGCTACAACCTCACAGGAAACAGATACCAGAAGACGACATGCAAGGGAGAAAGACYCTGCATGTCACCCCCAAACCAGGACTGTCTCCCGGACAAAGGCTCCCCAGGCACCTTAGAGAAAAGTTTGACAGAGGCTATGATTTCTTTCCCTAGAAAATGAATGAAAGAAGAAAGTGCATGCATCAAGACACATTTAATGCCTCCCTCACTGCTGACAGGATGAGAAGAATAAAGGAACACACAAGTTGAGAGAGAGAGCCTCAGCTGGATTCAGTATCCACCTTACTGAGAAAGAAGTCCTTCCTCTCTCCCTTTCTTCCCTTTCCCCCTTAGTTGGAGGCTGCCAGAAAAGAGCGTCCTCAACTTCTGGAGATAGAGAAAGGGAATTGCAGTATCTTTCTMCTATTCTCGCATTTCTTCCCAAAGGGCCCCTTCTCAGCTCCTCATCCACCACTAGCACCAGGTACAGTGGCCGCAGCACCCTCTACAGTCAAAGCACTCCTGCTGCTTCAGGCCCTGTTTCTCACCTGGTTCTTCCACACCTTCTCTCTCATTAATGAATAGGGTAGACAGTGGTTAGAGGCCTGTGAATCTGGCCAACACACCACATAAGCAGCAGGCTATTAAGCATCACGTAATTTGTAGGTATCTTATTTTGCACCAAATATTTTTTATTTCGATAATTATGTACAAGTGGCTTTAAAATATTTATTGAACAGGCACTCACTGTTGCTATTTATCAAGCATTTTAAGAGTCACTTCCAGATTTAATTACATCAAAACTGAAGACTCTTGCTATGCTCYATGTTTATGATATGTAAGCATGAGTGATTTTGCATTCTCAAAGTTCAAAGATATCAAGAGAAAATACTCAAGAACAGTAGAACACATTTATTACATTTGGGAGAAATCCAACATTTCCAACACGTTTATGTTCAAAACTGAAAAAGTCACTACTAAGAACCCCAACGCATAAGATGACAGTCATTGTACTACAGCACAAAGACTGTGTTTGGCATAATACACCAACACWGAACAGAAGGAAGGTTATCACTGTAGCACACGTGGTATTTACAGAGCCTCTATACTTGACCTGTGACAAACAATGTCTGTTTCATTTTTTAACTAGTTCAGAAATAGCAGTCAGTTATTGTTTCTTAGCAATAAGAAAAATTATCACAAGCTGTTATTCAGAAATCAACAAGTCATATGAACAGCCTATCCCAGGCAGCTTTCTGATGGAGAGACTGCTGCTCCATTTTAAACTTCGGTCAAAACAGAACATTAGATAGCTTCACTCAGTTGTGGCATATCAAAAGGTTTTTTAAAGGATGAATTTAAACAGATAGGCTATCCACTTGATAGAGACATATATGTCTCCACAGTGATAGRCCATATAGACTTTGAGGTTTTTGTTTTTGAAATTAATAACTAAYAAGGTGTCCTTATACTGTCAAATTCAAATGGCAACAAAACACTAACTCACTTCAAGTATAAAACTCCACTCTTCCAGTATCAGAACTAGCATTCTATAGGCTAATCTCCTCTAAAAGACCAAAATTTCACCTTCTTCACATGCAGAAAAAGGAAGCAAAACAGTTATATTTGTACCTCCATCAGTTTCCAGAACAGTAAGGGTGCCAGCATTTCTCTACAGTCAAGAATTAGACCCAAATTCCATGAAGAAAGTTGCCTGTAATGAAGCTAAGGTTATGAAAAAGACTGGTAATCACACAATCACTTCTTGTGCATTGCTGCATATCAGTAGCAACAGCACAGTTCTTCGAATTGAATGTATTTGTCCATGAGGAATCCGGACTATAGGACGCACTGCAAGTAAAAACTAGGAAACCTTGGCAGAGCTTCGTGGGAAAACATGCCTGGAATCCTTCTGTGTTCCATATATTCCATACAACCAAACACTTGAAGTTMCTATTTAAGTTGAGCATTACTCCAATTCCTAAGAACAAGGTGCTGCCCCACTTGCCTCACCAACAGCCACAACTGTAATGACACCTCATGCTACGATACCTCAGGTCACAAGCAGCAGCAAAACAGACTTGTAAATTGAATAAAAGGATCATCTCTAGCACTATTCCGCATGGGGCAACAAATTTATCTGGCCTACTGTAAAAGCACTCAAAAAGGATGAATAAAAACCCATGGACAAGCTCGAGGGGGTCCAGACAAGGGCCACAAAGATGATCAGAAGGCTGAAGCACTTCCCCTATGAGGACTGGCTGAGAGAGTTGGGGTTGTTCAGCCTGGAGAAGGCGGCTCTGGGGAGACCTTATTGCAGCCTTCCAGTACTTAAGGGGGGCCTACAAGAAAGATGGGGATGGACTCTCTATCATGGAGTGTAGTGATAGGACAAGGGGTGATGGTTTTAAACTGAAAGAGGGTAGATATTAGATTAGATATTAGGAAGAAATTCTTTACCGTGAGAGTGGCGAGACACTGGAACAGGTTGCCCAGAGTTGTGGATGCCTCATCCTTGGAAGTGTTCAAGGCCAGGCTGGATGAGGCTTTGAGTAACCTGATCTAGTGGAAGGTGTCCCTGCCCATGGCAAGGGGATTGGAACTAGATGATCTTGAAGGTCTCTTCCAACCCAAACCATTCTATGATTCTATAATTACTTCTACATAAGTTTTGTAGAAAGAAAGCTTGTGCTTAAGGACAAGTTGCTTTAAAAGAAATTAGTGTTGAATAAAAAATGGCTGGAATTTTGCTTAACTATATTTTTCCTTACAGAAAAGTGTAAGCTCCAAAAGAAAATGGTAACTATGGAAGACATGTGTGTGAAATGTAGAAAGGTACCCTTCTCCAACAAATAGTCCTTATCTCTGCCACCAAATTCCTATACTGTGCAAATCACATGTGAGACAGATATGGTCATTAACAATGCACTCCTCATTTTCTAAGGGCATTAAGGTGAGATCTTTGGGGCTGTCAGCTGGGAGATGTTCTGAACATGCCAAAGCAACAGCTAAAGGAACCTTGCTCCTTGTGTATCAAACAACTTTGAAAGTCCATGAGGAATCCATCAACTTCTGGTAAGTGAGGTTCAAAAACCTCAGCGTGGAGCCACACTTTCAACACAGAGAAGGGCWGCCCTCCGTTCTCCCTCTATCCCACACAAGAAGGCATGTGGCTTCAAGGCAAGTYAGATCAGCTCAACAATCCAGTGAAAGCCTTTCCGCCCCTTGCTCTAGGTCAGTTTGTTGATCTGACTTCTCTCTACAGAAGTCTCTCACACCATGCCTGCAGCAGAAGCCAAATGTCTGGGCAAAGGCTGCCTTTTGCTCCCCCATGTACTGTAACAATTTCACTAGCACCACAAAAAGCRTCCTAAATTCTTGCTCCAGTTTCACCGCTCAGCCAAACTCAGCTGTACTGCCCCTCACCACAGCTATCCTCTGCCCGATCCCCCTGACTGCCACCGCCACTTAGCCAACACCCAGCACCAACCTTCTTGCCCAGCCAGATCCTCAGTGGGGTTTTAATTATCCACTTCAGCAGACGACCTCTGCCTCAGCCTGATTTCAAAACTTCCAGTCCCCATTTCTGTTCTTCTACACGATGCCAATCCACTTCTAACAGCCCTCATTTAGATTACAGCACAGTTGTTCTGCCTTCTGATGCAAACTACCCAGAACACCAAAACCAGAAGATATGCTCTCAGATTTCACTCTTGTTTCCCAGACTCATCTGAGCTCACTGAGGAAGAGAAGTCCTGACTAAACCTCAGCTATGATAGCCTGGAAAATACTTCACAGGTCCACAGTGATGCTGAGTCTGGCAGAATAAAAAGCTGTAAAGACTAGAACATGGTCAGCACAGAGAAAACCTCAGAAGTCAGACAGGCAACACCAYAAAGTCCCTATCTGACTCCAAGAACAGACTTTTTCAAGAGTTTATGAATACAGCCCAATCAGAGRCAAAATCTGTTGTCCCAAAAAAAGATCTTGAGACCATGCTCCAAACCACTCACCCCACCCCAAACTGTTATGAAGATTATGCAACACTGTAAAACATCCTCTGCCTTCCTCACACTTTGTTTTCCCTTATAGTTGGCTCATTTGGATTGAAATGTTATGAAACAGACAGCCAATATAGGAAATTTGAGAATCATCTGTAAAAGCCTGGCAAAACACACAAAGAAGGCAAAACAGGACAACAGTCTTACAACAGGAAGTTTCTGCAAATCTAGGAAATAACGCTACCTAACTCACCCATCAGGGCAGTCACAGAACCCTACAGAAGATCCCCGATGCTCTGCAACAGTACATTGTGTCATCAAATATAACCTGCATTAACTCACTTGCGGCTTTCTTCCCTGAAGGATTAATTCAGCCATCAGCAATTCAAGTTGATTTAGAGAAAAACTAAGAAACAAATACCATACACAATAGCAATAGCKAACTTTAAGCAGTAACTCTTGTAACAAATATCACATATGCTCCAGCTCTTCCCTCTAGATCTGCCATATTATAAAGTACTACAGTTTGTTTTCCCTATCAATTRTCACACCAGTTATCCATAAGCAAACTCTTCTCACTGAGGCTGGAACAGAAGAATAGCTCAGTTCGTATGAGGAATCTGAAAGCCCATATGCCAGTGCTGCAAAACTTGAAGAAACTAAACACAAGAAAACTGAAAATATTCCAGGTATATGTAAGAACACAAGGATTCTCATCCTACCTCACATTAAAKTTAATTTCCTTCTTTAAAAAAGAAAAAAGGAATGAAATTAAGTTTTCTCTTTGTCAAGACAACATAGCTAGAATCTTTATAACATGTATTTTCCACAAGAACCAAAGTGAATATACTTTTTGCCAAAAAACAGAAACACATACTTCTATTCTTCATCAGGGTCCAATATTTTTTAAAAAAGGCTGCCACTACACCAAAGCAATACATACCTTCTGCAACCATCTATTTTGTATCCAGATGAACAAGATATATACAAAATTTTCAAAAGGTAACATTCAGCRAATGACTTGAAATATTCTTTCAAGAAGATAAGAACAATTTTCTGCTTGAACAGAAACCTTATCACCTCCTGAAAATACCCTTGGATGCAACAGTTCTACAGCTCCTCATGCTTGGAAGTAGTACGTAAATCTCTGCACATCTGGACAACACTAAATCGTTAATAGAAAAGAACAAAATTGTTGTTGGCTAACTTCGTGGCTTTTTTCAAGCATGTGAAAAACTCAAGTCTGGGAATAAACTGGCAACTTCTCAAGTCCCAGAGTAGGACAGATAGAAATATCATGAATTACTTTGCTCATTAGCCGGCGCTACATCACCACATAGCACGCCAGCTGTGACACAGTGAAACTCTGTTTAGAAAGACACATACTTCATAACTCCATATCTGGAGAGAAGACTGCTCATTGAGGAGTTTTTCTCCCTTCCCACTCAAATTGGGAAGCTGAGGGGCTGATGTCAGCTCTGAAGTTAGCCATCAGTTTCTCTGAAAGCTCAGAAAGGGAGGGGGAAATMGTGGCAGCTACAGCTGCCCGATGACAGTGATTCTGGCAGCAGTTTTCCTAATAACCGAAACCCAAGAGCACAGGAGGTGGGCAGCTAATTCTCATATAAAAAATAAAGCCCAAAACAGAAAAGACCCAATGGGAGAAGAGATCCAAGGAAAAGGTGGAGAAAGCTAATATACTGGAGGGACACAATTTCTTGCTGCTTACAAATACGTCCTTTCACTCATAATAAAATGTTCGGCTTTGGGCACGACCAGCTCTGTTCTGCAAGCACAGCCACACTTTCAGAGYGTGTTGGCAAATGTACTTATCCAAGTATTGTCTTCAGCCAGAGTAAGGTGTGCAGCTGCTCTTTAAAAGCCTGCTTTCAGATCAAGGAATGGACAAAGCAAAGACAGTAGGTCTAAGCAAGTGATTTCTTTCAAAGCATTCAGAGGCCTGAAAAACATGAKGACTGTTATGATCAAGTTTGTATATATTGTACCCTCTTTTATTGGCTAGGAGTCTAGGGGTTTTACTGGAAATAAAATACTAACCAAGAAAGTTATCAGTTACTTGATTTCCCCCCTTATTAAAAAAACCTTCACGGTCAATATCTCCTTCATGCAAAGCGCTGACCTTCCAAGCCACAGCAGCTCAGCCAGCCCGTTGCTCCGGTGGCTGCAGGCAGCCTTTCAGTCTCCCCCCTCTAAGGGGAGAGCTTTACTGTGCCACCGCGGCACAGCCCCCCCCGCAACTGGGGAAGAGGGAGAGCACAGTCTGTCAGAGAACAAGGGTATAATCTCCATTAAGTATCTGTGCTGGTCCATGCTGCAGAGAAAAATCAAGCTAAAGAAATGAAGGGTACTCTCTGCTAATCTTCACACCAACATGAAATAAAGTTCTACAAAAGGAGAACAGCCATTATAGTACTTCTGGGTCATGAGCCTCCTGATCCTGGCAGGGAAAAAGGAAACAGTGCCCCAGTCCGGCTCCAAACAGTGCTCTGCTTCCAGATTTTGGACTTGGACATTCTTCTCCCCAAACCATTTTGCCCTCCCCCTCCTCAGCAACAATTTCTCCTCTTGCTTGTATCACCACACAAAGTTTCTTCTCCCATCACAAAGATAGGACAGAAACTTGACAAAAGTTTCCATGCCCATCTCAAGCTTCACTGCATTAGTTTCAACTAATGGAGGAAGAAGTATGGAGATGACTTATTCCTCTTCAAACTCCACTCCCAAGAGGCCTGGGCACCCAACAAGGTCCTCTTGCAGGTGTCCAGAACAGCAGCACTCCTTTAAAGTGTTTATGGAAGAGACCCAAGCACCTTCTCTCTATATGAAGTCTCATTACTTACTAAAACAGTAAATATTACTCACTACAAAGTTCAGCCACGAATGTTCATACCTTGTCATGAGGAATTCGCAGGAAATAGTTTAAAAGTGGAAGCCTAAGAAAAGTCAGGTAGAGCTGAGGTACTGAGAATGACCACCAAATTATGGTAACAAAGCAACCAAGGAATCAAGTCAGAATTTGATTTAATAACCACTGATACAGAACTGATGATGCACAGTAACAATATTTACCTTCAAGCAGCTTGTTGTCTTTCACCTTTAACCATTACTTCAGGAGTTATCAAGTTTATTCACAACATACTACAATGCCTAGACAAAGCAATTCATTTATTTAAACCCGTAAGCAAGCTTTCTTGAAAAATACTTATTCTGTTCATGAACAGCATGTTTCATTCTTGCATGCTTCCACTGAAAGGGGCCATCCTACCTTTACCCTCCATTCCCACCGCCAGCTGTATGTTCCTGCCATTTTCCCAGCACTAGTACCTGTGGCCAACCAAGGTCAACCACAGTGAAGACCAACCAGAAAACCCTGAAAGAAGGTTTTCAGCTGGAGCAGATTTTAGGAGTCCTCATCTTTCCTAGCTCTTAGTTTAATAGCAACCTCCAGCATTAAACACAAATAATCTTCCATTCCCTGCCCTAGACACACTCTTGCATCATCTGTCTCTATGATTTGGCTGGGCTTGACAGCAGCAATGCTGATAGAGCCATTGGAACAACTCAAACCAGAAGGCAGCAGAACCAGAAACTTTACCTTTATGATTTCTCCTCCTCGCTCTCTAGTCCCCCACCACCTCCCCAACATTTCCACTGGATTAGTCAGCCTTTTTCCATGTAATTAATGAACTAAGTGTGGCTAAATGTATTAACAAAGATAGCAATATGTTAGGAGTGTTAGTTCTGCAAGGCTGGTCTCCATGCTAATTAAGCCATTCCTCCTACGAAATCTCTTAAAAGCCTAATAAAAACTTTCAGCTAAATCCAGATGAAATACTTCATTACCTAAACTGTTTAAAGGTGCAACTGTATACACATGCATGCTACAGTATCTGACACACCTTTGAAACCCATATTAAAACATTATCATTTGCAAATAAACCTCACGTGCATTTTTCAGATGTCAACATGCTCAGGTACAGACCAGGGGAGAGTGAAGGGTACCGGTACCATACCACACCTGCTAGCCACGTTTCAACAGCAGTCCCAAAGAGGTTATAACTGGAGTTGAACAAAGACTCATTTGCTTTATAGATGCCAGGARCCACACACAGAAAATTGCTCACTTCTGAAACAAGTTACTCTCAGTTCAGTTTCTCCAGAGATGGAGATAATTATGTYCTGGTGTATTACTGCATTAACCAGCACTACCTGGTAGAGGCAATATGCCAGTCCTCAGCTGCTTTAAAATGGGGCTCAATGATAACCATACAAGAGAACAACAGGTTTTACAGTTCACTCCAGAGAGGGTGTTTCTCCAAGCTGTCTGAGGAGTGACTATAGCCACCTAAGCTGTTCCAGATCCACATTCTGTACACAGTCACTCCTTTGTCCTCCTAACCCCACCACGTACACCAGACCCAAGGGGCAGCAACAGAAAGCCCTGCAAGGGGAACTCTGCCTTCCGTCATCTGCTCTGCTAAAAGCACGAGACATCCATATACACACCCAGCAACAGCCRAGGAAAGCCTTTACTACTGTATTCAGTTTTCCTTGCTGGTGTCTGAAACAGAAGCATACAGGCTTTTCTTCACAGCTTTGCTACACCTGGTATTCCCTCGAAGAGGGTAATGCTGCAGCTACACCTCCTACACTGTCCTGCCAGCCAAACAGCAACRGCAGACCAGTAAAACAGAGATCAGCATTTTTTCCCGAGGAGACTGACAACGGAACCATCAGATCAAGTGAGGCTGCCCACTATCACAGGCAAGCCAGTTTCTCTTTCTGCTTTTCCCCCAACACAAAGCTGCACTTGAAGAATTAAAAGTAATAAACGTTTTCAACATATGGATTTTTATGACCAAAAGCCTCAAAAGGAAAAAGAGTCAAAAGGTCTCTCTGCAAAAATTAATCCTGGAATTAATGTGATTCATTTGAAAACTTACCAAGTGTTGTCTTATAAGAGTTATTATACACGAACACCTGTAAGGAGCCAGCTATTAATAGCACCAATGAAACTGTTGTACAAAAACAAAGAAGTGCTACTTGTGGCACTGTGATTAAGGCTGTGTCAGCAGTTTGATTTTCATGACTTTAACACCCAGCTGTAAAAACGGCCTTCAGTAGAAGCAAGCATATTGCGCCTGTATCCATAGGGAGCACGGTTTCTGTTTTCACTGGGTAAAATGCAAAGGTCAACTATATTTTAATACATAATCTCCGAACAGTAAGATCCAGAATTTGCAATTTGTTTTTGGATATAATCATTGCCAAATAGGACTACACCTTAAAAGACAGTTTGGTAAATACTGCAAGACAGAAACTTGGTAGAGCACAAGAAACTGAGAAATAAGAGTGTGTGATTTTCTATTTTGGCATAYGTTCTTCAAGAATTAGAGGTATACCAAAGAAACTGCATGCTAATACACAGCTTACAGCTATAGATCTTTGTAACTTGGCCACCATTTGCTTAAAAACAGAATGGCATTAACAGATTTATGTTTGAAAAGGCACCATTTGAGATTCTTCAAGGAGAAAATCTGTAACCAAATAATAAGCAGGGAGTGATTAGCCCTGTGCATGTACAAAATTAAGAGCCCCACTTATGCTGACACAGGACCCACATCTGTCCCAAACAAGCATGAAAAATGCAGCATTTCAGTCAAACATGTGTTAGGGATATACTACTGAAGAAGTCCTGCAATAAAAGAGCACCTTCTTTTAAATAAAAGGCAGAATTGAACAACAAAGAGAATGCAACCAGAATCCAAAAKAACTTCTTCCCAGTGTGTTTTGATGCACCATGCATACTGCAGGGGTTCTGGGTTTTATTCTATTTAGCTATTACGTTTAATTATGACAAACATGACAGACTAGCTTAGAAGGTGCTCCCTTGACTGCCTCAGTGTGGAAAAGCTGTAATGTCTCTTAGTTGTAGTATTTAGTAAGATAATTGCAGTACAGTCCTACTGTAAAGGTAGAAACGAGAGCAGCTTTTCTTCCTGGCCTTTCCTACATCTTTTCCCCTTATCCCAGATTACAGTGAATCCTCCTTATTAAGATAATTAGAGGAACATGTGGAACTAGAAAGATTTAAAGGCAACACACCTGACAAATTCTGTAGATTTATAAACGCTCCCCTCCTCCATCCCAAGCATGCCAGAGGGAAAGCTGAACACACAAACACACACACAAAATGTTAAACTAAAGGGAAAAACCCCTATCTGAACTGCTAAGAGTAATCTTAAGCTTTATTGAGAGGTGTTTGGGTTTTGTTTTTTTTTTAAAAAAGAGAGATTTGAGTTGATAACTAGCCAATGCCATTCCCATAAGTTCAAATTATTTCTTAGTGAAAGCAATTAAAAAAAATCATCAAAACCACCCCCACTGAAAGTCAAGAACTGGTCAGGATCAAACTGGTGACATTATTTCACTCAGCATATTGAATCATTCACAAGATTTCAGACCTTCATTAGGAATGTGGGCCTGTACTTCCTTCAAAAGAATCTCTCTTTAATTGATTTTTGGCCACCGTTTTCCTTTTCCTACCATCCAGGGCTATAAACTGGCCCCATCCTGTCCTTCAACACACACAGGTCATACAGTAGGTGCCAACATTTGTGAGTAATTATAGGGAGGTTTTACAAGGGGAACATGGACAGGCATTAGCTTACACTGAAATGCCACAGTCCCAGGGAACCAATAGACAAAAATACCTGAACTCTCCAGAGAGTTTTGGAAGCAAAACCACTACATTTTTGGCTGGAAGCATGTTTTAACATCAAAGTCACAGCACGCAAGTGATAGAGAGCAACGTAAGACACATCACTGAGGCTAAGCAAGGTGGAAATCAAACACGCCAGTCAGTCCCTCAAATGGAAAGACTAGAGGGTCAGGGATGGAGAGGACAGCAGTGACAACGTAGCTGCAGTGGTGTGCGGAGGGTGCTCAGGAGGCAGGTAGTGATTTGGGAACACCATTCCTCTTCAGATCAACTCCAAAGCAGCAGTCTCACAGGAGCAGTATCTGTAAAAGCACCCAGTCCCCATCTCTTTAATTGCATATACACACATTTACTGCACTCTGCATATGCTCTTCTTCCTAGAAGAAACAACACAAGTAATCAAATTCTGTCACCTTTGCTCATCCTATAGACTGCTTCAGATAAAATAAATGCTTCCCCATTGCAAGAYGAAGTGCTACTCAGGACAACACAAGCCTAAGCCCCATCAGGCAGCCACCCTTTCACAGTCAGCAGAGCAGATAGGCATAATAGCCAATACAATTCACAGCGCCAGTCTTCTTATCCCAAGGTAGRCACCTGCATTTGCTCAAACAAGCCTGGGCTCTCAATCAGCTAGAGGGTTCTCACTCACCAGAACAGCTGCCTAGACAACTTGCTCAGGTGTAGAAAGTTAAGCAAGAAGGTTCCCACCCAAGATGACAGAATCCATCACCAGTAACACACTCATACAAAGGAAATGAAATGGCTTCAATTAATTAGTGAAAGTTCACCATCACATTCTGAAGTCACACCAAGTAATTCTGAGAGAAACTCAACCTACTTAACCAGTGTCAAGAGTAAGCTGTACGTCCACCACTGCAAGTACTAGTTACAACATTAACTGATGGGGAAGTTGTATATTTCAAGTGCATGTGTGCACTCATTTCCTGCTTTACACACCTTCATGTTAACTAAAATAACTTATACCATCACTTTACAGTTCATTCAACTTACCAAAATCAAAACCACAGCATTATTGCTTAGGGAATTTTAGTAGTCTTAAGGTTCTGTTTGTTTTCAATTTGCCAAATCTGTGTTACACTTCCCTTTAACTGATCAAGACAGAGAGGTGCGAGATCCTGGGATATGATTAAAACTGATGCTGGGACATGATTAGAACTGACAGAGTTTGTATGTGACAGAGCTGAATTGCACTGTAAAAGGAATTAGCAGTCAGTATTTCCCCATCTGAGTTACTTTCCAATTTTAAGAAAGTCCGATCTCTCATACTGTTTAAACAAGAAAAGCAACAGATAATGTAATTATTTAAAATTTTATCTACACTTCACAAATCAAAAGTTGCAGCATAATAATGCATTTCCACAGAGGGGTTTTTTATAACATGACTAAATAGTGATCCAGCATAACGGCAAGAGTATGAAAGTACAAAGATATTACCAACAGAAATGCAGCAATTTTCATTTTGGAGACACAGTCAGTATTAAGACTCCTATTTCATCCTTTAATAATGAAGAACTCTCAAATTAGTGAAAAAAATCCTTTTCTCATTTTAAAATGCAGAAAAAGGACCGAAACAGTTACACTATATATTCAAGTATAAAGGGCTGCAGTAAGAACATAGGAACATTTAATGCATATCAGGTGACCTTCAGAATTTTAAGAAATCAAATACATGAAGCAAAACCACACAATTACTAGTTTTCAGTCTCAGATCAGCTGCGAGTATGACGACTATTTCCCTAAAATGGGCTGGCAAGAGCATAAACTGAAGTTTAACTCTTAGTCTTTATGACTTCCTTGCCTTCACAACTTCAAGAATAATTCTCCAACTTTATTTCACCTTCAAAAATAAAACGAGGTATGCTACTGAGCCTGCGGACCTACAACCACAAAGCCCCTGCTGCTGTTCAAAGGCCAGCCAGATTCTGAAACGGCTTCCAGCATCACTGCAAACATCGAGGGGAAAAAACCCAAAAACTTGTAAGCAAAGAGGCTGTGAAGTTTTGCTGGTACAGACCAGGCTTGGGCTTCAGCAGAGCAACACTTGACCAGTAACAGCCAAATCGGCACCAGCAAAGCAGCTTCTGGGCTGTGTCTTCTTAAGCATTCCCATGGAACACAGACACCTCATAAAGCCACCTAGAAGATGGAAGAATATAATATTTTGCATGCAGGTCTGAAGAGCTCTGTATCTCTTATACTGTACATCTTGTAGGATTTTAATAGTATTTTAATTTCAGAAGCAAACCATGCTAAATTTTGGCAGGAATATATCGACAGACTACCACTGCGTGATCATGGGAAAAGTTTCACTGACATCAAAACCACAATTATTTAGTTGTATGAAATCCAGAAAGGATAGCCAGAAATTTCAGCATTTCAAAAACAAACCTGCTCCACAGTAATGTTTATGCTTTTAGAGAGCAGTATCAGTGCTAAAGAAGGCAAGGACACCAACCAGCAGCTAAAGATAGAGTGGCTGTTCCATATCCTTCTAAAAGAGAAATCGCAATCAAGAGAAAGCTACGGGTCACCACCAGTATCATTGATGAAGCCAGCCATTGCTAATGCACCTACAGAGATCCTGCATGCATGAAACAAATGTCAGGAAAAAAGCAAACAAATAACCACACCCCACGCCAGCATGCCTGTGATTTGACAAGTAGCAGCCTAAAGAGTCAGATGTTGTTTCCCAGCTCCAGAATAGCACCAACAGAAGCGTACAGGTAGGGACTGCAGCATATCAAACTAGAAGCATAAAAATCAGAAGCAGGGTATGTATAGGAGCAGCCAGGAATATTCCCTGCCTGACTTTGTGTTTTATTTCCTTCTAGACTTATATATCATTCTACACGCCTTGAGAAAGGCTTATTTCCATTCATAAAATGGTAAATATGCTCAAGCTACTTCTGGCATGGGTTCAGACATTATAGGATACAACTAAAAGAATTGTCTACTCTTTCCAAGTTGCTACATGTTTTCTAATTTGGGGGGCAGGGGGAGGAATGTGGTTGAAGGCTTCCATTGCAGTATGGTGACATGCTATTCAAAGTGCCTATGAATACACAGGAACAGTTGCAGTAGACCTGACAGCATATGTATTACCACATGCTCCAAGCACTATCCTGGAAGGTGGCGCTTTAGAGACTTGTGTGTGATATACATAACATTCAAAGAACATCATCTCCTCAGGAACTTGGAAGAGGAAAAAAAGCCAAGAGGCAGATATTCAATAGCTATGTAGGTGTCAGATATGCAGAGACAACGTATCTTCTCATCGCAGCAAAAGCACTCAACCAGACATTCAACATGGCAATTTTTTTCCTTCTGCATTAGATTTCACCACAGGCTGTAGCAATTCTTCTTTGAGAAGAGCTTCCAAGCAGCAATAAATGGGTCAAATGACAGCTAAAGCAGAGTCCTGCAGAAACCTCTCATAAAATTTTACTATCTTCCCACATTTAATAGTTAGATTTTTCCAGAGCAAGTGTATTTTCTTCTTYGTTATTTCAAAGGTGTTCAAGCACAGCAAGTACAGCACAAGCTAGCTGATCTACTTGGAAACTCTGCAACAAGCCATGATCTGTGGCATCCTGCACCCAAGGCAAGCACATTTTTGTGGCTGACATACCTGATGGATCACTGTAGTTAGCTGAGCATCACTACAAAGGTGTTGTGATATTGCCAACTTCTAACTGACCAATCTGACTGCACGATGCAAATTGTACCATTATTCAATACAGTAGAATTGTCTCCGGGTACAGTATCAAATGCTCTTCAGTCGTACTTATCACTGAATTAACTGCAATCAGATCATACAGTCAACAGACATGTCCTTAGACTTAATTTGCTAGTCAATGTCAGSTGACATTTTTGAGTTACAAAACAAAATTCATGTTTCCCATTTACAAAAAAAAGAGACTTTAACAAGAAATACTCAAATACTCCTGAAGAAGGAAGCCTGCCTTAGGTACACTACTTTGTGTGTATTCATGAATAAATGAAAAGAAAAACTGTTGCAATATTTACATTGCATATGAGGAACTTCAGTTGCTTAGTGACACATAAAAAGCACAGGTGACAAGAGATAAGCTTGTTTACATCAACTTGTTTGGCAGGCTTTACAAAAGCTTCATTATGGATTTAGATTGTGAAGTCTGTGCACACCCTAGAAATGGAACAACCTATAGGGACTTCCCAGTAATAGTTAGAGGAGACTGGAGAGAATTCCACTCTCTCACCTCACCTTCTATAGCTTTGCTTAATTGAAAATTTTGGACATAACTGCATCCCCCAGTTCATACACATATGACCCAAAGGAATTCCTTAGCTGAGGTCCTGAAAAAAAAAAAAAAAAAAATCGGTGAATTCATAAGAAAGAAGCAGGAGGTGACAAAAATATTGAGAAAAAAAATCTTTTATTTTGCTCATTTGGCTAAAAAGCACCTGAGAGGAAATTAGACATCTACTACACTGCTGACTTGCTCTTGTGTCGTTGTTCACTTCAAGGAAACCATGCTTTCCAAAATAAACCTGAGTTGTGCTGCAAAAGTATAGGAGAAGAAGCAGAGCTGACAAGTTTGTAAGAACAGATACTTAAATCAGGACTCCACTCCAGACCCAAAAGTCTGCAGCTGGGATAAAGTTGGTAGAAACTGTCAAGAGAGAGAAGGTACTTCCTGCCTCCCAGACCAAATGAAAGTGTAGGTAAGTGCAAAGAAACTCAGTCTCAGTACTCCTCAGACAAATAAGGTGTGGGCAACAGGAAGCACCACTAGGATGAATACCAGTATCACAACTGCATTGAAAAACCTTTTATTCAGCTTCCTTGGATTACAGGAATCAGAGTGGTAACCTTTGATGTGTTCTTCACATAGGCCATCAGCAGGTTTAAGTACTCCATTTTCCTTGTCCTTCTGCATAGCTATCTATTTTTTAAGAAACTGACTCCCTTGTGCAGAAAGCTCAACAGCCAAAAGGATCTGAAAGAGACAATCAAGAGGAGAAAAAAAAAAAGACCAAAACTTAGTGGGAGAGGATGAAATCACAGGAAAAAGGTTTTCACGGGAGTTCTCTCTTCAGTTTGGATTGGCTGTAGGTACACAGAGAAGAGGATGCTTCAACTCTTTAAAAACTTACTAAATAGAGAAATACAGGTTCTGTCTACACTGCCAGTCACCAATCTTCATTAAATTAAAAAACCCACAAACCAAAAAAACCCAAGACTAAGCAAGTAGCATGCTGCTGGCMATGGGATATTCTGCTCTCCTTGTCCGTCTGGGCAGCAGCAGCAATAGCCCGCTATGGCTATCCACAGCATCAGAAACTTTCGTGAGAACTGTTGCTTGGAGGAAGTCAGCTTCCCAAACCCAAACTGGGTACCATGCTTCTACCTGTTTCACATCTTAGTACTGTTAACATGAACTTTATAATTTTATTTTTCCTGGAACATTTTCAATATTTTATCTACTTTCACAGCAGGTACACATCACAGTATACAGTACCTTATAATTCACTTGCTGTTCACAATGTTTTTCAATCCACATCCTGTACATATCCTGTTCAAACACAAGGATCAGATTGCCTGCACTTGTCCTTGAGTTAATACCTGCTAGATGAGGCAGGCTACCAGAACTTCCCTCTCCAGTAAGCAACTAGAGAATAGACTTCACTGGCAGTCACAAACACTGAGCAAAGCTGTGCAAAGTTGGAAAGAAAAAATGGAAGTTAATACAGGATTATTTCATGTGCATCTTGATCTATCGGCCATACTTTTTACCATTAATATCTTCTAGCTTACTTATGTTCAAACACCACCATTAACTGCACTATTCTGAAAGGCAACGGAATACAGCTGGGCTCCTCTGGGCAGGCACAGGGAGCAGCCAGTGTCCTGGACTCCCAGTTCTTGGAGAAGACAAAAGCCTCACCAGTATGCACATATTGTTGYAGAGTATGAAACACAGATGAAAGAGTAAAGCATTAGACCACGTTCTTATAGATTCCTTTGGTAAGAGATGAATGCATTAGTTGAATTAGACTATCAGATAACCCTCCTCCCTTCAAAGGGGGAGCCAAGACAATCAAAATTCAGGCATCTTTCTAAAAATAGGACCTCTGTTTTCAGATAATATTCTAGTCTCCAATTTCAGTATCTTTTACAGTACTTTTCAATAAAATACCTTTTTCTCMGAGTTTTGGATGAAACTCGATTAGCAACGCTTCTTACTTATATCCTGTAAAGGGAAAGACCTGGAATTATGTTTTAGGCCAGATTAGGTTTCATGCCACAGGCACTATTCATTTGCTGCAGAGTTTTCAACAAGCCACTTATGCCATCTTGTCACAAAYTGCAGGTGTTCAACATCTGATACTGTGGAGGACGCACAGAATCATACAAGTTTATGTTGGAAGGGACTTCTGTGGATCATCCATCCAAGATCCCTGCTTAAGCCAGGGTCAACTAGCACAGGTTGCTCAGGGCCATGTCCAGTCTGGTTTTGACTACCTCCAGGGACAGACTCCATGTCTTCTCTGGGCAGTGCTTGAGCACCCTTATTTAAAACAAAACAACCCCAAAAACCCCAAACACATACCCTCTCAAATTTAAATGAAGTTTCTTGTATTTCAGTTTGTGCCCAAATTAATGTTCCTACATCTCTGCATCCTCAAACTAAAAGAAGGATGTTCAACACATCTGAAATTCTCACTCAAGACGACTCTTAGCTACTCAGACAGCAATTGAAATAGAGTACCTGGTTTCAACCACGACAATTTGTTTAAATGAAAAGGCAGCAATACTAATATTTAGCTTTAGCCAGAAACCAAGACAATATTTGTTTTAATGAAAAGGCAGCAATGCTAATATTTAGCTTTAGCCAGTTTCAGCAAAAACTATCCTCCTGTTTCTATGCAGAAAAGCCATCTTTTGGATTTTATCCTTCACCTGGCAAACCAATGTCCTCTCTCTCATACAACAGGCTATAATGTTTTTCTACATCTGCCTTCCAGGTATATACACATTCCCCAGTGACAAAGATTCCCACCTCACCACTTGATCACAATACTTAAAGAAGCTTTTCTAAAAAGTTGCTTAACTGTTTCCTTTACAACTCTTCTCCAAGAAATAAAGTWTTTAGCCACACAGTATCAAAGAATTTTATAGTCACACTCCATACCAGCTATTTGTTACTTTTTTTTTTAAATACTAAGCAATGAATCATGTTCTTTTATTACTGGTAGTTTGCCCCAGAGAGTCTGTCTTGCTTGGTTTCATTCTCAACAGCCAAATTTAAAAAAAAACTGCACCTCAATTCATATCAGCAAGTCTCGCTTTCTCAGTATCTTTTTCCCCTCTCTTGATACAGTTAGCCTTTCTCAAACTATGAACTGTAACACCTACATAAAACATGCAGTACACATGCATAGGGGCTTGGTGTGTTACAGGAATAGCAAAGGCCGTAAGCAACTGATTGAACTTCTGATACCAGAAAGGCAGAGGCAGACCCCATATTCTACCTACATCAACCAATTAAAGAGAATGTTCTTGCATTTCTGGATGCACACTCACTTGTCAGTTGTGTTTACAGTATCTTAGGGTTTGGTTGAAACTTCTGAGGCTGCTACCTTAAKTTTTGCCAAATGGCAGTTGAATTTGACAAAACTGCAGGCAAGGGAGCAGAAGCTGGTGCTAGTATTGCTGCTGTAAGAGCTCTGACAAGGCAGAAACACAACTGCTTGCTTCATCTACAATTTGCAATAGCCTCTGGCCATGTATTGACACTCCAGTTCTAGTGCATTGCTTCATTCAAAACTGAGCTTTATAGTGCCTGTTGAATGATCTTGGTCTACAAACTCTTACCTTACTGTCTCTCCAAGTAAAGCAGGACAGACCAGACACAAGATAGACATTATTCACTGCTCATAATCCAGCAACTGAAGGGGAAAAGTAGAAACATCAACATATAACCTTGTAGTTAGATTCAGCCAGARTATTTCTTGGTATTTCTCCAGGAAGACAAGTATCTAAATACTCCTACAAGCATCAGCATATAGAAAGACAATCAGACTGATTGCAGTGCAGTCACACTTTCCGGAAAGATATTTACATGCAACTTTAACAGACATTTAGTCACAGTGCCTAGAAAACAATGCTGTCAAAAAGTCCTGCTTTAGTAGCTTCCCCAAGTAAGAGACAAGACATATCTGCATATCTAGAATTAAGTTTGTTAGCTCTACTGGTATTTGATTCAAAACTCCCATTTTTACAGAGTAATTCTTCAAGGTATCAAAGTTTGAAGAGTCCAGCACATCTATTCTGCATTGTGAAAACACTCTTCCAAGAAGAGTCACATTCTAGTTTTGTAAAAAAATATTTTCATTTTAATACACACAACAGGCCTGTTTTRTTTGAAATACTTTTCCTTAAATGAAGAAAAAAGTGCTATGCATTACTCACAAGTAGCCTACTAGCAGACCAACACCYACGTGACACTTCAGAAATGTTTTATCCATCCAACCACAGCAATTGCCTCACTCTGGAAGTCATTCTAGCAAAACAGTGAAGCATGGTTCATCCCACTGCTGTGGTGTGAGAAAGGAGATAARGGAAATCTCCATACTGCAAAAGGAGCACACAAAACCACTGGCTATGTGCTTAGAGTCTCTTATCAGTAATGCAAGTGGTAGAATGATACTGATTTCACTCTAACCCCAGGGGTAAATGCAGAATTTGTAGAGGTTCATTTATCTGCTTTCATTTCATAGAGACTAAGGTCCAGCCCTTGCAGCCAGAATGCCATTTGAGTCCTGACRATACAATTATGGAATTTGTTTTCCTTTGTGGCTTCACCATGCATATTGCAAACTCCTGTTATTTGGCCAAAGGTCACAAAATCACCTTCCTATGAGTAACACATTCACCTTTGCAGAGACCTGTCCTTTTAACATCTCATATCTAGAAGAGAAGCAAGCCACGTGAACTGGTTTTGTTAACTGGTGCAGTAAGCTGGCACACGGCACAAGCCTCCAGTCACTCACTATACAGAAGAACTTGTGCAGACAGCCCATCCTCTTCTGGCATCCTGTGAAGTCTTATGAATTCCATCAGAACTCCATAATCAGAAGCTACAGCTGTGCTATATCTCCACAGTATATTTCAGTTAAAAGCTGCATCATTGGTCAATTGCCCCATTGTCAAAAATATAGCCCTACCTGAGCTCAACTCTTTCTCCATCATAGCAGAAAGAAAAYCCCATCTTTTGTCAGTGGAAAAGATGGACAATCCAGATGTTCACCGCTATACAGAAGTTCTGAAAAATAAAATGAGTTGTCTGATTTCAACACTATGATTAAGCACACTTGCTGTGGCATCATCTCAACTCAGGAGGGGCTGCTACAGTTCAAGCAGAACCTTGCTTGGCCCAAGAATACTCTAAAGACAAAAGCACAACTCTACATTTGCCTAAAGTTGTCACAGCCCAGCTAGCTCAATACTTATCTCCCACCTACCCTTGTTCCAGGAACCAGGCACATAGGGCCTTAGTTCAGTAAATACTCTCAGAGTACACTGGCCACGCACAAACAAAAGCAGGTGCCTTATACAACGCAACTGTGTCAACTCACTTTTAAAAGAAATTTGCTGTAGCAGAAGGGGCTCAGTTTAAGTAAGGAGAGTTTACCATCCAATTCTGGTCTATGCCTTCCTCAGTCTGAAGGGATCCAAGACTTTATATCCCACCTTRAGAGAGTACCAGTTCCAAGGAAGAATGTGAAACATACCGACTCTCTTTAGCCCAGTAATTAAAGTAACCACCTGAAAAAGACAAAGCCTGAGCTCTAGCTTCCACTTCAGCATATTTGTACATTTTACACAGGGTAATTAAGTTTAAAAACCAGATGGCACTAGGACTTTCTCCCAGGAGGTGGGACATGCAAGTCTGCCTATTCTCAGATAAGAAACAGAATCCAGGTCTCACATTTCCAGGTGAGGCCTSTCCAAACAAAACAAAAGCTATTACATAAAAATAAAGGGAGTGGAAGAGGGGCAAGGAGCAAGTACTACAGTGACTTTCTTTAAAGTTCATCTGAGAAAAGAGAGATGAGGATTCCTAGCGGCAGATCTCAAAATGATGGGGRACTACAGGATCCGAAAAGAGGCCACCCTCAACATAAAACTTCCATCCTAAGCCAAGAGTTGGTACAGTCCTGTCACTAAGGCACCCAACCTCACTGGCTAAGTTTCAGGTATCCCAGGCCTTTACTAGCTCTAGTTCTCCACACATTTCAATGCTAAATAATATGCCTGACAAAGGTTAAATTAAGATGGAAGAACTGCTTTGAAAATAGAGAAAAATAACATAGAGGATASAGTACTGAAAGAATAAGGGTGTTGTAGCTACAGGCCTCTAACTTACTATCTTTGATGAAGAGAAACGTACTTCTGTCAACAAACTGGAAGACTGTTCACACAGCACCAAAGTAGTCCTTGGGAAAGCTCTGACTGTGCTCTTGCTAAAAATAAACATCAAGCAAAAGTGTTAGTATACACAGATTATCAGTTTTTCCTCTTCTCAGACATGGTTATATCTCCTTGTCAGAGAGCCACTTGGAAGGGTTTCCTCAGCTTGATATTGGCAGACAACTGCTAACCCATGGGAAGAGTGCACACCAAAGAGTATTGTAAGAACACACAAGAACAGATGTAATGGGGTAAAACACGAACAGCAGGTGAACGTTCAAAGCATAGTAAAGGTTCTCTTGGATAACAGATGAAAGCTGCTATAAGACTATATTGTCTCTGGATTTACTCCCTCGCAAAAGGTCAGGTGGCTCTTCTACTAYAAAAAAAAAAGAGCATTGACTAACATTGTCTCAGAGTGAAAGAGCAACATGTTTGTTTTGACATGTACTTCTCCACAATGCTCATGGCCTTCCAAATAATSAACACCAGCACCTCACAAGTGGATTGGCAAGCATACCAGGACAAGTCACAGTTGAAGGGGAAGAAGTTTTTCCATGTATGAAGCCATCACTGATCGAATGCAAGCCATAAAGGAAAAAAGCTGTTCCACTGGGACTCCAAGATGAGCATTAATGCCTACTATACAACACTACCTACTTAACAGGTTATACCTATGACAGAAGATACAGCCTCCGTGCAGCAGTCATTCAGCACATTCCAAGAGATTAGCAAGGTGCAAGCAGAGTTTCTTCCAGGCACTGGGCAACATCTACATTGCAAATAAGGTGTTCCTCAGATATGATTAAGCATGTCCAGGACAGCTTTCATTTATCACCCACTTGCCAGCAAAGACACAACAATGCAGACCTCTGTGTGGACAAACAATCCAACCAAATATCCAAGCTGCCTGTTGGGAGTGTAGCAGCAAAAGCTACAAACTGTATACATCAACACTCCTGCAGGTCTCACCAGGTTAAAACTCACCACCGGCACATCTTTTCTCACAGTGCAGAAGTTGCTCCAAGGGAAACTGTGATTTTTCTTTCCATGCCACCTTTCTCCTGCACCTTCTGTTCAAAGCACCAGGACTCTGAAAGCATCATTATCCCTATGAGTAATACAGCCAAAAAAATTGGAGACTGCAGTGAACGCACATGAATACAGAACAAGCAGCCTGGGGAGATGCTTTTGTCATCCATTCAGGTCTGGGTATAAAGCAGGTACTGACTGTAAATGCATGGCTGCCCAGTATTGTCAAAGAGCAGGTGACAGAGAGYCCCTCAGAGTGACAAGCCTGCTCAGATCAAACCCGACTGCAGCCTGCCCCACACCTGCACCGGTCCCACCACACTGCTACCTTCACCACCCCAGACCATCAGGATGAAGAGTCCCAACACTGGCTCCTTGYACTGTCTTTTCTAGGTGTGGCTCCTTTCTCATTGATGCTCACTTCACACCTCACCTCAGTACAGGTTGAGCTGATTTCTTAGGAATTCCTGGCAAAGGTTACTATAAGACAGTCCAAAGCCGAGACAGAAGAGTGATGCACGCCCCTCACACACACCTGGCGAAACACACTTCAAACCCGCAGGCAGACAAGCCCGAGCCACACGTGGGTGAGGCCAGAGCAGCCTTTTACCTCGGGGCGGTCTGTCCGTCCCTGAAGCAGCTGGCGGCTGTCAGAGGGAGCTTCCCCGCGCCGCAGAGCTGGCGGCACGAACTGAGAGGAAGCGGGCACCGGGCACAGGGACAGCCGCCCGGTTACGAGGTGCTTTAGGGGCTGTGAACGCACCCGCGGGGATGTGCCCCCCGGGGCGGGGGACGGGGGGCTGGAGGGAGGGTCGCCGCTGCCTGCAAACGCGAACGCGCCCGGCAGCCCCACGCCAAGCCCTCCGCCGCCACCGCTCCCACGCACGGCCTCAGCCACGGCCGCCTACGGGGGCGTCACGGCGGGTCTCCCCCCWCCACACCCCTCCGCCGCCGGGAGCCCCTCGAGAGCCGGCCCCCCGCGCAGGGAAAGCCCGGGAACCAGGRAAGCCCCCACCGTTACCTGCCCGGTGATGCCGGTGATGAGAGCCACCTTCCTGCCGTTCATCTCTTCGCCGTCGTCTCCCGGTRCCGCGGCGCAGGCACACGCACACGCCTCCGCCGCCGGCTGTGCCATCCTCCCGGCAGCGGGGGCGGCCCAGGTGCGGAGATAGCCCGGGGTAGGCTCACAGCGCTGGGGGCGGGCACAGAGGGGAAGACGCCTGTCGCCCCGAGCGCGGCTCGCACATGAGCTGCCGCCACCCGGGAGCTACCGCTGCTGCACCGGCCGCCGCGGCGGCATTTCCGCGCTCGCTGCCCGCCGGCGCTGCCGCCCCGCCCCGAGGCGGCCGCAGGTGCAGCCCCGCCGCCGCCGGCCCAGCCCCCGCGCAGGCGCGCACCCACCGGGCAGCCCGGGCTCGCGCGCCGCTTTAGCCACCCCTCCCCTCGTCTCGCCCCGCCCCGCTCGGCCCCGCAGCCAATCAGGAGCCCCTACATTTCCTTAAAGGAACAGGAGACGCGGCTTGCCGCCCGGCAGCGTCGGCGGGCAGGGGCTGAAAGCAGGCACGGTGATTGGTTGAGAGCGGGCAGCGGGGGGGCGTGGCCTGTGCGGCTGCCGCCGCGGAGGAGCGGAGCGAGCGCCCGACTTCCTGACCGCGTGTCGGTGGGGAGGAGGAGGAGGMGGMGGMGGCGGCGGCGGCGGCGCCACGTGAGACGAGAGGAGCGGGCCGCGGGCCCGCCCCCTCCGGGCGCCGGCGACACGGAGCGCACAGCGCCCCCTGCGGCGTGGAGGAGCGGGCGGCGGCGCTGGAGCCACCGGGTAGTGCGAATTAACCGTAGGCCCCCGCAGCCCCCGGGCCCGTCGGCGCCCTGCCCGCCCTGCCGCCCGCCCCCGGGGCCTGCCGGCTGCGTTAGGCATCAGAGAGCAAAGCCGGCAGTGCTCCAGCTGCGGCAGGCAGTGCCCCAGCTGCGGCAGGCAGCTCCAGATCGAAACTCGCTCCCTGTGAGGCACGGGGTCCTCCAGCTGTCGGGGAGACAAAGCTGCGCAAAGCTGGTCTCCTCCTGGGCTTTTCCGCTTGTGGAAATGCTTGTTTAGAAATGACCCAGAGGCTTCTGGAAAAGGGATTTATGATAAATATTTCTTCTTCTGATGAAACACTGAATCAGCAGCCACTTCTACTGGGGCAGCATGTTGCTCTATCTACAAGGAAGAAGGGGCCTGCCCATATTTTACTGTTAATCCCTGAGGGCTGTCACAGCAGAGTTTCCCCATTGTGTGCTTGGATGGTGGGACCTCTGCATATGCAGACAATAGTATTACTATAATTTTACTATTATTATGGCTTATTACAGCTTGTGGTCAAAAATTACTTGGTGTCATTGAAAGCCCATAATTTAAAAAAAAAAATAATACGCGGAGTCTGGGAGCATACTGCTTTTCAAGTGGAACCGTACTCTGAAATCCTGAATGCTTTTTGCACACTGCTCCCCACGCTCTCAGTTTAAATCCCCTTGTTGCCGCCTYGTAGCCTGTGATGGAATGGCGAAACTGTATTATGTCACGGTTACTCAGTTGCAAGATGTCATCCCAACTGTACTATTTCTGCACCTTGTTTCCGAAGCCTTTTCCCGGGCACACGCAGTTTTATGAAGTTGGCAACATTGGCTACTACTTCCGCAAACTGATTTCATTCCACTAGTGATCGCTTTATGGGTGTACAATCTCACATTCAAAAGAGGAGGGACACCACAAATAATGTGGCACAAAACTTACTTTTATTTAAAAACTTAGGATTTGAGATTGGAGGGAGTCAGGAGCAAGCTTGCTTTATTTACTTATTTATATAGATCATTCCCTCTCCTGCTAGATCAGAGCTGCATAAAGCAATGCACGAGCTACAACATTTAAAATTGTCATTTATGTGGCCAGATAAGCTTGTCATTTCTAGCTTTTGCTGGCAGTCCATTAAATGTACTCCAAAGTAAAGCTTGCCTTCTTTCTGTGTTCTGCTCAAGAAAGCGGTGAGTATGACTGACAATGCAAGTCCTGACGCTGGGCTAGAAKAAGAGCCCCCATCACTGGGGCCTCCATGTGCAGCTAAGAGGCTTCTTCTGGTCACCTTCTCCAAACAGAATTTCTCCTACCGCAGTTGTCCAATATCCCACAAGAACAATTTTTCAGACGTAGCATTTTCTTGACTTACTCCCAAAAGCACTCCACCCGAGGGGGGAAGCCGGTTCACGCCTTTCATAACTCACCTGATAAATCAAGTACATCAATTGAATGACCACTTTRTTCTATGATTGTACTCTCAGGTGACAGGCACCTTAGGCTCTTCCTCCATTCAGAGCAATAGCTTTCCTTCCTACTCAGCAGGTGCACTCCCGAGTGATTCAGAACAAAAGACTCTGCAATCTGTGTCGCTTTTGCAAGGGGAGCGTCTCAGACAGGCTGTGCTGAGAACACTTTAGCAGGGTTCATACTTGTATTTTTGGTCAATACTAATACTAGAAACAGGCAGATGAAGCCAGACAGGATGTAGCCCAGTTCAGGCTCCAGCTGACTGAAGCAAAAAAAGAAAAAAGCCTTTAACTTGTTTAAATTTCTGTTCCATTTATAAGTCTGGCAGTGGTAGTTGCAGACACCGTTAGCCAGCTACCATAATCCTGCTAGGTCTGCCCCTGGCATGTACTGGGGCACATTCCAGGTTTAATGCACAAAGACTGTTCTGTCACCAAAGTCTTCCAAGGTACATTTACAGAAGAGACTGAAGGCTCAATTGTGGCACAGGTACTAGATTTTACCTAAATTGCTCTGGTGTCGACAGCAATTTATGACAGACTGCAGCTGAAAACTGGACCAGCAGCCCCCAGGGGCCCTGGGATTAATATTCAGCCTGCACTGATGTCTTCTTGCTGCCTCCAGCACCTGTACCATTGCACATGCTACCTAAGCTATGTCTTAAAGCTATGTCTGCCCACACAGTAATCACTTTTTCACGCGTCTGTGTGGACCTGGCTCTGGCCTCTAAAACTGGCAAGGCCTTCATGTGAAGAGGAGACAGCAGACTGACACACATCTGCACCCCCAGCCCCCTTGAATCCCAGTAACAGGAGATGCTTGTGTGAGCATGGGTGTCCAGTAAAAGTTTTATGCCCAGCGAGTAAACAGACTGAGAAGCTCTGAGGAGACAAAAAGAATAGCATATGTGGTGTTAACTTTAAAGCTGCCACTCCAAGAACTGGGGAGAAAGAGGTAGGACAGATGTGAAGAAATTTGCTTGATGGTGGTGGATAAAAACATGTATCACAGGGAATGAAGGATGGAGAGCACAGCTGATTGAAGTCAAACTGGTTAAACTAGGAAATAATGGAAAATGAGCAAGGAGGAAGCAGAGAGGGTAAATTAAAGAGGAAATAAATGTTGCTGGGAGTAAGGAAGAAAGGAATAATAGGAGGAAAAGATGGCAGTGTATTAGATTACAAAAATACTATCTTAAATGTTAAGGGAAAAGGAGGGAGAACATCCACACACTGAAATTTTGTTATACTTGAATACCACATACATTGCAATCCTGATGATCTCAATGTTTGAATGGGGATGTAACCGCATTGCTGACTGGCATTTGGAAAGGTATGTGAGGTTTAAGAATCTCATGTGAATCCATTGTAAGTGCTTGCAGGAAAGAGGCAACCTTACTTTAACTTTAGAAGTAGAAATTACTGATTTAAAACACTGGTGTTACTCACTGTGGGACAAAGGTATCCCTAGTATTATTTCATTMATAGTGTCACCCATACTAGAACTGCGGTAAAAGTTGACGTGATACCAGTATATCTTGTTCTGTACAGGAGTTAGAAGTTGCCTTTGGACCAAGTGGAGCCCTCTTTCTCTGCATCACTCARTGCAACAAAGGGGAAAATTGGTTATTTGTCTTTTTCTGAGGCTCTTTTCAATGATCCACATCCAATAGTGTAAGCAACTTCTGCATCATGCTGACGAGAACTCCATCAAAGCAGTGTCCCGTGATCAAAGAAGAACCCTGGCCAGGATACGTTTGCTTACCTTCAGCTACCAAATACTTTGGATCCTGTCCCCAGCTGTGAAGTCCATAGTGGCATCTAGGGATTGTTCAAAACCCCACCAAGGCTGGTTCGGAGGCTGCAGAACGGGAGCCAGTGGAGGACAGATAGTGCATCCGAGCACACTTTCCTTCCTGATGAGCTTCTAGTTTATACAGACAGGCAAGTGAGGGGACTGTGGTAGGCCCAGAAGAAAGTACTATAGAAAGAGTTTCTTTTTCTACTTTGCTGTTTTAAAGTAATGGCAGACAATGACAGTATTCATTGACTTCACAGAGCTAGAGAGCTGTGGAAAGGGATTTGGAAGAGGAGGGAAGGCGGCATGCAGGGGAGGTCCATCATGATGTGGAAGAAGGTGCAGATGTTGGAGTGAGAGTAAGCAGTCGCAGARGGAAGAGCAGCAGATCTCATGAGGAAATAAAGAGAAGTGAAGAGTGGGCAGAGACAAGAGGATGAATGGAGGGGAAGTCTCATAATTGTTTTTCTAACAGTTGGCTTGAATATTTGAGGGCATGCAGAGTGACCCACAACCTCAGTGCCCTGACATGGCGACTGGCAGGTGGAGCAGAAAGAGGAGGATTCAGGGGATGGTTCTTCTGAACAGTGAGCCTTGAGGCCAGGACCTGGAGATCAGCAGCACTTTGGCTTCCCCTTGCCTCTCAGGTGGTTCTTGTGCATCTGACAAATCTTGCATTTCAGACCTCTCCCCACAGGCTGTYGTATTTCTTTCCAATAGGACATTCTCAGTGACAAATACAGTGGTGAGAAGTTGAGACATCAGTGCTGCGACTCAGCATTACAAAGGAGGGGGGGAAATTCCTGGCAGTACTGGCTCCCAGCTGGAGCTCTTTGTGTTCAGCATTCGAGGCCTGTGCCCAGCCCACAAAGTACTTGCAGCCTCCTTTTCCCGTTCGCAAATGCTTGCCTGCTCACTTTTGAAGGGGTGGGTAAGATTGACCAGATTTGCTAACTTCTTGGCAAAGATGCATCCTTTGAAAGGCAGAGACCCAGTTCCTGTTGGTGCTGTCAGGATGTGATTTCTACAGCACTCTGCACAGCATGGTGTTTCAAAGGCAAATGTGGCCAGTGCCACATTCCTCTCTCACATCTATCTCCAACACTACAGTGAAACGATGCTACCCTGTAGTAAAACTGATGGAAAAGCAGGATCCAGGCTGAGCTTTGTGCCACCATTTGTTTCCATCCTAAAGGTTTGCACCTGGAAATTTTACTCAATACTGGATCAGCACCATGACGGGGCACACGAATCTCGATCTGTCCTGTGCTTGATGCAGGAACAGCACAGGCGTGAAGAAGTGGGGATGTTGGCAGAGCTTTGTGCGGGCCTTGTACTTCTGGACCACTGCGAAGGCCGCTCTCCAGCCCAGCAGAAGGGAAGGAGCCTGCCCACGTTCAGCGTTTCACAAGGRAAGGCTGGGGCAGGCCTCCTCCTCTCAGCCTTGATTACATTTTCTGTGTGGTCAAGAGGAGCTTTGCAGCAGTGGTGGGCTAGGTTTGGTAGCCTCAGGCACATGGGCAGGGCTGTGGGGAGCTGGAGACTGGCCCTTCTGCAGCGTCCCTGGGGCAGGGGCTGATGGCCCCGGGGGCTGACAGGGGGTCCTGGGCCATGAGCAGGGTGGGGGGAGGCTGGCAGCAGGCAGGGACAACCAGGCCTGTGGGTGCCCTCGGGGCTTGGGCAGAGCAGCCAGGGATCCAAGCCAAGCCCTGACYCAAGAAGAAATATTGTTTTGTTAAAAAAGAGCATGGCAGTGACAATCTAGTACCTCGCTGCTTGTGGTCTGCAAGCAAGCCAGCCCTCGGTGCAATGTGTTCCTCAAGCGCACGGAAATAATTAACAATTGTTCCTTTGTATCTCAGCCAGCACTGGAGGTACCTAATTATGGGCATTGTTTCTGTACGAAACACCAAATAAATGTCCCTTTTCATTCCCAGAAGGGGCTAAAGAGACACGAGTACAAAAAGCATCAGGCCCAGGGATGTGTTAGCGTATGCAATTGTCCCTTACAGCTTTGTAAGCCGGTGCTAACTGGACTGGAGCCAATGGAGTTAAAACACCTGAGAGAAGAAACAGGTTCCTAACTGGAAGGAGAAGAAGAATTCTCTGTGCATGACTGATTAGAAACATTTTTACCCAACATGATTATTTCAGTGTGTACAAGGAGTCATGAGACTTTTAAGGGAGATGTTGGCAGCTCTTTGAGAAGAAGTCTAGCAGTCAAAGTTTAGAAAACTATAAAAGCATAATTTTGCTAGAGCTGACAARCATCTTTGCATATTTTAAAGAAGGTCCCAAAGAGGGAAGCTGAATCCCAAACATCCCACTTCCTATGAGGGTCTTCACAGCCAGTGCTTCCAGCAGGATAGTAGCGATACAAAAACATATCTTACAGAATGAATGCTGTCAAAATTTAATTAATAGGTTTGAAGAACAACAACAAGAAATCACTGGGCCTGACTGGAATGAGAAACCTCAATATAAAAATGTGTCTGGTTAAAATCTTATTTGTTGGACTTGGTTTCTTTTTCCCTGAAAAGGGCATCAGAGAATGAACTAAAAGTTATGTGATAAACCTTGAAAGTCTACCTAATGAAAGAGAAAAGACTAACTACTGGAAGGCCAGGTTTTTCACAAATGCCACTACTCGCATTACACATACACAGTCRCACTTGTGTATCTCCATCTGTGGCCCTGACACGGGTGCCAAGATTCATCTTGTTATTACTGACATTTTCTTTATGGGGAGTAAGTTTGAACAAAGCAGAGTTTGTACCCCTGTTGAAACTATTTAGTCCACTCACTAACACGAATGAGGACATCAAAGACTGCCTCTCTAAAGCCATCAGAATATAGTACAGGGGTTCTCTTCTTTCTTCTGGCCTTACACAAATATAGTCTAGTATACACCCAAATCCTTGTATAAATCTTGTCCAAAAGACTTTTAATCAGAAAAGAAAACAACCACCCTGTATTTCTCACACTATAAGAAAGACCACCTTGGGAAAAGAACAATGCAGTCACAGAGTGGTATGGTGTCTGTTAAGAGAGTTCACATTAAGCAAGCGTTAGCTATTCAAAGAATTAACTGAAACGGGGCGGTAGGTGAGCATCTGTTCCTTATCACTGAATTTAGGGCTATAGCAGAGAGCAGAGATATAAGTAAGTTATAAATTTTTTTATTAGGGAAATAAAAAATCACTTCAGTGTCCCCTAGTCTGGATTATTCTCTTAGAAGGTGGGTCAAAATATCAGTGGTTGCTTTTCCAAGTTGTCTCTCCAGTCATAGAACAAATCAGTAGCAGAACATAAGAGAGACCCAAGATGTGGACCAGAGGGGACTCTTAACATTGCTGGAACTTTGTTTTTTGTAACAACACATGTATTTGGCTAGATATATGCTATTCACACTCCTTATATATTCCTTGGCATTTTATTTGTGGCTAAGTGGTAAGGTAAGAATTAATGCTGTTATTTTTAACATGCATATTTCAAGTGGGTAAAAGCTGTCTCACAGTCTTTTGTGCCTGGGATAAATCATTCTGTGATTAGTTGTGACCAAACCCAGAAGAACGATACATAAAATTACTTCTTTATTACCCCTATTACAATGCATTAACTGTTTGCTAGGTGCTGACAGAGTCAGACCCCCRCGGCCCTTCTTTTGGTTTGTCACAAAGAGTGCTGGCTTCAAACCAACGAAGAGGGGAACGTAGTGGAGCTGGTCGAAGAGGAACTTGGGTGCCAGTGACAGGGAAATGACAGAATTCACATTTCCTTGGGACTGGAAAGAGGCAACACTACAGTAAAAGCAAATGGGATTTCAGGAGGACAGATTTCAGTTATCCAGAGGGTCGTTAGGTAACATTTCCTGGAAGGCTGATCCAAGGAAAAAAGGGAATTTAAAAAGAAATTATGTAACATAAAAGAAATGGTATTAAATGTGCAACTGCAAACTTTCCAGGTGCAGAAGATAGTCAAGAAGCAGAGTAAGCGATCAGCTTGGTTAGGTCCCTTTGATCCCAAACGTAGGAGGAAATTACACAGGAAGTAGAAACTACATCAGAGTACTAAAGATGGATTTTCAACAGCACACAGGAGCAACATCAGAAAGACCAATGAGATGTTAGTCCTAGTGATCATTGCTTATGAAATCATTCTATCAGTGCATTAATGATAGGAAAAACAGGGTTAGTGAACTAGTCAATGGAAGAGTAAGTCTATTAACAGGTGACACTGAAAGACAACTTATTTAATGCTCTTTGCTAAAAAGTAGCTGACAATTAAGATCAATAGCAAAGGAATGGGTTTATACAAGGTGGTGGTTTCTTTAACAGTCTAGAAGATAGAACAGAGAGTTTTCCGTGAAGCTGAGGGGCAATGCAAATAAGTTAGATTAGAAATCAAAATTATCTCCAAAGATGGTCTTGATGAAATAAAGAAATGGTCTGTGGGAAAAATCAGATTATTTCAACAGGGACAAATGCAAAATACTGCATTTGTGGGGGACTCATCAGTTTCAAAAATACAGRATAAGGAACGCTGATGTAGAAAGAAGTATAAAGCTTATAATGGAATCAACAATAGCATATTGTTGCTGAAATGGGCAAATACAGTATAGATACAGGTGTATAATCTGTAAATACATGAAGTAATCCTGATGCGTTATTTAGTGTTAGGGTCTCAACTGGGACACTGTGTTTGGAGCTGGATGTTGAGAGGCTGGAGGAGAGCCATGAAGATTATCGGAATTCTAGAAAACATGAGGTGGAAGCAAAGATAGGAAAAAAGTGGAGTCTTTTAGCATAAGGGAGGATGATATTGTCCAGGAAGGAAGGATCAGGACAGTCTTCAAATACATAAAAGGCTGCTACAAAGAGTTAGTTAGGGAGAAATCTATTCTCTGTGCTCCTTATGGATAGGGCAAGATATAGTAGATTTAAACATGGGAAAAATAATTTTAATGTTAACGATCTAGCACTGGAACCAATTTGCGTAGGCAGGTTGTGGCAGCTCCATAATTTAGTTCTGTGATAACAGACTAGATGAATATTTATCAGGAATGACCTGCTACAGTTGACCCTGCCCTGGATGAGTGGCATTCTACTTGAGGCTTCAAGATTGCCTCCAGCCATACAGTATTTTGATAGGAGTGGGACCTTGACCTCCCCAGAGTCAATACCAAAGAGTCCCACTGACTTCCCACAACTCTTCAAGTGCCAAGCAAGCTCTCATATATGGCACTAGCTAATCCTACTGCAGCCAAAGTTTTATTCTGCTCTTAGAGGACTCTCTTTCTTTTGGGAGGACGGGGTTACGTATAGGTAGCAGAACTGCAATCAGAGAGTAGGAGACTGAGTCCCGTAGATTACTCTTGCCTCACCCATTTCACCACTTCCCTATTGCTTGACACCACGCTGTTTTTTCAGCAATGAAGTTGACGGCTGAACAAACACTTGTGGCAACCCCAGTTTCAGGGAGCAGCAGGGGTGAGGCAGGGAGTTGAGGGCAACAGCCAGGCTGGCCGGGCAGCAGCCTCACTGACRAGGGGTGCAGAACTACAGCGTCCAAAAACAAAGAGCAGAGCAGGTCCTGTGACAGTAACCAGGATTATCATAGAATCATAGAATAGTTTGGATTGGACGGGACCTTTAAAGGTCATCTAGTCCAACCCCCCTGCCATGGGCRGGGCCAAGTCTAGTTGACCAAACAAGTCTGTAGCGGTGAGGCAGAGCCGAGGTCAAGCCAGGACACCAAGTCTGCAAGTCAGAGCCAGTATCCACATCAACGAGGCACATGGCCACGCACAGGGACCAAGGGTGAGTGCCTTAGCTTGAACAGAGCTCCTAGGCAAAGGAGGCCAGGCCCCCACTTCCCACAGCTTTTTCTCTCCCATCTCTTTCCCCAGCAGTGATCCAAGGTCCTGCAATGGCAGCAGATCCGAGCTGGCCTCAAGCACCAGCTGCCAAACCGCTGGGGAGAGCAGTGTCTTTACAATCCACATAAAAGCATCTGTTGCTCATTTGCCACAGCGCCAAAAGAGCAAATTCCCCAGCAGTCCCCCAGAGTGACAGACCCATATTGCATTTTAAAGGACAGCCATGTGCTGATGTAAGAAAGGCCACTGATAAGCCACAGCCTCAGGAAAAAAAAATCCCAAATACAGATTTTCAACCTCTGTGACTGGTTTTAACCAATTCATACTCTCAAGACTATTGCCATAAGAAATGAGGGTATGTTGGGGKTTTTTTTGTTTGTTTTAAAGGGCAGATTAGCAGTGACAGTTCTGATACCATCATTTCTGGCTTCCGTAGGCTCCAGAGACCAGATCTGCTAACCACAACTCTCTTTCCGACACATTTTCTGTATTGTAGGCTCCAGTGCTACACCCATAACCTCCCTGAGTGCGACTGAGGTTGTTACCACTTTTAATTGCTGCAGCTCCCTGCCCCCGTTAGGCTCTCCAACAGCAAAGGACCACCAGAGAATCTGGCCCAAAGTGCTCAGTATTTTTACTTGTGTTTTACAATCTCTACATGACTATTGAAACAAAAAATTTTTCTCGGTTAACTGTGAGGAAAGATTTGTTTGGCAGCACTTGAGCCATCACGCTGAAGTGTTTGACTATAGCCTTGGTGACACAATTGTGTGCAAGGAAGTGACAGCATCAGCTAAGCCTGTCCCACCACTGACCCTACCAACAAGTCTGACAATTTTGGAGGCTGTAATTACTTGATCATCTTTGTCAGATGCTTTCACTGACTCATGGGTTATAGACTATGAGGTAGTGTCTCTGCTTTCTGGATCAAATTAGCCATTGGGGTGGCTGAGCCAGATAGTTAGCAGAAGCATCTGCTTAATTCTGGTGGTTAATCCCTTTGAATCCCACCCTGCTCACCATCCAGCCTGTTTTCCTTTCCTTCGAGGATGTTTCTGAAGAGCTGTCTCTCTGGCCAGGCAAACAGCAGTTGTATGGAAAACCCTATGGCCTGGGTAGAACGGCATGCTTTTGTAATCCTGCTCTGCCTTTCACACCAGGATATTAAACTCACTGAGTCAAACAGGGAAAGATATTTCATCAGACTCACAGAAAGTTCCTGTCACCACTTCGGGATGAGCACCCTTTTGGCCACTGGGAGAACAAAAATTGAGGGACAGAAAGAAGGGTAAGGAAGCAGATATACAGGAGGAAACTGATTAACCAAGGTGGGTTTTCTGTGTCACACATGCAGGGAATTCACCCAAAATGGTACATATGCTTTATTCTCCCTGATGGCAACTGAACCTACATTCATTTAAATGCAAACTTGTATTGGGTCAGATACTGGCTTTGTGCAGAATCAGGCAGGGGCTCCCAGGACAGTCTCTGGAGTGGCCTCAAGCTACTTGGGAAAAACTTTGSTTTTTTCCATTCCCGACATCACCTCTGCTTTGAATACCTGGGGATGCTTCTGGTTGCCTGCTGGCAAAAATGGCACTGGAAAGAAATTTGTTAAATTAGCACTTCTTGCCGCCAGAAAACTTTTTGACTGCAAGGTGGAAATGTGAGAAACCTCCCACTCTGCACGCAGGGCTAGCACATTCAGCTGCTACGCTCCATTGGAAAAAATCTGCTGTAATTTTAAACAGAAACCACAGAGGTCTGACAAAGCCCGTAGGAGACTCCTGAAACTTCTAACCAAATTGTTATTGTATTTCTAAGCTGTTGGACTTCTATCGTTAGCCTGCATTGTTCTTCCAGTAAAGGTCTTATCCTGATATCCAACCAAACTTCCCATTGACTAGGATGGGGTGGCCAGCAATGCACAGTGTAGAGGACGGGATTTCTACAGGAAAGGATATTTAGATTTTTGGGGCGTATCAATTTTTCCAAAAAGGATTTTACATCCACATTTTTACCATGTTTTTCTTTGGCAAATTTCTGGCAGGTGCAAACTCCACCCAGGGAAACAGAGACCTCATTTAAAAAAGAGCAATTAAATTATTGGCTATAAATAATGAGGTTACGTGTATCATCTTTTTCATTATAAGAGAGCAAGGTATCTTCCTTTAGGTTTATTCTCCAAGTGTCTCAGTCCTCAACACAGCTGGCACAGTCAGGCTTGCTCTTTGGATTGTGGTGGCTGTACGTGCTTAGGCCTGGACTCCATATCACACCTGGTGTAGCAAACACAACGGTCCAGATTTATCACTTCCTGAGCTCAGTGGGCTTTGAATCAGATTCTCTCTCAAGTTCATCAGAGAAGTGAACAACGAAAACTACAGTAACCAAAACACTGCTTGGCAGGCTGAATAAAAAGGAATAAATAACATAGTCACCTCATTTCATCAACCCAAACTTCAGTGTAGTCATTTAAACAGTGAGCCTGTGAACCATGAGGTTGGAAGCAAACTACACCAGTCAATGGAAAGACATTCATTAGCTAAATGGCTTCGTATCAAGCTTTTACTGGATAGAGCTCTAAAATATTTCCTCCAGAAGTTCTGCAGGCTATTTTAGTCTATCCAAGCTGTAGGGAAGGAAACTAGAAAACAATAGCTGGCCAGACCAGCAGAAGATACATAAATATGGGCAATTGAAATACAGCATGAGTTAAAATCTCATTGGTATACAGCTGAAGTATGATCAGTATGCTTAACTGTAGCTTGAAGACTGCTCTCCAGTGGCTGTTCAGCTGTACTGGTTCATAACTGCATGGAAGTTCTGCAGGGTTTGTAGTGTTCTCTAAAAATAACGTAAAATGAATCCTGTGTGGGGTATTGGTAAAACAGCAGATTATAGCTGGAGTTGTAAAAAGATTTAAAGTATAAAGTATGAAGCATTTCTGTTAAAAGGAGAGTCTTTATTTTTTTATCTTTTTTAAGAGCAGTCAGTTGGCCTGCCAAAAAGATGTTCTTTGTACTTTTGAATCTGGATATCAGCATATATAATTTATTTTTAGTTAATTTATTAAATAACATAATTAATTTATTGTATTCATAAAACACAAAGCATTCAAATCAACTTACACAATGTGTAAGTGTGAGTGATTCACTCTTTCAGTCTGTTGGTTTTCAATCGCGTTTTAACACCAGCCACGTCTTTTTTTCAACTAGAATAGCAATGGTTTATATTGCTGTGTTAATTATGTGAGCCTTTAAACTGTGGTTTGGAAAACATTACACATCTGAGGTATTTGTGCAAATTAGGGGATTAATAACAAGACCTGTTTTTTTTTTTTTTTAAATGGAAACCTTGAAAGGAGTGTGCGTGCGTGAGACAGAGCTGAACCAGGACTGGTGTGTGTTTGTGTGCATTCCTCGCCCTCCTCTTTCCCCTACTCTTCTCCTCAGCAAGATACAGATCATGTTGTGAGTCTTGTCAGCTGGGTGACAGGTTACATTCTTGCTCGCTTGCGGGATCATATCCTCCAAGCTAAAACCTAGTTCTCAGATGCTAAAAAAGAACGTATATGTACCAACATATGCATTCAATCACATAAACAAAAATAATAGTTTTCTGCCTCTTTATCATTCAAATAAAGATTGCTTGCCTTACTGGAAGCCAAAACACAAACTGTGCTTTAGTCAAATAAAAGTTATTGAGCTCAACAGGGCAACTGAGTAAAATTTAATGGCCTGTGACTTACAGGTTACACCATATGATCTAGTCCCTTTTGGCCTCCAATTCTACAAACCTAAATGGAATTTAAGCCCTGCTTATTTTTTTTTAATTAGAACATTGGTGGGACTGGAGGGGCCTATCTAGCTTCAGCCGCRTGTAAGTGTGGATGGATGGATGGCTGTATTTTCGTTGGGTAAAAGACTGCCCTTCTGCATTGTATTTGGCTTCRTTTTTGAGGTGGCTGGATATCCAGTCCAAATATAAATTGGCCCAGAATTAGTTTCCACTTCCTATCCTTCCTTTTGCTGAAACAAATAAAAATGGGGATTCAGCTTGCAGAATTCCTGGCTTTGTGGGGAGGGTCTGCAAGGCCATTCGCTAACCAAAGAGAACAGTGCATAAGRAGCATGCAAGATGCATCCAGAAATTCTCTGGGATATTAATCTGACTCAATGCCTCCAGTCAAGAAAGTTAATAATTATTTCCAAGTAAATTTTGCCAGACAGCTCTGCAATTGCTTAATTGCTTATATGCTGACTCAGGAGTGAGACCTGGGAGGCATTTCAGAGAAGATCCCCACAGAGAAGAACATGAAAATAGATCAAAGCAGATATTGAAATACATACTRTATTAGTTCCAAATGTAGCTTCCAGGTCAAACTGACACAGCAGAAACCCTGGCAATGATGAGCCTGGCTTTTTAAGTAGCCGTCAGAATTCAGCTTCTTACCCGGGTCTAGTCAGCTCTTGAAATCTTATTTCCAATTACTTTGCTCAAAGACTGAGAAGGACTTACTATGTGACAATCACTAAGCATCTAACTTGGCCATAAGGCAGAATTTGCCTGATACAAAGCCTGCTCAGAAGTTAATGGAATACTTTATTCATGGAGAAGTTAGTTCATGACAGTTCCACCTACTTAGCAATAAGCAAGTAAAGAAAATGTTTGAAGACTTGTTATCTGCTGCTCATGCCAATACATGTTCTCTACAGMATACTCTTTGGAAACTTCTGTGTTAAAACTACTACCATAGCGTATTGAGGATGCCATAAGCAACAYCCAATGCTTCCTTCAGTGTGGACTTCATTGTAAAATCAATGTCAAGTCATATTTTAAAAATCTCCCCTGGAATTATCAGGACTCCCTTCAGGACTAAGCCCGGTGATTCAAACAGAATATCTCGCATTTACTCTTYGCTTTTTTCCAGGTGGAAACAAAGAGCAATTGGAAAACATGTAAGACCTGCCAGAGAGATAAGGCAGCTGCAACTGTTAGCATTAAGAACTTGCTAAAACTTTCAGTGTTCTGAGTAATATTATAAAGTCATAGAGGAAAAGAGCTGGAAGCCATGGCATAGCAAAACTAAGATTTTGGAAGCTTAGAAATTTCTACCACTTGCAAAAATTAGTAGACTGGATACGTGTTTGCATCCTGGCTGCCGCATACCAATTGGTGAATTAGCTGAGTGTAAAGCTGGGTGCAAGCTAGTTCATTATCTCCTTCGCTGCTAACATTGAGTAGCAGCAAGTAGGAAATATCCTTCCATTCCCTGATTTTCATCTCCCGACTATCTTCCCTTCCTTCTTGCACTGATATCTCCTTCTATGCAAGGAACTGGTGCGTCCCCATGCCTGCACTCTTCCTCCCATGTCATGAATGAGGCACCTACCTTGTTCTGCAGCCTGCCCACTACTGAGTTGGGATACCCATATTTGCAGTTCCCCTTTTAAGTGACTACAAAACCCTATTTTTGGTGAGAAAATCTGTTTTAACGGTACTGCTTTTATTGTTCATGAAATCCATCTTCCTCGCCAGGGCAGATACATCATTCCTGCCATGACTACCTCACCTGTTTATAGATAGAGGATTTGTGTCCCGTTCCGTGCTGTGCTCTCCAGTACTACTCTATCGCTGTCAGAAGAGAAGTTTTTCCTAATGTCCAAACTGAATGCTCCTTGCTGCTGTTTAAACTCAGTGTTTCCCATTCTAATCGCCATGGATGGAGGGAAGAGATTATTCCCTTCCTCATTGCAGCAACCTGTTATATCCTCAGACTCTTATCATGTTGCCTCCCAGTYTTCTCTCTTTTAGGCTGAACAGCCTCAGTTCTTTCAAGCTTTGCTTACAGGTCATGTTTTCTAGAGTCTTAAAGATTTTCACTGGAGATAGTTCAGGGAACAACAATCAGTGTAAACCACATTGTAGTAACATCCAAAACTAAACTCACATCAGGCTTTCTTAATGCTGAGCAGTGCAAAGGATTACTCTATGTATGTACAAATTGTACCTGCATTTTTGCAACCCAGCACCATGTTTTCCTGTTTTGCAACAGCATGAAATGTTGATTCTCACTTGGTTTATCATCCACAGGTACTCTCCATCCCTTTTCTAGAGAAATGGCACTTGTCAGTTGCTCTTTATCCTGCATGTATGTGTCTAACGAATCCTGCAAAATATCCCATCTTGCACTTGCCCCACTGAATATCATCCCATTTTTTCCAGACCATTTCTGCAATTTGTTGGAATTGTTTTGAATTATTAGCCTCCCCAGTAGCATACCTTTCTGCCCCCATCCCCATCCTGCTTTCACTTGAACACRTGCTTTTTAGTCTTGCAAACTGCTTAGGACTGTCTTGAATAGTGCTGGTTCCAGGGCTGATCCCTGTCAAAGCCCGCTCAGTACATCTTTCTAGTTTTGACAGTCAACCACTGAAAACGACTCTCCAAGTGTAGTTTTCTATTAGTGAATCTTCTGTGCTAGGCTACTGCTCTTTACAGGTCATTTTGACAGATATTTGAGACAACTATAATTGCACTCTTACTCCAAAAGCAGGACTTGTCTTTAATTTCAAGAAACTGCCAAGAATATCTAGTCTTTAAAGCTAACAGATAATACATTAAATATTTAAATGAATACCAGTTTAACTTCAGCAGCTATTTGGTCAAGCTGTTGTGGAGCCTCAGAGGATCACTGAGGTTTGTGGGTTACTGATCTACAAGAAATGACAGATATGTAATTTGCAATATGGATAAATAACATGTAACTAATGATTTCATTTTTAAGAGTGCTCAGAGGATAAGCTAGAGACCTGATTTTCAAAATTACAACTGAGACTGAAAAAAATGCAAAAATAAAAGAAAATATTCAAACTCACAGTGTAGTTAGACATTAACAGGCTAGTACACATAACGTGGAAGAAATATGTAGCAGCTTCTATGTACGTTACAAAATAACTCTTGATATATGTGCAGAAATATATTTTATTCTTAATTTAAAACCCACATGTTGTTATGCATAGCTCTTTCTATTCACGCTTGTGAATATTACTGAGACAATATATTCTGTTTGAATCAGAATTTCATTATGAAACAATGTGTCAAACTTAAGACCTTCATAAGTAGATTTTTTTTCCCTTCACAATATGCATTACCTATTAAGAACCATTTTCCAGCACTATCAGCCCTTACGATTTTCCAATTTGTCATCTACAGACAGTTTGAAAAATGATGAATGGTGTAGCAAAGTGAAATAATAATACTGCAGATGCAAGCATGAAAAATGGGATTAATAATTTTTTTAGGAGTCAAAGTAAACTGCACTGGAAAGAAGATTGGGAAAAAACAGATRGTCCAGCTGGATTGGATAGGTGATCTTCATCTGAGGACTCCAGCAGTCCTTTTTCTGTGAAGCAGGTTAGCTGGGAAGTACTCAGGTGCTATGGTGACCAATGTAGCATAAAGCCTTACTCTAGACAGATTTTGTATAAGCATCTTCTGAATGGCGTAAACGAATTAGGAGCGTATGTTCAATGTTCTTCAGTAAAATAGCTCCTTGTGAGGCCAGYAGCTGTAAGGTTAGTGGTCTGAGAGTCCTAAATGACTTTTGGAAATCACTTAGATACTTTTTAAAAGTACTGCACACTTATTTGAAACATAAATAGACTTGGRCCTAAACAAATGCTTAAGTAAAGATAGACAAGAAGAAGTACCGGCTCCATTTCCTTTTCAAAACAGCGACAGTCTTCCCTACGTACTGAAATGCTTTTACTTTATGTTTTATCTAATAGGCTGCCTGTGAAATATGTAATGTTTTCTCTCAAGTGATTTGTAGCAAAGGTTTGAACTGTTTTATTCAGAGGATATGGGTTGATTTCTGCTCCTGTAACTCCCTTCCCAAGGCTTTAAGGAATAAAGCTTAGCTCTTTAATGGTGTGCAGGTGTTACCAGCCCCCAGCTTCCTTGGAATTGCAGTAGGTGATGGGCATGCAATGCGCAGGCTCTTCAGGAATCCTGGCACCAGTGAATACTGGTGAAAATGCTGAAGTCTGCTTCTTTGAAGAGGTAGAAGGGTTAGATTTCAAAAAAAAGCTGGATTGTCCTTACTAGTGGGAGGCTTCCAGAGGAAAAAGGTAGTCCTTTGAAGACTCCTGTTGTTTATTGTACGAAGCTGCCACCATGGTTCATTGCTCACAGAACTTCTCACTTCAGCTCTCTGCTCTCCTCCTCTTCCTGTCCCGCAAATCTTGGTATTCATTTCTTTTTATGCCTTTAGTGCAAATGGAAATGTTATGCTCTGAATCTTGTTATTTCAAGATTTCCGGTAGAGCAACATTAAAGATGAGAGTGAAATTGCAAAGTAGCCAGGATATGCCTCTTTCTGTTCTTCAGGAGTTCTGATCTCTCTCTGCTCCCTGCAGGTACTGCACCCATCAGCCGCCCCAGAGGAAGACAAGACTGCAAAGCACAATTACCAAGGAAGAACTTGTCCCAGTCAGCAAATAGGAGACATAAGAGGTTTACAGGTTCATCATTGCCATCGTGCCAAACTGTAGATCCTTCACTCTCGGAAGTAGACCCATTACAGAGGTAATATCTGAACGGCTTTCATGGAAGGAAGAAAGGTTCTCTCTCCTCATACTTTGGTGTGACATCGGTGTCCCTCTTGGTCTAAAGATGCAGGGTTGGTGGGAGATGATGTTTGCAGGTATTAAAAGAAGTTCTCTTTTTCCAGAGGGAAGCATCCTTTTGTTGTTCAGCTTCAAGGGATGCCGCTACATGTGATAGTTTTGTGCAGACCTCTCTTTGCAGGGCTGGATGTAATGGGAGTTCAGCTAGTACGGAAGAGGGGACCTGTATTGACAGAATTGTGGTAGAGTTCTGCTCTCTCTCAGCAGTGTAAATTACCATTTTAAATTTTGTTTCGGTTCTTGTTGGTGGTGGCATTAGTACCGTAAGTAGGTCTTCTCTGTAGAGTAACCTCTAAAAAAACCCCAAACTAAAAAAACCCTAAAAACAGAGCCATTCAAACCTCTACTAATGTGGAGTTATTTGAGGCTATATTTCAAGTTTCAGTTTCTATTTCCTTTCTGTTTTGTATACTGCTGTAATGATTTGCTTTCATTACCTATATCCTTTCGTCTTGTGCCATCTGAATGTTTGAGTGTGCATACATTCCCATGTTCCCTCCTTGCAGTCCTTCATGGAGAGCTAGATATATTCCTGCCCCTTGCCTTCCCAGAAAACAGTTCTGTCTTGTGACATGGTTTAATTTTGTGTGGACGGGGGCTTGGCCGGTGCTAAAATTTATAGACAAGCAGGAGTTCAGCGATTAAAGGAGGGACCATACTCTCAGTTTGTCACCAGCCAGCCATGTGGGGCTCACCCCTGGGGCAGCGTATACTACACCCGAAGATGTAATAGCAGCTGTGGATGTGCACACTACCTCAGYGGGCAGTGATGGATCAGATCCTGGGTCCATCCTGGAGGTCCAGTCAAAAGCAGTAGGAGACAGGGCTGGAGACAGGGCCAGAGACAGAGCTGGAGACAAGCTACAACGTGGGTCTGAGAGGTCCATCCAGCAGACAAGATGCCTACAGCAAAGGTCGGAGGTCCAGCCAGGAGACATCCAGAGGCAGGACTGGAGCCTGATATACCCATGGTGCTGCTCAGGCAGGGTCTGGGTGCTCAGACCTGCGCGGAAATGGGTCTCCTGTGCCATGGGCACAGGAGGTGTGGGTGGAGGTTCCAGGTGAGGCTGGTCAGGGCTCTTAAGGCTTGTTGCTGCCCTGGCAGGGGTGCAGAGCTAGGATACACTCGGTGATGCAATGCTTTGCAGCAGTGGGGTAATGGCTAAATTCCAACTTGCAGAGTCACAGTGGGCAGGATTCAACTTTCACATAATCCCACCGCAGCTCAAAGCTACCTAAACATGGGCACCCCAAATACAGAGGTATACCAAACTAATGGCCACAGTGGCAAACCTTGGTGCTAGATGTCTTCTTGACCAAAGGAAGGGTAAACTGGAGACATTGACATTACAGATTACTCAGTCCCGCTTTCCCATTCTGGCATAGAATCATAGAATCATAGAATCATTAAGGTTGGAAAAGACCTCTAAGATCATCGTGTCCAACCATCAACCCAGCACCCATGCCCACTAAACCATGTCCCGAAGCGCCACATCCACACGTTTTTTGAACGCCTCCAGTGATGGTGACTCCACCACTTCCCTGGGCAGCCTGTTCCAATGCTTGACTACCCTTTCGGTGAAGAAATTTTTCCTAATATCCAATCTAAACCTCCCCTGGCTCCTTCTCATGTTTCTTCCCCACATTCATTCTATTACCCCATTTGAAATGGACCTGAACTTCCAAAAATATACCTAAGTCTCAAAACCAATACAAACATATTTACTTCTAAAGTTCCTGTTTTTCCTCCCCAGCTTCCCCTGTGTAAATACAGGTGTTTCCATGTTTTTCCCCTTTCTGCCACCATTCTGATTTCTTGTAAAGAAAGGGCATTTGCCAGGGTGAACAGTAGTTTCCCCATCACCTATTGGAATGGTGAGTATCTAAGTTGGCTTAGCGAAACGGTGACAAATCAGAGAATTTCCTTTTATCTCCCAAACAAGACATGATGCCAAAAGCAATATATGGACAATGCAGTACTTCTGAAAGAGGGCTCACTTTGGTATGTGACACAAAGGACAATATCTTTAAAAGTAGCAAAACACAGATAAGATTAATTTGCTCATTTCTTGGGAATTACCCTTTCACAGAAAAGAAAAGTTCATGTTAAGGTTTGTGAGTGCTCTGGGATAAAGTCAACACTCCCACCTACTGGTCTCAACTAAGAAAGTTTTATCTTTTTTCCTCTTTTTCTCTCTTTTTAACCTTCTTTCCTCTAAAATTTTCTCTTTTTCTTTTCCTTTTTTCTTTTTTTCTTTTTTTGTGTTTCTTTTCCTGTTTCTTTTCCTTTCTCTGCTTCTGTTTTTCTCTTTTCCTTTATGTTTTGCTTTTCCTTTTTTTATTTCCCTTTTCAGATTGAAGTTCCTATTTTCCATCAAAGGAAAATTTGTAGATTTCAATCTACACATYCACACAGGTAGAAATAACTGCCCCAGCAAAGGCATAATATTGGAAAATGCACATCCTCAGAATGACATATCTGTTCTTTTCTGACACTTGTGAAATAACTTACGAGTGTCTTGCTGTTGGGAGTGGAGCAACTTTCATCCAATTGCTACATTCTGATAGAACAGGTAATAACGCAGAACTGACAAAGTCTTCAAAATAAGACAAATCACCCTATGGCTAATTTTTTCAAAACACTCCATTGTACTAAAAATCCCACTTGCCACTCACTGTAAGTAAGATAAACGATATAATTTGTGGAATTTATTTATTATTATTCAGTGACAGTCAGGATCCCCCATGTTCATGATTCCACGGTGGCTCTCATTTGTTCCTAAGAACCATTTACAACTCTGAGTAACACACCCTGCCTGAGAAAGGGTGGCACAACGCTGACTCCAAGCAATGTTATTTACTTAATTGACCCCAGTGACTTTGTTTTCTTTTGCAAGTAGACACATCTCATGTAAATATGGGCTATAAAGACTGTAAGGCCCCACAGAAATTATTTGCTCCAGTTACCTCAGAATCATGTTATGCACACTTGCACGTTCATGATGGTGCTAGTTGTCCCAGCTGCAAGACAATGAGTAATTCTTACTAAGAAGCTCAGCTCAGCAGAAATCCATTTTGCCAAGTAATCCTTACATATGCAGGATATCTCCCACACACCTTCCTTACTGTTCTTATTTTTTGCATACAGTAATTCTTCTGTGTTTTGATTTTCTTTGCTTTTGGTCCGAAAGCCAGTAAAAATACTGAGATACTCTTTACATGAGGGAAACACAGTATTCTACCTCAAAGCACTTCAACTGTTTTCACTCTTTTATTTCCCCATTTTTGTAACTCTTACAAGATTACAAATTATTTTTAGAAATGTGAAAGGAGAAACAGAAACACTGTTTAAAAACCCCTCCTAATCACTTGTTTATAATTTAATAGAAACTACTATAAATGGCTCTCTATTATTATTTGTGCTACATTAGTGCCTATGGGCTCCGACCAGGAAGCACATGGGGATGAAATGACTTGCCCAGATTTGCACTGCAACCAGAGCCAAACCAGAGACCGAACCCACAGCTCAGTCTCAGACTTAGGGCCGAACCTTTGGACTGTGCCGCTCCCCTCCCAGCCAAGAAGCACATTTCCATAGCCTTAATAGCCGGTTGCATGAAACAAGCCACGCTTTGGTTAATGAACACGAACTCAGAGCAGAGTGCTGATGCCTAATAAACTGTTTCATTTAGAATACTTAACTGCCTGTAGAAGGTGGCTTAATCACCTAAGAGCCAGATTTCCAAAGTTATTTAAGCATCTAAATGCACAAAAGACCATTGACCGGGACTTTCAGAAGTACCTCCCCGTTTCACTCCTCTGGGATATTCATTCAGCAGGTTTGGGCAGCTCAGTGCTTTCATAGCCTGACTGGAGTTTTTACTGGGAAGAGAGCAAAAAGGAGGCCTCCATATCACAAGTATGGTTTACACTCAGTGCCAAGGGATGGTGGGGCTTCTGCATAACTCCCCATCTCCTTTACCTTGTGGCTGCCCTAARTGCTAGCTTCGACTCTACTGGAATTGTGAAGATCCATATTTTGACCAGGTTACTCGTTGGAYGGAACAGGCAGGCTGCTTTGCTCCCATCTACTCCAAAGTCCTGGTTTGGTTTTTAATGGCCTGAATAAATACTACAAGTGGGATGTGACCTCCATCCATCCTTGCTTCCCACTGCCAGCTGTAGGAACTGAAGACACACACGCCCCGCAGGGAGTGCTCCGGGATGCAGGGATTTCTACTTCTTGTAGAAATGCAAGTGCCTTTGGTGACAATGCTCATGCAGGTACAATGTCACAGACTCACAGGGACTTACCCTCTCATTCCCACTTTTACAAGAAAAGAGACACCATCCCACCATTGTCTGTGCTGTGATAGTATGGCTTCTTCTTGCTGAAGTATTAGTTTTGTTCTGATGCAACAGTGATGTGAGCTGTTCTGTCATATCCTTGCTGCCTTTAGTAACTGGGCACCAGTCTTTTAGTGGCCCAATACAAGTGGTCCAGTGGTCCCACCAAAAACCTCTAACCTGCGTGAACATTAAAAATATCAGTAAAATAAGGGTGTTAAACCTTCCTAACAAGCAAGGCCTTCCTTACCTCTGTTGGTGTCAGTAAGTCTGCCGGTACGTATGAGGTGTGTGTAACTCTGCATYCCTACTGGGTGCTGTGGGTTCAGTCTGCTGAGCACACCCAAGAGCAGGGAGGTTGTGGGAATAGCATATGGGTTGTAAAGTGCTCCAGGATGAAAGGCATCTTAAAGGCAAAATATTTTGTTTTATTGGATAGTCCTCCAGCTGTATTAATAACATATTGGTTAGCAATGTTTATACATATAAGATTTATCATGGTAAGATTGATTCCAAACTTAGATTTATTGTGCAAGAAAATGAAGAGAAATCAGTCATGCTGTCAATCTAAATTCATTTCCTAGCACTTTTTCTTCTGAACCAGACAGCCCCCTGGAAATACACATTTCTTAAACAGAAATGTCCTTCAAACTTAGCCCTGATGCCAGTTTGAGGCTCAGCTTCATCAACTAGTTTTTTGATGCTGTGCAAAACTCCAGTATTTCTGGCCCAATTGAAAGGGAATCCCTGGCCCTTTTCAAAAGAAAGAAGCTTGCCCGGCAATGTTCTCTCATTCAAAGAAACACATTAAAAGCCCTAAGTATGGACTATTGCTGTACAGTTGGCCTCCCTACTCTTCCGCTGTACAACAAGCTTTTAGCTCAGTACTTTGAAAAAGAAATATATATTGAGATGTGGATATTCCACCGCAAACCTTTCTTTGTGAAACCACAAGTTTTTTTGCATTTAACTGTCTAAACCCAGGAAAAAATTTCCTGCTTCAAGGAAATCCAGACTTTACAGTACAAGCATGCACAGATATGGGTCAGAAACAACTTTGACTTAGTATTTCACTGACTTTTTGGAAAAATTGATGCACTACCATACTTGCGGTTCTAGATGAAATTTAGCGATATTTAAAGACGTGCATTTTTTTTCATATCCCTCTTCATTTCAGTGAATCTAAATCACTACATTTTTACTTATGGACTTTAGGTATGACTACTGGGGCTATCTTGAGGTGGGAAGTCAGTTGCCGTTGAAATGCTAAAGGAACCTAGAGGGGAAAAAAACACATTTGAAAATATTATTATTTATTTAGAACTGCCCAGTTCTAAAACCATCAACTTTGCCTATATTCTTTTAGAAATGTTAAATTAAGTAAAAAAAACTAGAGACAGTGAAGTTAATTGCTGGAACTGACATATATGAAATTGTTTAGTCTTGAATCTGACAAGGATGTCCATCAGTTTTCGGTAAACAAACATGGTGGGTATTATTTCTAGGCAGGATATGTCAAGTTTTATGCGTGTGGGCGTCTGCGAGGGCTCATTCATCAAATTGGCGAAGGTGTAAAAGGTTTTAATGACCTCCTAAATCTCCTTCTCTGRCTGTCCTGGCGGGATGCCTTCCAAGGTCAGTCACCCAAATAAGCAGGTTCACTTGTATTGTAAACAATCATAGATCAGACTGAATGATAATCGCTTGTGGACCCCGGAGCAGAGCAAGCTATATATATCACAACACTTTCTTGTCAGGTCAGCTGTGTTTGTTCATGGACATATTAGACTTTGGTTTTCCTGAGCCTCTGCATCTTTTACAGTGGTCTTGTTTTCCCATTGTATTTGCTGTCTGGACAGGATGTTCTACCAGAGGAAGTGCTCCTTGTGGAAAAGGCGTCAATTAGCTGTCCAGCTGACCCTCATTGCTTCTAACTACCTCGCAGACACAAGGTTGATATTGATTTATTTAGATATGAGCTTACATTTGTTTTACTGCTTTGCCACACGAATAAAGCAGTAAAGCTTAAAAGTTGCTGACTAAAGCAGGCAGTAATGCAATTTTCCATTTCCATAATATATTGTCAGCTATTTATTTTATATATAAGATAGTTTTTGAATGGAAGAAACATTTAAAAGGGCATAGCTGGTCAACAAGGTTAATTAATTGCTGTGTTGGCAGGCAGCTTYGTTTGAGAAGGCCGGGATGCTGTAATCATCTGAGACTTTCAAGGTTTTGTTGAGGAAATGGGTCATTGAAAAAATACAGGATTTTAAATAAAGTGTCTGATAAATAAAAKAGGGGAGAGAATCTTCTTAGCAGTGTAGTGTAAATACCAGTAATCAGGAATATGATACATTAAAACATATACATGTTTTGGGTTCATTTCCTCAGAATAATCTATTCCAATGCATAGGAAAGCAAACATTAGAATACCACAGGCAGTTTTTAAAAGACCTCTTAGTCCCTACGCAGAGTTCTGGCAGGCGAGGGGAAGCTCTGCTTGATCACACAGCATGTGTTATGAACTGCATTTGATTTTATGGCTTTCCAAAAAGCTGTCCAAAAAGGAGGTTGGTTGTTTTGGGGGTTTTTCCCCCCCCGCCTTCTTTTTGCAAGGGGTTTCAGCCATCTTAGCGCGTGTTTTCCCTCACCCAGTTGACCCAGGCCAGGGTGGTATTTGCCAAGAGGGTAAGCAGCTCCCAAAGGCAGCGACTAGAGTGCAGAGCTGGTTGGTCCAATTTGGAATAGTTGGGCTTTTGCTCACCTCTGTCTTCTGGGCTCCTCATTTCTGTGCTCTCCCCCCTGCACCCACACCTAAAATTCTCTTCCACCCTCCTTTGTTTCTTTATTACTGCACCAGCCGAATTTGCCACTCTACCGTGGTAATGTCTATGCAAAATAGCTTCTTCTAAGATGGCAGCTCTATGGACATTTCTCAAGAGTTTGAGAAAATAAGCAAGTGAAAACCCGATATGCAGGCAATGCCATTTRAAACCCCACACCTACTGCAGCCGCTCGGAGAAGAAAGATTCTTTGTGAGCTAACCAAGATCCATAAAACCGAAGCAGGATCTTGCACCTGAGTGAGTCTCTGTGGAGGAGTGTCGTTAACTTGTCCCTACAGAATTCACCCATGCCTTTGACAGTGTAGAAAGAGAGATTTCACCTGCTAAAGGTGCAGCACCAGCTTAAATGGAAACTGCTGAAATGCTCAGCGACTTTAATGGCAATGCTCGTCCATAGTTGCCTAAATGTCATCTGTCGTTACCACATCTGAGGAACGCCAGTGGATTCTTGTCCACACAACACCTTCCTCACGTCGGGAGGTTCCCGTTTTACAGACAGGACACCGAGGTGCTGGGTAAAGCCATGTGCGTATGTGTCCCATCGCCGCCATGCCTGTGGTCGCRCAGCGGTGAACGCAGACCTCTTGGTCCTCGTGAAGCTGCATATGGATCAGACCTTCCCCTCTGGTGTAACGTGAGTGCAGTAAGGCAACCTCAAGCACCATTTATGGCATGTGTGGAAAAACCAGGCCCAAACTACCACAAATAAGAATGATTTTGCTTTCAGAAGGACTGCCAAATGGAAATCTTCTAGAGGATAGCTCTTTGATATGGCTTCCATTACTCAGGTTTTGTTTGCTTGTTTTAAGCAGAGTGTGTTTAAGAGCTTATGAAAATAACAATGTGGATKAAATTAGGAAAATAAAACACAATTATTTGTTGTTTGGTTTTACGTCTCATGTTTCAGCTGAAATGTTATCAATGCTTAGGCTCATTAGAGAACCCCAAATGGAACAAAACCGCTGAGAGTTTTAGGTTAGGCTGCAAGGCTGCCCTTACCAGAGGGAGCAAAGTGTGTGCAATTTTGTAAATACTCGGAAGATGTGGCAATTCCTGCAACATGGTGTGTCTACGAGGTATTTATAACACCTCAATGCTGGTCTCCTGAGGCAATTTTTTAAAAGCTCTGGTGTTTACTTGGTTCTGCTGTGTTTATGAAAGTTACACCGTTTTAAAAATTGGAACCAAAGGGACCTTCTTCCCACACAGCTACACTTGCAAAAACTGACAGAAAAAAAAGGGTGCCAGAAAGGGTGGGACGAAGCTGTTCTTCTTTGCCACAAAATGTCGGCTTCATCAGCGCACACTGTCAAATCACTTTTTTATAGTTCTACGGCGTGGGTGTGTTGTTTGCCATTTTGTCATTGTTTCATTGCAAAGCCTTTTCCCTCAAGTCCTATTTACACCATCTGTGGTTTCTGCACATTCTGGACTATCCAGCGGAAGAGTTTGTATTTTTACCAAGATTTAATTGAAAGTAAGTAATTCTATTCATTTTGCACTGTTATAACCCAAACACTTTCAGATGTCTTATGTAATTATATGAATTGCTTAAAGGCAAYACAGGTTGCTTCCCAAAGATTTATAATGCCTTCAGAAATTAGGTCATTTTGATGTTTTTTTTATTTTTAGTTAAAGTACGTTTGGCTCAGCTTTTAAAGAGTAGCAGTTTTCAGGTAACTGGCCAGACAATGTAACAAGGCTCAATTTTAAGAGAGCACTCTTGTCTCCATACTCTGAAGGTCAAGTTAGTTGGAGGACACACAAATTCACTAGTCATTTCCCTCTMTGGCTCATTTATAGTGCAGAATCTAAATAAGAAAGATTTGTAAATGTGGATTATTTCTTTATAGTGTTACCAGATTTAAATATGAACATCATTGTATGACCTCTCTAATTACAAAGCCCTATACCTCATAATAAGATAAAACCCCATTGTCAGAATAGGATGGATCCCCCTGCTGTTAAAGTCACTTTTAAAAATTCCTACTGGTGTTGGTGGTGTGAATTTAGATTCCCAAACCCTCTTCAGAATCACCTGAAAGAGCTCACTCGTGCTGTTGAGAATGACACCATTTATAGAAACAGTCCAAAACCTCCTACGCAAAATGTCATGGCTTAGGAATGAAAGTTGAATAAATTGAGCTCAGCTAGGGAAGTTTCTCTTGGGACTGGGAACTTGGGCATCCAATAAAGCCTGTGTCTTCTGGATACCTATGTTTTTGGCCTCTAAGTATACAGGCACAGGGAGCCAAATACAGAACGCTAGTCTTTCTCTTCTGGATCTATCAGTCTTGTGCACTACTATTTTCTCAGTTGTCTTCATACTAAATTCTTTACATTACTTAAAAAGCAYAGGAATAACACAGTTTCCTCACGGCTTTCTCCGCACTTACTTTGAAAAGTAAGAAAACAGATCTGCCACCCAGTGCCTGCCAAGCTGAAGTTTGGTTCTGGAACTATTTATTGAGTAGACAATGCTCTAAAAATATAACTTTTCAGAGCAAGAAATGTAACACATACACACTCTACTCTGTCTGCACTTCTTCTTCTCAAACACAACCACAAATGCATACGTACTGCTCTCTGGAGGCTCGATAACAACCATTGGACCCCAGGCTCTTTTGAAAGCCGGGCATAACACAGGCAGCCTGTGTGTGCTCATATATGCATGCACACATGTAAGACATGAAAGTATCTCAACTTCTATTGATTGCTTCCACTTGCTTCATTATATACCTCTGCATTTCTTGTCTAGTTGTATTTTCTACACTTGCTTTGTACCTGCTCTATGCTCAGGTAAATGGGGTAGACAAAGTGCACAGTGCAGCGGCGAATGATGCCTAGAGTAGTGAAAAATAACAAAGTTACATTTCAGTATCTAGGACTTATGTCCCATGTCTTCCTAGGTAGTTTCCCAAAAATAGCTCAGGGAATTATGAACCGTTACAAAATACCGGAAAAAAATTACGTAGCTGCTTGTGATGCCAGAAAACTTAAAGCATGTCATCAGTGTATACTTAGTAGATATTTATAAAATCTGGGAATTTCCACTTTCCTTATTTCATAACATATTTGTCTTTCTGAGCATCTCATGACTGAATGTTAAACACTACAACTTGCTGAAGTGTATTTAGTAAAAGAAAGTTCCATCCCAGCCTACTGCTGCTCAAAGGTGATTGCAAACTTGGTGCGTGATGTGGCAACATGTAGAGTGTACCTGAAGTGCTCTGCTACCGGCTGTACTCCTCTCATTCATGGATGTATAGGTCCTTTTCATGTTTCTTTTTAGTTGCAGCCTGCCGGTAGGCTGAAGCAATTACGGGTATAGAAATTTGCGGGGGGGGAGAGGGGAATTAATGAACGGTCAATTGAAATTTCCCCCAGTCATTGGTCGGTATATTTAAAGAATTACTACAGTAATTATATTTTATGAGCATGAGTCATTTTTCTGTTTTTAAAAAAGTACTTCACTTTACCCATCTCTTTTAGTACATTTCCATTTGGTGTGGTTTGGCTGCACGGAGAAATGCGGCAGCTGGTTACTTGAAAATATTTAACAAAGCGCCAGATTCCTCAGCTCTGGCATACCTGTRGACCACATATATGGACATAATTGTAAACATCTGTCCACCCACCCATGTAACAGCTAAGAGGAGTCATTTAAGAAAAAGAAGGCTGAAGTAGTCAGCTTTGAGGGTGAGGAACTGCAGAACTACCTATTTGTATGTTTATTTATTCATAATATATTACCAACTAATGGTCTTCAGAGACAAATTCCTCTGCCATTTTCACAGGAGGGCCATGACAATGCAATATATTGCAGTACCACAATATATACTCACTAAACCAAGCAATCGTAGGTTACAACAAAAGCATGAAAATTTTAAGAGCCTTCTTATCAGTTAAAGAAGGACTTCCTGTGGTGTGTGTGAAACAATGAAGAGGAAAAGTAAAAAGCTTTGGGGATGCATTGGGAAATGTACCTTGGAACTAGTTATGTGAAGAATAATTCAACTTAGATTTCGTGAACCAATTAAATTACTTTAGCAGTCAAAAGTGAGACTCCAGATCCAAACTGACCTTCTCACCTGCAGTGGATCGCATACCAGGGAGCACTGATGACYCCTTGCTAGTCCTGGTTTGATCTGAACCTCTACCCAAGCTCACTCTGGCCCAGGCATCCTGAATTCAGGGGTTGCCATCAAATTCAACAATGACTAGAGYCACCTCAGTGTATTTTCTACCCTCCGAAACTGGTTATATTTATGATCTATATTCAGATCCCCTTCTGGAAATGAGTCTTTCACAGTAGCTTGAATGATCAGAACTAAAGTCCTTGGCTAAAATTATTCAAGCTTTGGGATGCTCAGAATCTAGACCCACAGTAAAATTTGCTAATTTATATTATACTCACAGCAGTTATACACACTGGCTGTCACACTGAAACCATCCTTTTCCTCTAACCCACCTTCTCCCCTCTGCTAGCTATTCAAACAGCAGAATGGCGATTGTTGAGATCTGGGAACTGCTCAGAGCTGGTAGAGGTGACAGAGCCAGCACCATGATTCCTTGAATTGTATGAACAGGATATTTGGAAGCAAGATAATTCTGGGGAGCTGGTATGCTTATGCAGGAGCAGGGAAGAAGGTGTTGCTTCTTGTAGACCTTCAGCTCCTGAGTYTGTAAAGAGGGTGCAGATGCATAGCTTAGAACAGCCCCAAGGCTGCTCTAAATCTCCTCTAAATTATAYAAGGGTACACAGTGAGCCTAGGACATGTTCTGTTAGTGGACCAAAGGTGATTTGCAACCATCTTCCTCCTTGCCCAGTTAATTTTATATATACTACATATAACTACAAGTTAAGAAGATATAGCTCACATTTATTTCTTTCAGTGGAAGATTCTTCTTTGTACAACAGTGCTGCCCTATGGATCAGACAAGAGCTCTCGTTAATGCACCTGAGGCAATTTAAGGCCCTGCAATGTCCACCCTGCCCCGCTGCCAGGGACTTCTGCCCCTTCCAAGGAGGCAGTGGAGTGGAACACCCCAGCAAGAATATTCAAACCCCTTCATACTGAAACTTCATGCATATGCAAATATTTTAAAGCTAAAACTGGGTGCTCAGTTTACTACATATGCAACCAATCCACAATGAATTACTAAACTAAATAATAACTTTTTCCTGCCCATTTATTTCTCCTTCTCTTGTTGTTAGACTCCAGGTTCTCCTGAAAGGAAAGGGACATCTGTCTGAAGAAATTTACCCTGGGCAGAAAAGAGGTTGAGCACATGGCTTTCCCTGCTATGTCTCAAGGCTCTGTGAAAAACCATACAGGTGAAAAAAGATCTGTCAGTGCAGTGTTACAAGAAGCAGAACATGCATTCACAGCCTGAACAAAAGTAAAATTGAGGATGTGGTGTGGTACGGTATTTGCTTGAACTGGCTGGTCAAGGTCTGAATGCTTTGAATGGACTTCATTTGCCATTTGGATGTACCTCATGGTGATTTACAACTGATATGATACTGTGATACCATTACTCACTGTATAGCTCCACAGGCGCATAATATATAAAATCTGCACCATGTTAAAAGGCGAGCTAAAAATCAGCTCCAAGCATTTATTTTGTGGCACAAATTCTAACTTTTTCCCAAAGCCAAAATGCTGTCTCCCATCATAAATGCTACACATAAATACTGTATAATGGGAACAAGGTGTCAGCTAGAGGCTTGCAGACGCTGCTTAGTTCTTAATCTTTTTTCTCATTTCTTGACATAYAGCACTGCAGTTGTGCTACTATTAGGCTAACTGAAATGTTATTTTCCAAACAGATGCAGTGAGACCTAGATCTACATCAGACAGAGGCATAAGATCTGAGTAAGGGCATGAAAGCCAGGCACAGATTGTCACTGATCCAGTGATTGCCAGTTTCTTTGTAGAACTGAGCTTCCACGATTGCCATTTCTGTTTATATAGAACAGCAGGATAATCTTCACCACCTCACTCATGGATAAGTATTGCTAGAACAACTCCTGGAGAACAATAATTACAGCTCTGGATAGATACTGAAGCCTCTAGCAAGGATCGTGTCCTGAGTATAGACTGGAGCTGGATATTTTTCCCCCTTTGCATTGGTTTATTTATCTCAGATGCTCAAAATTAAAGAAGCAATGGAATCACTGGTTAGTAATATGATGTCAACCATGATTTAACTGTTAGCAACCATTTCATTAATAGATAGATAGGGAACAGAGTCTGTATAATTAACTGTAAACTCCGACATCCAACTATTGTCTGAAGTCTGGGGGTTTGTGCCAATTCTCCTAGCATGTGTTGCCCTTTAGAAACTGAACTATGAGAGTTCTCACAGCATGAGAAAGTAACTGGGCATGAAAAAGTCTGTATTCAGTTAGTAACTCCTAGTGGTTTCACTGCAGATGTAGTGTGAAGAAAGCATCTTGCCACACAGAACAATGAAATCCATACACACACAATATTGAAAAACCTTTTCTCAGTGGGTGAAGGATAGTCCTGTGGGAGCTGTCAGCACAGGACATGGATTCAGCTCCCTGCTCTTCAGGGACTCTGCATAAATGGGCTGGACCCAGAGTTTTAATTATTCTTGACATTTATCAGTAAAATATCTGCTTTTTCTTTGTTAAAGGGTATTTTCCATCTCTCACTGGCATATGGATAAGAATCTTGAAGACTTTGAGGTCCTCTGATGCCATTTTGAGAACTGCAGGGGACACTGTGCTTCAGGCCTATGCTACCTTTCTGTCCAGTGGGATTACTAGATAGGGCTCCTATAAAACTGTTAGACAGATACACAAGGTCACATGAAAATAACACTTTCAGCTCCTTCCTTCTGCCTCCAGAAGTGCAGGTCATGAATGAAAAAAGGCAGATCAGAAGGAGTTGCCTCATGTTTAACCTATTTATTGAGTGTGATTCTGACCTCGTTATATTCTTGGGTAGAGGATGGCCCTAATGAGGAGTGACCAGTGTCCTTGCCGAGCAGATTACACAGAAGTCAACAGTGAGCTCATCAACATGAACTCAGTGCTGTTGTGGGTGCTGCTGGCTGTCCTCCTCTTCACCAGCTCCCCTGATGATGGGAGCTGAACCAGAATCTGGAAGGGGCAGTGGCAGAAGTTATTTTCTTTTCGCCATGCTCCATGCATCCCCTCAGTGCTCAGGGGTTGGGAGGATGAAGCCAATCAGTTAAGAGCTCCCTCAAGAGGTGGGTGGCCCAGAAGAATAATRACAGCACTATCACCTGGCAGAAGCAGCACCCAGGAGAGGGACATCTGCAGCAGRAGGGTGTGGACATTTCCCCTGCAGTCCCATCTCTTTGCATTATGTGGCTTTGGGCTGCATTTTGGTTGTGTGGTGAGAGAGGCCCCATAGAGGCCTTGGGAAAGAGGCTGGTCCTGGGGGTGGACAAACCGGTTCCTCTGCAGTATGACCCATTCCTTGGCTGTCTTAGAGGAGCCTTCCAGAAGGAGAGTTTCTGATGAATTATGCTACGTCAGCTGGGTTTATCGTTTGTTGCTTGGCCTAGTATACTTGTCTGAGTATGGGCTGAACACCTCTCCCCATAATTTTTGCCCTCTTCTATTTGTGAGGCTTTATTCCACACTTGAGTTTGTTCATCTGCTAGTGCCAATATTTATCCACTTAGTGGGATATTTAGTCACTTTGGAAATAGGGTGTGTAAAGGACCAGATAACAAATCCTACTAAATCATAGAAATAAGAAGCAAATTCTCAGCTGCTGCAGAGCAGAGTGGATCCACTGGCTTCAAAAGAGTTGTGCTGAATGATGTTCTGGCCTGAACTATTTTGAGTAGGGATCAGGACTGGGAAAAACCTCACAGGTAACTGGGTCCAGTCTCCTGCCACCATATCATACATTCTCTTTTGCAGTCTCACCAACTTACCAAGCAGCCTAAATGTCTAGGTAGGTTTTTTTTTCCTCTGTTACTCCAGTGTCTGACCATCCTGATTATTAGAAATCTTATTTCCAGACTAAATTGACGGATATTATATCCATGTTACCTCCACAGTCTCTTGTGGCAAGTCTCTTTACCCTAATTAGCTTTCTACTAATCGGTGCACATGAAGAAGTAACATAACTGCTTCTAGTACTTGAGTTACTGGATTGAATAAATCAACTTCATTTAGGTTGTGTGGCCTCTAGGCAGCAGAGCCACACCGTGCCACCACTAGCTGGAGCCCTGGAGGAAATAAAGCTGCATTTGGCTCTGACAATTTAGTCCAGCAGCCCGAGCATGCTGTTGATGTGWCTGCACAGCTTTCAATTCTCAAACTAGGTCACTCTGAGAATTCATGCCACAATTTTTGTGTCCACAATCCTCCTTTTGAAATAGGTTCTCTACTTCCTTGTCCATCTTCGCAACCCTGTTCCAGCTTAAATACATTTTTCTTGAACACAAGTAATAAGAATTATATATTGCATTTCAGATGAAGCCTTGAAATTGTCTTATACCTGCCATAGCAATATTCCACCTGCTGCATCCTAAGATCACGATCACATCCAACTTGGGGATCATAGTCATTCTACTTTTAACTGGTACATCCAGGTATGCCTCCCTCTCCTCCATTGTTTCCAGCTGTGTTTCTCAAACAGAAATTATTGTTATTCATCCTGAAGGGCTGGATTTTGCACTTTGTGCTATTCACTTTCATTCCATTTCCATTACTTCTGTCCTCAAGGTCATGCAGTTCTCTCTGCACAGTATTCTAGTTGTCCTCTGAATTGACAGTGCCTTCCAACTTTGTGTCATCAAGACATTTTATAAGCCCACTCCTACTTTTTGAGCCAAAACCAGTCCTTAAGGAACTCCATTAATAGCCTATCATCTCCAGCCCAATACTTCCTCTCTTGACACAGTCTGCTGTCATCTCTGCTTTAACCAGTTTTCTAGCTATCTTACAGTTTCTCTACTAATCCCCCYTTTCCTTACCTAAGCACTTTCTCACATGGCACCAAAACAACTGTTTTACTGAAATCCAGGAGACTGTATTTCCTTTGTCTAGAGAAAACAGTCATCTTAAAGAAAGTTATTATGCTAGTCTGGCATGACCAGACTATGACCAAACCAGACTAAAAATGGCATTTTCCATTTTCCTGCTTATCTTTATTCTCTTCTACAAAATCTGTTCTCCAGACTTGCATGTTGTTGCAAACTAAATGACCCCAAGATAACCAGACCACCTTCTCCTCTTCTTAKCCCATTTTGAAAGATGGGTATGGTGTTTTCAGTTCTTTAGTCATCGCCCCTGTCTCAAGTGTCCGGGAGGGGGAATTTCTAATGCATTGGTGATTTCATGTGCTGCTTCCCCAAAATTTCTGGAGTGGAGATTAAYCTGTCCCCACCAAAACAAGTTTGATGTGGCACTTTTTGAGTTCTGTTTCTATCACCATAAGACTAATTCCCTCTGGCCATACTATGTCTCTCCATTGTCAGTGTCATTTTGCATAAAGGGAAACAAAAGGCACGGTGCGTCAGTTTTAGGAAAAACCATTATTAATCTCCACCCTGGCCTGGTGCATGACTGTTCCCTTGCTTCTTTTGTGCTCAACTCCTAGTTACATGGCTGAAAAATTTTTTGGTATTTGTTTTATTTCCTCTGTAAGGTCTAACACAGCTTGACTTTTGGCAATTCATACTTTATTTCTGCACTTTGACCTCTTAAGATGCTGCTTTCTCAGCTGATTAGTCTTTCTTCTCGTTCCTTTTAGGCTCTCTTTTATTATCCGTGTGATTTTTAAGGTGGATTTTTATTCAGTTCCTTCCTACAGGGTCCCCTCCTACTTTTACCCTCACTTAGGAAACAAGTTCCAGATATTTTTTGGACCTCTGACTCAAAGCAATCTTGATTTTAAGTAGCTGTTGCTTTTCAGCCTATATCAAGAGGTGAACRACTTCTTCCTGAGGTAATTAATCTTCATATCTTTCATGAATCTATCATTATCACTCCAGCCTTATTTTATTCCTGACTTTTCCTGGTCAGTGCAGAGCTTGAAATACCTTTGGACCAGTCAAGACTCTGTTCTGTGCCTGTACAGAATGGGCGAATCCAGAGACATGGAACAATGCCACAGGTAGTAAAAATCACAATAATAATTCTATAAAAACATATTACATTTTTTGTTGAGATATACATATTCACACATATATATACASAGAGAGAGAGTGCATGTTAATGCAAGACTAAAAGTGATCTATCAAGCTTAATTATTTAAATTGCATTAACAGTAACAAAGTATGCTAATGGATCTTAGCAAGCCATTGTACCAATGAAAACTTGGAAGGAGATGAATCCACCTCTTTCACAGCTCACAGAAAAAAAAGCATTTTTCCTTAGCATTACTAAGTTGGCCAGGTCGGGCTGAAAACGTGCCTTAAGCAGACCACTGGGTAAGAAAGTTCCATTTTTACATAGCTACGTTTGATAAAAAGACCATACTTAAAGAATACTTAACACTTATACATACTTAAACCTCTGATAGAGTTACCCAAAACCCATTCTCAATGTTTAGCTTCTACTTTGCCAAAAAGCAAAGAAGTGATTGAAAGAGTTATTCCTTCTGCTTGACTTGCTGCTACTCAGAAGTTGGAATAAAGGTATTGGACAGCACCAATGAAAGTGCCTGGGTACTTACACGGGCCCATATTAGAGATATAACTAATGWTAGTAATAAGAACAGTTGAATTTAACCTTTACTGTTTACATCTAGACCTAATCCAAACTAGAGCWATGGAGAAGGTCTGAACTGTTATGCATTTGGAGAGAATTAGCACAGGCTAGCAGCAGAATGCCAAAGCCCTAACAAATGTGTGCTATTTTAAGTAGAAATTTTAAAGTAGAAATGTCTGARGTGAAACACCGAGCCTTGTCATACGGGGCTAAAATCTGCCTGGCCCTCAGCTGGTAGGAGTGAGGTATAGGGAGGGAGACAACCTTTAGCACAGCTGATGTCAGGATGGGGCAGAACTGCATTTCTGATGTTCAGAAGAATGCATGGGCTACACCCCTTGAGCTGTACAACAGAAAGGAAGGAGGAATATAGTGTTGCTTCCTTCCAGGCACACTGTCCAGCTGAGCTGCTTGAGTCTTTTCCAAGGAGTATACTCAAGGGAACTCTAGGAGACATCCTGCCTCTCTGAGGCATCACAACTGAAGCATTTCACATGCACAGCATGAAACACGAGGTTCAGGGCACGGTTGTGCATAAAATGAGATGTCTAGCCACAGAAGAATACCCCCAACTAACCTGTGCATTTGCCTGAATCATTGCTCCTTATTACATATCATGTCTTTGGGAAGATCGTTATGAGTCATTAGATTATGAGTTCCAGACTCCTATCAATAACTGCATTATAGCACCCCATGTCATCATGGCCATGTTATTTCACACAATTCTCCCTYAGTTAGGCAAAGCATTATCTTATCTAAGAGGATGCAAAACAGTCTCTACTAAAAATGGATACTCACTACACGGCAGTGCTTTTTCAGGCAATTTTAAAAAACACTAATAGAGGTTCAGCTCTTAAACTGCTAGCAAACTGATGCTTCCCTACCCCTATTGCTTTTTTGTCTCCTGAACRTGGGGTTTTTTTCCTTCTCTGAATGTGGAAAGAGAAACAGCACAGACAATACMGTAAATTTTGCCCTATTATATAGACACMCATTTTTTATTTGCACCCACAATAYGCAAAAARMTACCTTGCAGCTCTGATACTGGCAACTACATAAACTTCAGAGAGGCTGCTGCCCTGGCTCACTCTATGAAGAAGTGTGCTTGAGTGTGTGTGGAGGGTTTTCTCTCCTYTTTCCTCTCTCTCTCTTGACTACAGAGGGAGCCAGAGGAGACAGATGCCAAAATTAGGAGATTAAAACTATTTATGCAAGTGCCCACTACCCACTGAAATTAGTAGGAGAAGTTTGAGTGCCTCCCTGGTTAGAGAGAAATTAAGTGTCCTTTTAATCTAAGTGTGTTAATTCAGACCTATGGCAAGAAGAGGCTGTGTTGATCCTGCACCCAGGCAATCTCCTACAAAAATGCAAACCAGCTACTTTGCCTGGATCCCAGGATAATGGTTTGGACTCAGGAAGATAGTTTTATGGTAAAGGAAAACATCAGGTTCTGCACAGTTTGAAGCTATGTGCATGCAGCCAGCCAACCTGCATGTTACACACATGATTTCTGGCTGTGGAAAGCCAGTGCTGAGCTGCCACGCAGTACCGGTGGCAGAGGGCACCCCAGTGACAGGTGCCTCCTGTGGCTGATGCGAGTCAAGCAGAACATGTGCCCTTTTCAAGTTGCTGGAGACCAGTTTATTGCACTGATGTGTTCTCTCTCAAATGATGTCTGAAAGCAGGACAAAGAAGCCTGACCATTATTCATCTATCTGTATTTCTGATTTTATTCCTCTAAGCTTTTGATCATTTTGAAGGCTGCTGGCTTCAAAACAATGCCAAGCATCATTCCTTTACGTTTTAGGAAACGTGCTGGAAGAAAGCAATGACTGCCAGAATTTTTAATTTGCCAGAGATCATCCTAAATCCATGCCGTGAACTGGAACTCAGTTGTTTTCATTCAGAACTTGACACTGGCTGAACTGGGACATGTGCGGATTCACCCTGTGTATGAAACCTTCAGCCTTCTACCAAGTGCCTCTGAAGCTCAAAAGGTTTCAGCGCCCATTTTTTTCTCACCTAAAGGACGGAATAAATTTTGCCTCTCATCTGGCTTTAATTTCAGGCAGTGTTAGTAGAATCTCCAGCATTGTAGTGGGGAATTGGCTGGAAACATCCCTGTCACGGCCAGGGACACTACCCTCCCGCAGATCGGTTTGCCACAGCCCAGGCGTAGTGTGCRGCTGATGCAAAACACGATTTGAAATATGGAAACATCCAGCATTTTTGCACTGTGGCCAAGATAAGCCTTCGTTTCTGCCACTTAGCTGGGACCCACCCTGTGGAACTGATGTGAGGGTTTAGCTCAAGTCGTGGCATGAGTCAACCGAGGCAAAATTCTGGTCTGGGATGTACCCACGTAACTCTGCTGAGGCAACGTGGCTGAACAGGTGTAAGTCAGAGAAGAGACAAAAACCAGCCTTAAGCCAGCATTTCAAATCCGAGGCYTTATTTTATCCCATGTTTTCCTTTTGTGGCCCCATTTTGCAAGACGCCGAGTGAATGTGGTTCTGTTCAGGTTCAGCCACCATGCATGGAGCTTGGTGCAGCAYGGGAGCTGTAGTTAGGACTTCGTGTACTCCTGGGCCCTAAGGCCGACTGAAAAAATCCTCAGGGACAACTTTGTAAATGGTTAGTATTCAGCTCAGGTGCCAGAGTCTTACAAAGTGCTCATTATAAATCTTGTGGAAAATCTGACAGTGTAGGGAAGTGTCTTAACTGGAGCAGATCTCTTCTAGAAGCTGGATTTTCAGTGTGCCATGAACTGCTCTATTCTCAAATCCTTATTTTAGGATACTGGATTTTTATCAGTCAGTTGTTAGCTAATAAGGATTTTTTTAAAAACCATAACCCCCACCCCATCTAACTGATCATCTGAGAGAGGAACAGCATCAAATTATTTTCCTTCATATGACATGTCAAGTGGACGGTATCTTGCAAGCCAAAGACATAAACACTAACTCACCCACATAATTTTATTACTGACTAAAATAAAACCATATGATGTTTCTGTATCAGTGCCTGAAAAATTAGTTCACTAGATTCTGGCAATATAAAGTGTCCCTAACACTTTTGTTCATATACATATAAAGTCCAATGAAAAATGGTGATAGTTATTTTCAAGGAATAGCTGGAAAGCAGTTCCCCCAGAACAGGAGTTACCTCAGCTGTTTGCCATTACTGCCATCAATGATAACTCAGAAAATGTTCAAAATGTAGTGTATACAATAAACTAAATTTTATAGGTCTTATTCAATAGGCAGTGAAGGAAATAAAAGGACTCAGATTAAGTTCAGTGGATTTTGGAGCTGTCTCTGTGCTTCACACCTAACATTACAGCTATATGTTCAAACACTACGGACAAATTGTATTACTCACAAAACTTAGAAATGGCGCTACCTAGTTTTAGGAATAACTGTACAGTCAGGGTAACATCTATCCAGAAGACAATTGCTTCCATCTGTTTAAAAGAATGACATTGTTTAGTTATAGTTACATACTTTTATAGAAGAATAGCAGCAGAAATATATGAATTCTGGCTACAATACCGTTTTACAAAACTACTGTTATTTAGCATAGTTTGATTTTTCCAGGCAACGGAGAAAAAGATAAATTACCTACAAAACCTGCTATCCCAACTAGCACATTTGAAAATAAAATATCATGATTTATGTAATATCTTGTCATCCAGGGATCTTGAAATATTTTACAAATAAGAATGACCTTGAAGTATCCTCTCTTACTACCTCCACTCCACAAAGTGAAAGTGCAGCACTTKTACTCTGTTGAGCGACTTGCCACGTTTGACAAGCAGAGCCAGGAACAGGGTCTGTAATGGTATTGTCTTATTGCCTTTTTCTTCCGTGGTAATGCCTATCGCTTTCAGCCGGATCTGATAATGCTTGGAGCCTTGTAGAGCAAGGCCAGCAGGCAACGTTTCTTACTATAGATCATATCTACTATAGTTAGAAACAGCTGTTTGTGCACAACATCTAAAAATTAAAATGATCAGAAAAGTCAGTGAGACTGACAGATCTGGAACAAAAGCCTTCAGTGCCCAAGCTTAGGAAATGTCTTGTAACTGTCAGGTCCTATATCCTGTAGGTGAGGCGCTGGAGAGCAGTATCACACACAACTGCAGGGCAAAACGATGAAGTCAGGGTAAGATTTCAAGCTGCAAGTCTTGGCACCTGAGGAAGGGGTTGGGRTAAGTCAGATCTGTAGCACATGAGCCCGTAGGTATGAAAGTCGAGCACCCCTGCTCTGACGCTCGGGTGGTTGTGGAGTCTGTTGTATGTTCCCTCACCGAGTCTCCTCGGTTTTGCCTTTGGCAAACCACTTGCTCTTCATTCCTCACCCGCCTAGTGCCCCTCAAACCAACACACATGCACACACTCACGCATGCACACACGGACGTCCTGCTATTTGCCTGTCTTGTTTGCTTACGTTCCCACAAGTGCGAATCCAGCATCAAGAAGCCAATCCGTAATAAGTCCATGGACTACAGCAAATTGTTTGTTTTCATGGCTTCTCAGGGACTTTTAGTCCTCTGAACCTAGGACCTACTGGCTGAACTGTTTCTTAGCCATGACAAGATACTACCTTCTGGCTCCTGTGATTAATGGTGTTGTCTCTTGATGGGTACCTAGTAGAGAGGTTGAGAAATGTCCTGTTGCTCTCCCCCCAGGCACATGTGGCCATGTCATGAAGTGGCAAATCCATATGTTTTCTAAAGCTAAGCTCTATTCACAACTCTAWATATTGAGGTCATCGAATGCCTGTGGGTTTCTTTAAAGAATAATTTTGATTAAAGCATGTTGATTTGCCTGCCATTTGCAGTTAGGGAAACGTTGGTGTGTGTGTGATCTGCACCCGCTGCTTCACACTGGCTCTGAGGACATCTCTATGCATCTGTTTTGCCTACTCATTCTCAGACATCACTGGCCTCCACATGAAATGAGAGATGTGATGTTTAAGTATGTATGAGAAAACCATCAGACTTACAGTTTCAAAATGCATCTGAGGCAAATAAGATGTCCAAGAATTCAGGAGAATTTATAGGCTATAAATCAAACAAATCTGGACATTTTCTGAGCCAGGAAGATACAAGACAGATGCTATTGACAAGAAACTATTTAGGATTTTCATTCATAATAAAATATTCAGTAATATCACAACCAAAAGAAACCTACACATTTTTTCATTGCAATTATTTTAAATAAAGTACATCATTTTTTCTCAGCCTGATCTTTGGCACCAAGATAGAATTGTACTTGAAATGAAGCAGTAAAACACAATTAGCCATTTTATGTAGCAATGGTAGTTTCAAATCCACTCAGCTCTAACAAAAAAATTGTGGAGTTTTTTAATCGACAATAAATCACAAATTAAGRTGCCTATCAGAAACAAATACCAGTTCTATATTTTTACAAGTAACACTTAATATTGTAGCCTCTCTGTCTGTTCTTTGTTTCCCTCCTTACCCCTTCACTCCATCAAAAGTGTTGATTTATGCCACCATGGTCAAAATTTCATTACCTGCTATTTAACCCAGTGGAAATAAACCCTGTCTTGAGCAATCTGGAATATGTGAAAAATCAAAGTTTGCTTTTTGATCTTTTACTTTAGGATATTGAACAGAAATGCCTTTTCTTTTCTCTCAGAAGCAACTACCTTGATTTTGGTTTTTTTCTTTTTCATTTCTTTCAGCAACAAGGAATGGAAGATTAAAGAAATGGGATATGGTTTATAAAACTTTTTTCCATGGGCGTCCTCTATATGACAGGCTGTGTCCCTGGAACACCTTGGCTCAAATGTAGTAGCTGTGGGTGTGGTGATTATTTCCTGGCACAAGGAGGGATTTCAGGAAAGCACTGACTCTGCCTTCTCCACCCAGGCAGGTTCCTGACCTCTACTTGCAAGTGACAAGAGCCCTCGTGTGCATAAATCCTACAGGATCCTTTAGGCAAAACCACTCACAGTGTTTGCATTGTGGGACCGTTCTCTTGAAAATATAAACCTATGTGTAGCATGCCTGAGGGTACCCAGTTTTGAATTATAGAGTGCCTTGTGAGCAGTCGAGGCATTTGGTTTGAAGATACTCCCCCTGCCTCCCTCCCCACTTCCCACTTCTTATTTTAAATTCAGCTTTTCAAAAGCTTGTTACCAAAAATATTCTGATAGATCTGTGGTGGTGCTGACTAGCAATAGCTTTGCAAAAGAGAGTGAAAGATCACTTTATAGACTTCAGCTTCTTCCTGGAATTGCTACTTTTTTCCTTTCACTTTTTTTTTTTCCCCCCCTTTCTTGGCAGATATATTTTAAAAAGAAAAAAAAAAGGCTGTATGAATTTACTGCTGTATGGGGCTGTTAGATGGGTAGCCACAGAGATCAAAGTGCTCTCTCCACTGAACAGGTGTGGCATGGAAAGTGCCAATTCTCTCCTTCCTGTGTCTTAAGCCCTGCGCTGAGGGAATATATTTGTTRGGCAAGACCTTACACAGCCAGGCCTGCAGAAAGCCTGAACTAGAAAAAGTCACACTGAGTAGGAAGAATGGACACAGGAGCTGCGTATCCAGATCAGGCTTAGATAAGTAGTCTGATAGGGTTTATAAGTGATAATAAGCTAATTCTAGCCCYATTCCTTTCCACACATCTGGCTTGACCTTTGTGGTATGTCAGCAGTCCTGGTATGGACCAGGAACTCTTTTKGCCTCATACATGGGCTTTTTGTTTTCTTTTTTTTTAGAAAAGAACAACTGAACACTAACTGTGGTCAATACCAAACAGCAAAATACTGTATCTGTTCAACAAATGACCCTTCCCTCTTCTTTGCAGAGAAAGACCCAAGTATTCTGATTAATCTTGGCAAGGAGACTGTGGTGGAGAAGAGGAGCCAAGGAGCAAGGGGAGCATGAACTGGAAAAGGACAGACCATGTTTTAGGCACATACTAGAGCAAACCTGCCTAGGGACTGCAGCTTCTGTTGTCTACCAGTACCGAATGACTCATGGATTGACCGTGGTAGTGGAGCTGTTGCCAAAAGCTCCTAAGCTTTGAAGTCTTAGGAGGAGCTTCTGAGATATCTTCACCAAGCAGAGCACGGCTTGGGTCAATGCAGGGCATTCATCAAGGGTCAAAGCAGTCAGCCAGCGAGCCTGCTCTTTGGAAGCCTCAAAGTTTAAATGGGCTTGAATTGAGCCCTGACTTTGTTTAACCAAGACCTGGAAAAGGAAAAGCCTGGAAAGATCARGGCAGAAGCAGCTGGGTCTGAGAAAAGGAGGTTAGGGGAAATGACGAGGAGAACGAGGTGCAGAAATGGGCTATGCCCTCTAAAGCATCCTCCCTTCCAAAGTCTTGGCTAGAACCCAAGATTCCTAGTCATTCCTCTGCTTGTCAGCAAATATCTGTGAAACCTACAGGAAAAATCTGTTTGATTCTACTTGGGTGCAGATCTGCACCACTGTCCCTGCCATACATCACACTAACTCACATCCCTGTCGTAGTGATACTATTTACCACTACCACAGCTTACCATTATGCACAGGGAAACTGTACACAAAAACACCCYGTCGATTAAAAGGACGATATAGAGTTTTGAAAGTCAAGTGATCAAAATCAAGGAAATTGCTGTGCAGACTACACTCATACCCTTCCTCACATGGATGGATTACGATAGGGCCTTTAATTGCGTCATCGCAAACTATCTTTTCCTCCCTGAGGCAGAAGTCATTCAGACACAGAGCTACTTGGTGGCAGTMGTAAGGATCAACAAGCTTACTTGGCAAACAGCTGATTTGTTTTTTTTTTCCTCATTGTACAATGTGTATCCTTAGGTCTTGCTTATTTGCAAGTGATTCAGATGCAAAATTATGTATATCAAACCAGCCTGTGGTTTGATGGCAACGGGAGTCTCTGGGGAGTCTCTGGGGACAAATCCCTTGGCTTCAGGCTCTGAACGGTTGAAAGGTGAGATGGCTCTAGCATCTGCTATTGCACTTATTTAATCCAGTCCTGCAGGTAAAAGCGGTCATTTCCAACTTACAGAGGGGAACAGAAACACAGAAAATGTGTCAACAGTAAGCAATGTGGCACTGTGTGGGGATATCCACAACTGGAAGCAATATAGTTGCATTGGAAAATCACTACACAAGGGCTACCTAGTTCTAGCGAGGAAGTCCTCTTCCTTTATCGCCTTTCTTCTCATGATACAAACCCTCTGTCTTCTTCAGAAAACACAGTTGCCATTCTACAGCCTCATTTGCTGCACAGTTAGTATTTATTTGTGGGTAGGTATTACCTTGTGCAATGAAGGAAAGAGGAATCCAGTGAGGAAAAAATCTGCATGCAAGTGCCTCCTTAAAGACAACCTCTTAGTTGACATACATGTGGGGTGTTTGACGAAGACTGCTCAGAATTAATTTAATGTATTGTACCTTGAAGTCTCTTCAGAACAAAGATCACAGACCAGGGAGACATGTTTTCTGAAACGGAGCATCAGAGACAGCTGGTTGCACAAAATTTCTGTCTTCTTCAATGGCAAGAGCACCTAAGCTATGAACTCCTTCATTAAAACGGATCTCCATCTTGGTCTCCCAAAAATTTTAGAAAATGCGTGTATTTTCTTCAAGCATTTTAGCTTAGCTGAAAAGTTCTATTTTTTTTCTACCATGTGGACTTTTTTTTGTTATGGAGCATAAACAGAATGCACCCAACAAAGCACGTAAACACATATGTAACTTCAGGCTTCAGTGGAACTACTCATGTGTTTACAATTAATGGTACTTACATTATGTGGGTGGAATTGTCAAAGGAGCCCAATGGAGAAGGCCCTAAAACGCTACTGAAAGCCCGTGAGAGTTGGGCATCTGACTCCCAAAACTCTCTCCTAAACTCATTTAAAAACCCCCACAGTGCTGGGTTGAGRCCCAAGAAAGAATTTTCAATTCCATGCCAGTACACTATCATTCAGTGGTCAGATCCGATGCTATTAAATGAATGAGGCAGCTGTGACATATTTATTTGCCATGACTTAGAAGAAGACAAGAAAAAAAAAACCCTGTGTGTAAGTGCTTTCAGCATTCACTTGATTGTAAACTGGCTGGTCATTAAGCACGGATCTGTGTTTGTCACACAATTACGCCCTTTATACCTAGACTGCACATACAGGTTTTACCACTACTTTGTCTCTCTTCTTTGCACAACATCATCTGCACAAGGAATGCATGCCACTGTCATTTAGAACAYGGGAGATTATTACTAATTAAAGTAGAATTTAATGGAAAGAATACCAAGGAAACGCAAAGGAAACTAGGTCCTGTCACTGGTTCCATGTCTCAGTTTCTTCATCTGAAAAAAATGGGAGTGATGATTCCAATTACCTCTGAGTACTTGTGAAAAAAAACACCACTATAGCTAAGTTCTTATTACAAAACAACTGCATGTAAGTGGAAATTAACATTTGAGTACATATGATTTGGGTAAATCTGAATCTGTTTTCAGAAGGACGTTGGAAGATACCTTTCTGTTTTAAAGACTGTCTTCCGCCAAATATCAGATTTCTCTGAAAAGATTTGACCATTATATCTATTCCAAAGAAAGCTGCACGATTTGGGGGAAATGGTGGGAAAAGTGTATTTTTTGTTAAGTTTTGTTTTTGCTTGATTCATGCTCAAACTTTCCCAAAATAGTCACTCCTGGAAAGAGAACATCCCTGGAAAAAGTTCAGCCAAAAAGGCTAAAGTTTATGAAAAGAATAAATAAGTGAAACTGGGCCTTTAGAATGGAAATGTTTAGATGAACTTAATATTAGTGCTTCGATATAGAGGTGCTTCACTGGATTTTTGAGTTAGAAATATAGAAGGCAGGAAAAGAGGGGGAGAAAATCACTGGGTTTTTTTCTCCTGGTATATTTTTTAAATGAAAACAGGAAGAAAATAGAAGATGTCAAGTACATTTTGTGATACTGATAAAGTTGGCTTAGACCAATGACACATCCTTGTGCTTTCAATGACTCATCTTTAGTGAGTAATGTGAATTACAACTGAAAGTGGAAAAGTTTTGTACAACTTATACCAAATGTTGCAAAAACCTAAGGCCCCAAAGTCAACAGATCAGTTAGGTTCAGATAAGATTAGCTCCCATTGAAGGCAATGGCATTTAATATCGTGCTTTAGTACATTAGTACACACTAAGCCTACAATCAGGTACCTTCTGCAGTTGCACAAGGGGGGAGATGAAAAGAAAGAATGAAATCATGTAAGTATTTTAATTTGTTGAGGGTTGTAGACTGACAATATTGACAACATAGGCATCAGTAAAATTTGGAGAAAAATGAGGGATAACAGTTAAAATTAGAGCTCGTAATTTTTTTTGAGATATCGTGAGATGTTACTACTGTATTTTAAAGCAAGTTCTTGCTTACTTGGGATGAATGCTTCTTGGAAATACCTGTTTGTACGGCTTTGTTGGTTACTTCATTTTCACAGAAATGCTCAGACCCTCAGTTAAGACTCTTAAAACTAACAAACCCAGAGCTTTCAAAGTGGCCATCCAAAAGCATCTGATGTATATATACTATGGCTCAGAAAACTCATGTTAGCTTCCTCCTCCTATCCATTTTCTACTGGCAAATATGTTCACAAACATTCATTGGAAAGCAAATAGAAAAGGAGTCTTACGTATCTTATTTTCCTAAGTTTTATTGATATGAATGCCTATGCATATTMTTTGTGTATTTGCCTTCTCTCTGGCAATGCTGTTTGATGTTCCACAGTTCAGCATGAATAATCCTTCCAAAARGAAACACTTTGGGGTTAATAATGGATAAAAATGTCTGTGCTGTGGGTTCTTCCATATCTACATTAGTGTCTTGAATAATGCATGGCCAAAACCTAAAGGATTATGCATGTTTTTTGTTTTGCAGCCAGTGGCCTCTCTCTCTCTTGCTCCTCACCCCAGATGGAGGAGACGAGAAGTCTGCATGGCACTCCACACAATCTCAGGAGCTGCCTGGGCAGAGCAGATTATAATAAGAAATCTCAGTCACTGATTAACACTGCCTTCCCTCTAGTGACACAACAGATGTATGCAATAAGGTTATGGCAGTTATCTATCTTTCTATTCAGGGCATACAGCTGGGACTGTGAAGTATTGTTATTAGCTCAGTTTGCTCTTTCATGGGATTTGGAAACAATTATCACCTGTCTGTACAGAAACCATGTATTTCTCATGAGTCACCTCTTTGGTTTCCATAGTGATAACCTTCACAGAAATTAACACTTTTTTGTGAATCATTCTTGTCACCTTTGGCAACRAGTGGAACTCTGGGCTTCCCTCAGTGGCCATCAACCTGGACCCTGATCTTCCCTCTGCTTCTTTTGCATGGACTTCAGCAAAAATCAGTCTGACTCGCAAAAAGTGAGATCAAAATCTGCTCTTACCATTAGCATTGTCAATGGTCTAAAACAAGAATAACCTGCCAGAAACATCTGAAGGCCTTTGAACCTGGGGCCAAAATGACAGAGTTGGAGGTCTGGTGGGATGTATGCACCCATGCGTAACCAGGGAGTGGACTGAAAGTGTTGGCAGCCATCAGGAGYGCTCCCAGGCTCCAAGAGCCGTAAGAGACTGATGAGTTAACAACTGGCACGGGGGTCCAATTAATGTGCTCCATCATTGACAGATTTTTCTAGCTCTACTCTGAGGGCTCTGGGTTTTCTTAAGACGTTTCTGGCAACATTTTTCAACGTTTAAGATACATTTCCTCTGAAGCAGAGATAACTTTCTATTAGTTACTAAATTGTTGGCGACTTAACTGAGAGTGCAGTTCATAACTTGGGAGATGTGAGTATGAAGCATTCAGGTCACTCGTCCTTCCTCAACAAGGAGATGGAATCAAAACAACAGAAGGAAAATGTTACAGCAGAGGAAGTAGCATGGCATTGGGAAGAAAATAAACCCTCAAGAGAGTGAAGGAGAAAAGAAAGAGAATAAAGAGAAATAAGAGAGTAAAATTAGGAAATTTCAATCTAGTAAACTTAGTTAGTGAGGCCAGGAGAGGGGAAAATTTGAATCCAAGTCCAGTACTGGCATACATTCATCTAGTGCTTATGCTGCAGAACATCGCACAAGAAAACTGTGAGCTTCTGAAACTTCTTAAGTTATGTGTGTGCACATTCCTGTGACTTTTATTTGCAGTAGAATGTTTGAATTTCCCCCAATGGAACTGGAAATACTGCTCAAAGTACTCCGCTACACTGACAGGCCAAGCAGCTCATGTGGCAGTGTAATGCTACATAGATACAGTCAGTAAGAAGGAGGAGTAGCAGAAACAACAATTTTTTTTTTCGTGGGTGTCCTTCTGAATTTCATGGAAATACAATTTCTTCTTTCACCTCAAATACTATACTGGCCAGTCCAGACTTAGTACAGATTTAGGCAATCAGAAGTTAAATGTTGATGTATATACATATACACACAACTGGCATATATTTTCTTCCTATTTACCATTTATTTCCTATTGGGTAGACCAAGATATCAATGAAAACAACACTTCTGATCTAATTTTAAAGTACAGCAAGATACTGGGCAGACTAAAAAGGCAAGATATTTCTGTGTCAAAAGTTTTGAAAAGTCATGTTGCAAGCTTTCTCCATGTGATTGCACACAGTGCAGGGCACAGAAATTTCTGTCACGAAGCTTCATCGCTGTTATACTGGTAAGACTGCCCACATGGGCATCTGACCTAGTGATTCCAACTTTTGTCCAGATTAATAGCCATTTCTTCATTTGTCTGTGAAAGTCCTTTGCCTGTGCACTATGCATATAGTACATAGATTGCCAATCACTGCCTTTACATGCATGTATATGCCTGAATTGACCATTTGTGGTTGTGTACCCACTGCCCAGGAGAAGGAAGAAACTACCAAATCTTGCAAATGAATAACAACATGCTCTTTTCCCTACTGCCTTTGAGATTTTATAAAGTCCAATCCCATCCCATGTAATTTTTCTTCCAAGAGATACAGCTCAGCAGGGGCCGATTGCTTTCCCATTAGCTTTTCTACATTTACAAAACATAAATTAATACAGACCACATTAACACACAGTTCTGCTAAATCCATTACAAAACTTGGAATTCCTTCCAAGCCAAGTACTAGTGCTTTATTTCAGATTACTGTAAATCATGACTGGCCCATTTTGCCCTTTGACTAATGGGATGTGATACAGGAGATGACCTTTGATTGGACATGGTCAGATCTTTAATTCGACTATTGCTGCTGTTGGCTTTCTTTGCAGCAAGAACCAACATTGCTGCTAGCTTCTGCAGAAAATGCTCTCCTCTCTGATGCTTCCATGGTGCTCAAAAGCTGCTGTTCCCATTGCAAAGAGATGAGACCATGCAAAAGGGTATGATCTCAAATGGTGAAAGTGGAACAAGTACCTCTCAGAGAAGAGGAAATAAAGCTGATATACACAAGATTCAAACCCAACAATGTAAACATTTGATTTTCAACTGTCTCTGATTTCCAGCTTCGAGAAGCCCCACACATTCTGCTGACATCACTTAGCGCTCAAGATCTCTGGAAATAACCACAGCATTTCAGTTGTCTTTTGTAGAGTCGTATTTTGATTGCTATAGTACGGGGCAAGTCCAAAATAACTCCTTAAAACCACACAGCCTATAGTCAGAGGCAAAGGTCTTACCTAATCCTTAGAGTCCAAGAAGTACCATAAAACTGAGTAGACAAGTCTTCACATTCACTATGTGTTAAAGCCTCTAATGATTGTTTTGTATTCATGAATGTCGCAAGTAGTGACAGCACRGAAAAGAGATTGAGTGTGTATGAACTCTGAACTCTAATATGGATTGCGGTAATAATAAGGACACAAAAGGCATTTTTATTAATGCACGGATTAAGCAGAATGATTGCATGTGAGTGTAAGGTCCGTGTTTACCCCTAAAGTGCGACTCATGCACAGCTACACCGAGTGCAATGCTGACCTTGTTCTGGTTTTGCGGGGTGGTTGGGTTTTTTTTAATTGTGTTAAATTTATGTCTAATCATAACCTAATGAAATCAGACTTCAGAAAGTTACTTACAGTTTGTCTGCCAAGCTCAGAGGCTGTGGAGGCTGTGTTTAATAATAAGTGAGTTCCAGGTTATTTCATATAGTACATCAAATAAGCAAGGACTTTCTGAATCAAACAACAAAACTATTTGTGTATTTCAAGCCGTCTCTGACCTTGCGTCCTGGGGTTGCACAGACGTGGCTCAAGGCTTTTCTGAAACTAAGCAAAATTCAGCTGTCCAAGGGCAAGTCCTCAGGACTCACTGGGACCAGGCTGCTCCTTCCATGGGAAAAGGAGAAAAGCAGGGCTGGGAAGGGGAGTCCTGGGAGACAGTTGTGGAGGACTGGGCTTGCTCCTCCTTCTGCCACCCCAGGGGAGATGGGAGGAACCCAGCACCACCTAAACCCTGCCTCTCCCACATCTGTAAGCCTTACTGTCCAAAGCTTTAGCATAAACAAAGCACTGGAAACAGCTGTTTTACTGCCCTGACACAGCACTGTGCTAGGCAGCTGCCAGCTTTGACAATTCCTGAAGCTGGTATTGGGAACGTTAGATCTTTTTAGTGACATTTACTTCCCATTACTTTATTTTCACATACAGAGACAAGATATCCAGTATTCCATGATTCTGTTTGCTTTCTCAGTGCCTTTGAAGGTACAATGTGCCCACGAGTTATCCAGCTGCAGACCATCACCTACCAAGGATTCAGTGCTGTGAAACCAAATGGAAGAAATGGATCTAAAGTGAAAKCTCACACTGAAAACAATTTGGGGCTTTGTGCAAAAAACAATCTATAATTTTCATCACAGCAAATAGTTTCCACTTGTTCAGTTTGTGTTATACTTGTGGCCATTAGGGACCAGGTATCATTTCTCAGACATATATGAATGGATAGACCCAGTGCCCTAAAGGGTCCATTACCTTGTCATTACCAAGAACACAAAGTCATTACCTTGTGTTCTTCCTACGTAAACTCTCAAGCCATTTTAGTTGACTATGTTACCCTCTGCTTCCCCTGCTAAAAACAATCTTGCTGGCAGTGCTGCTTTTCCTCTGTAAAAGTAGCCACATTTCAACGACGGGTGACATGAGCTCTGCAAATACAGAGCCAAATTCCATGGTAACGCAAAAGCATGTATTTATGACAGCAATGGATTTGTGCCTGGTCACACTATGGCTGTCTGAGGTAGACAGACGATAAAATTGTCTGGGGTGAAAAGCATTGTAAAGTATTGCTGACGTAGCTATGGTAGGTAAGTTCTATCACAAATCTGTTTAAGGGTCTCATGCAAAGTCTTGCAAAATGCCAGGTATTTACACAAATGTAATTCAGAGTCCGTCAATAAGTTATTTTCCTTTCATCCTTYAGCCATTCTGTTCCTCCCTCCACAAAACTGTTAGTCCATTATTTTTAAAGCACTGCTTGCTTTATTAAAAGCTATGGAAAATTGGTCACCAATGGAATACTTCAAAAAACAGCATTTGGTTTGGAGATGAAAGGGACATACCTGCAGCATCAGCAGCCCTGGCTTGGAGCTACACTGCTATAAAGTGTGGCCTCAAAAGCATGTGTGTGTGTATGTGTGTGCAATGACCCAAGTGGAAAAGGAATTTTTGACATGTAAACAACTATTTGTCTCCTGCACTCTTGAACATAGACCCATTATCTTATCGTTCATTAGCAGACTATTGAATTCACATAATCAGTAATAGTTTCTGGAAGCTGTTTGGCAAGCAGATATGGAAATTACTAACTCACAGCTGGGTAAGAAAAAATGGCAAATACACACGTTGTGCTTGCTCTCCCCCCCCCCCCCTTCCTTGGACACTGTAGATTTATTGCCTCACAGTATTCACAGATGATGTTTTCATAGTCACTAATGAGGTCCCAGCAGTTTTTTAACAATAACAGGACATTACTACTCCTAAGATATATTATGTGTTTTCCCCATTTTTCTCCATTTCGGTTGAATACTCAGAAGTGTGCTAGCTTAAAAATCTCCTGGTTTATTATTATTATGATTGATAGTCCAGTCACGTGATATAAATGATTGCTGAGGTGTAACTTTTAAATTGTTAATTTGTATACAACTTTAAAATGTAATCTTTTAACATGCTGTTCATGGCTTTGTACATAAAAATGCCAAAATACTTGTTTGGTTGTTCTGTTTCTACTGGCAAAAAGGCAACACAGCAGAGATCACTTTTCAAGACTGTTGTGCATTCATTTTGCCTCCCTGCAAGAATCTGGCTTCAACCCATCATAGCTGGCAGTGATACACAAGGTAAGCTGAAAATATTTACTGGTAATAGTTAAAATTAATTTGTTTGGAGACCTATGGTCCTTCAATGCTTATTCAGCGAAAACAACTCATTCAGACCCTGATTCAGGAAAGCATTTAAACATTTGCTTTATTTCATGCTTGTGTTTAAGTTACACTAACTTTGACATGTCTGAGTATGAGGGCTTTCTTTTTCTTGAATTTGAGCTTTCATACATAACTCCTCTACAATAAAAACGTAAGTTTAATTTAGGATAGTTGGTAGCATGCTGCTTTCTGAAGTCTGGTCTAGAAGTTGCTGTCATTTAAGAAAATGTTTTGAAGCTGTTAAAGATGAAGTCRTGTTTAATATGTATTTAATAGGCTATATAGTATGTAAACCTAAGGAAAGCAGAGTTTAGAAGATCAGCCTCTCATTCACCTAGTTCTCTGAAGTACAAATTTGCTATCTTCTTTGCCTACGATTTAAAATCTTTGCTTCAAAGTGTGAACCTAAGGAGTCTTCTGCTAGACAGATACTTACAATGAGCACCACTCATAATACTGAAACTGTCCAAGGTCCCAACCATCCCAAAATCTACGGACCTTTAGCCTCAAACAAATTAATATTCACAGTGACTTCATAGATATGGGACTATACCCACACTGAAAGTTAACCTTGTGTGTAGCCTTTCACAGGTTTGGGACCAAAGAAACTATTTGTTGGGAACGAGTAAAGCTGTGGTCAGGAAAACTCCCGGAGCTGATATTTTTGCAATTAGCTCACACACCTTACTTAACACCTTCCAAGTCCCTTAGGTCTGCCTGCAGACTTGCTGCGCTCTTCAGGGAGTATCAAAAGCAGAGGACGAAGTCCACTCCCACTGAAATCAACAGGAGCTTCGCCAACAGGGTCCATGTGACCAGAATCCCTCCCCAAGGAATGTGCATCGCTTCTTTGGGTTTCATTGTTTATGAATGCAATCTGGGCATTCACTCTTTTTTTTTTTAATCATTTTGCTTAGGTTACATTCATCTTCCCTGTGCAGATGATTTGGCAGGGAAAGCAGTAGGCACAATGGATGAAAGAGGTTGTGGGATAGAGGAGAAATTCCGATAACTTGGGAAGCAAGGCAAAGATTTTACCAGGTCTAATTTCTGTTCCTTTTGGTGTCAACTGGATTTTGCCAGGAATTTTAGTAAATTCAAAATACTCTGTGCTGTAATTTTGTTCCTGAGAGATACAGGGAGGAGGGGCTGTAGTYTTTGTTTATCAAATCTTAATCCTGAGTCTGTAAGGAGAACCTCATGGGCAGGCACTTTCTTCTGTTGAAGTTGGATTAGATGACAGTTAGTTAGATTTTAATGCTGTAATTTGTAAGCATGGACTCTTTGGTCCTGTGCTTTTTGGTAACCAGTCGCCAGATTCAGTCAACACATGGTTCCAATTTTGCCCCACCTCAAATTCTTATGATGTAAATTTTAATGGAAAAGTGTCACTCTGAAAACCAAAAAGCTCTGTCAAGGAACTTAATGTTTCATCAGCAGATATATTTGCAGMCATTATCAGCAACTTGCTCCTGGCAGCAGCCCGGTGCACTCTCCTAGATACAGTGGATGTCTGCCCCTTGTTAGCTGTTAAAGCTGTAATATTTTCCTTGAAAGTTACATGCAGGAGTCTTATCCCCAAGTCCCTAGTATCTCCTTCTCTCTTTGAACTGACTTAGGCCATTTCCAGCCACTGAAAAAGAGCCAGTACTTTCGAGCAGATGACTGGAAAGAGTGGGAAAGGGGGAAGAAAATCACAGAAACATAGGGGATTTTTTTTTTTTTTTGAATGATAATGTCTCCATCTAATTTGTTCTGTTTTCCCTGGACATTACATTCTCATAGCTCTTGATTATCTCACCTGCCTGACAGTGCTCAAACACATACCAGATGGACCAAGGTTTCCATTCCCGTTTTGTAATCACTTTTCTTTTCCATGAGACTCAACTACAAAGGGGAGGAGAAAAACAGAGCATTGGTGATGCTCAAAATTAAGAAAATACCAAGCTGTCTCATGAGTGGCAGAATTAATGAAGCCTTGGCTCCTACAGGACTGTCCTTGTTCTTCTGCTTGTCACCCCAAAAACTTGCTCATATGTTAGCCGTATCAGAAATAAACAGCATTTACTGTGGCCAGTTCATATTAATGCATGTGCTGACTGTCCAGCTGGCTGCAATCGAAGAAAATATATAATGGCTAAATAGCAAACGCTTTTCCTTTGGGGTGTCAGGAGTGGGAGCAGAGATGGGACTTTTCTCCATCCAGCTGCCAGTTTTCTTGGTGTTTGTGAGATTCCTACCCTGCTTCTAAACTGGCTAGGAGATGTACAACGGATTTGAAAGCTGTTTAGATTGGGAAGAACTGGCAAATACTGTGATTACAAAAACCTCAACTCTGTGCAAATCCATGAAAAAAAAAGGGGATGCAGTTCTAAGTGGTGGCCTTGTCCCTCGCAGACAGTTGGCGTTATCTTGATCCCAGGAGAGGCAGAGACTTCTGGTTCCTGCTGAAGTCTCAGCTCTGAGGTTGAGARGAGATGCTGCTGCTGTCTCCTTCCAAAACTGCTCACCCCACGGGGGGCCGGAGCTTCTTCTGGTTATGAGCTTGTTTGAGAGAAGTGGCGACATGCTGATGGTTCAAACACAAAATGGTAGTGTGGCACTCATCCCATATAGCATCTGACTTGGAGCGCAGGACGAAGTACCAAGAAAAGCAAGGCAACACAAAAATATGGATCTGTTTCTCTGTCCCTTATTTGTATGTGCCATAAGAGAAAAATCCCTAGCTGCTTTTTCTCATAAAGCAAGCTCCAAATCTCTTCTCTTAGAGAAGGGCTTTGAAGGGCTACTTTGGGAGGCGGGGTGATCTGTGGTGGGCTGGGCACTAGCAGAAGCTCTTGTAAGAGAAGAACAAGRGCCAACGGCAAGTGTTTTGTTTAGCCAGGTGGCTGGGAAGCCTTTTGACACAGAAGGACGTTCTGATGGAAGGAACCTGCCCAGATCAGATCTGGAGGAAAGATGCTGTATCACTACTCTGCATTTTAAATATAAAGGGTGTTTGGAGGTGGATGTCTTCCTCTGGGTGCTATGGGGAAGCTATTCAAAGGAAGAGCTCTTACTGGTGAGGATGTCTCTCTTTCTGGGTGGCACAGCAGGTGCTGTGTCCCCTTGCTGGTACTTTGCTAATTACATGAGCAGAGATGATATGCTGCATGAGGGCCAGAGGACTGGACACAGTCCTTCCTCAAAGAGCCCTGCTCCTGCACAGCCCGGTGCACTGGCTGCCTCCGGCATCCTGCCTGTCTCGTTCCCAGTGCGGAAGGGCAGAGGTTGCCATCCCATTTTAAAGAGCAAGCTCCATTTCCCTTCACAACTTATTAATGTACAGCTGCCACAGCATGCTAGTAGGTAGGGTCCGTGGTGGGGCAGCCATGGATGTGGAGGTTCATCCTGTCTCCATGTTCTCCTCCTTTCTGTCTTGCCCTCCAGTGCTTATCAGCCTTGGTCAGAGGCAGAGCGGTGATAACAGCCCCAGGTTTGCTGCAGTACCTGCATGCCTTTACCTATGCACCACGTTCAGCTGCTTTTATTGATTTCTTAACACAGTCACAAGCACAGCCTCATCCAAATCCTGCTGCAAAACCTGTGGCTGGCCTCTGAGCAAATTCTTCTTGCCTGGAGACGTGTCAGCCGTGAAAGTGGCGTCTCGCTAGGCAGAAGTAATATTTCAACTGAAGTCAAGCAGGCTTTTCCCTAAAAGCAAAGAAATGATCRTTTTTCATGTAAGCGCCTAAAAATGTGTTTCCCTGGGCCAGGTGCCCATGCCTGGTCCTGGCAGAGGGCTCGGCTAGTCCGCGTGGATCCCCATCAGTCTCGTCAGAGGCATGGGGACCTTCTTGAGCAGATCCCAGCAAAGGACTGGGACCCAGATTTGATAGACAGAGCTCACTCCTCGCCGGCCCCTTTGCGAGCAGGTGCCCTCCATCAGCCCCATCTCCCTAGTGGGGAAACTGAAGCCAAGAAGTAAAGGCTGGATGTTCAGAGTGTATTTTAAACTTAAAATGCTCTGATTTGAAAAGGCAGAGGCATCAGCTCTTCCCATCAGCTCTTCCCATTGACTGCAGTTGATAGTATAGGGCCCTTCATATGTCAGATTGCTTATTTAGAGCCCTAAGTTTAGAACCTGAACTCTCAGCAAGATGGGAAATATTAGCYGTGGGTTGTTACTGCTATGCGCACAGTGAAAGACTACAGCTCTGCTGCTGCTTGCCTTTCAGGCGGTTTGTCCTTTTTTGTCCTTTCAGGCAACTCTAATTCTTTCAGGATGTTTGTTGTCCTTGATTAATAACATCAGATGTCTATAATACAATTTCTGCTGTTAGCTACCGTCTCTGCTGTCAGACAACCTGGTGTTACACAAACTGTCCTAAAAGAAACTACATTTTTCTTTTCAGAAGTGTGTTTTCATCTTCAGGGTGTAACCTCATTCTGCTGAAAGCTAGGAAAACCATCTTAATTTTAGAACTACAGGACAGGCAAAGCACACTCAAAGATTCTCCAAACTATGCTTTTCCTTTTATGGCATCGATCTGTCTCCAAAGCTTTTGCTTTTGTTTTAAGTGGTCCAGAGGAGAAAAGACTAATAAGATTAAAATAGAAGAATAATTTTCTCAGTTCATTTACATCCTCTCTTTAGTTTTCTGTAACGATAGAGAACAAGGCAGTTAACTTGTTCTTACCAACATAGGAGTACTCAGTACAATAAAGTATTACCCAAGGTAAAATCTTTCATTTCAACCACTCTATTATTCTTTAGTTATGTCCAGTTTAAAYGAAAAGGCGAGAATGACTTGGCTCAGTTTGAAGTACTGAACATGAATTGACAATTCGCAGTTTTGAACAGCTCCTCCCCTCCGACACACAAATTCATAAATAGCGGGATAATACGATAAATATATCGACTGATCATTTGAAATTCCAGATAATTTACTACTGGTAGACCTCTGGTTGGGGACTTTCTTTCCCTAGCCGATTCAATATGTGCTGTTACCTAAAATCAAAGTCAGCCTCATACAAAGCCGCTGAAAGCTTTATGTGCCCTGAGAACACACCACACCTAAACGCAGTAGGACATTGTTTCCTCGCCGTAAGAGAGATTGCAGAGAGTTGCAAATAATAGTTCGGTTGCCCAATGTATTTTTAATGGATTAGCAAAGTTAACAAATGGTATCTTATTTCTGGCTCCTTCTGATGTAATGYAATTCTTTCAAAAGCATACTAGATGTTCCAGTTTAATGACCCTTCCTCTTTTCAGGGAACAAATATACACGTCCCTGTTGCTCAGTCCTTCACAYCGACCTTCCAAAAAATAGCTGGAGGCAGGACAGCCTTTGTCCTAACTGGATTAGAAATACTCGGTTCTAGCTTTACTTTCCGATGAGAGAAATTTTGACAACTGGGGGACAGCTTCAAGTAAACTCAGTTAGATGGGGAAGATGTCAGGCCGCCTTCCCAGAGCAAGCCACAAGCCTGTAAGGGACTACAGCTTCTCTCACGGTGATATCAGTTTATCATCGCCACCGTACGTGTTTCTGGCAAGGGTCGCTGGTATCTCTGTGTGGGTTACACCCAGCCACGGTGATCCCAACAGGGTGGGGGGAGGGAACACCTTTTGTCTTCTTTTTTTTTTTTCCCCCATCTTTTAAACGTGACCTTCTTCCATCGGTGTGACYGCTTCAGGCTCCCGCTTCTGGTTGGAAGGGCGGGGTGAATGGTTTCCTCTTCCTCCTCCCTTCCTGTCCCTTCCCGTCCCGTCCCTTCCCTGCACCCAGCTCTGCTGCACAGATCACTTGGCTGGGAGAGGCAGAGGGGAAGGGTGTTTCTAATGCCAAGAGCTTGAAAAGGACTGTGAGGATATTTTGCATGATTCCTGTTTCAGGCAGAAATATATGCAGAAGCAAAGCACAAGGCAGGGAAGAATAAAATGAAAAATCCCCAAGCCCCAGTGAGATGCTGAAGCCACAAACAAGTCCAGCAAACAGCAGAGGCATACAGGTACCTGCGAAAAGGCTAAGCAGTAGTGGGGCTCATCCCTCCCATCAGCTGCCCTGAGGTGAAATCTAGGACCTGTTTCCCGGTTAGAAAGGCTGCCAAGTCCTTTCCAGCCTCACTGCTGGGCTGTCCTCACCATGTTTCAAACCAGTCAGAACCGTTTCCCTCATAACCCACAGTCCAAAAGGGATYGGAGCTGAAGTGTAAGCACCGTGGTCCACGCTGGGCAGTGTGAAGTATTTTGAGGGCAAAGGGCAGTAAAAGCACCCTCGTTAGGAGAAGGCAGAAGAGCACCCTCATTTTTTCAGCTAATGTAAACGAAGCGGAGGGAACCCAGCCAGCTGCTTTTGCTGGCAGTTTGAATGCTGTACGGCAGTAGAGAAGCCAGCTGAATCTCACCTTCTCCATTCCTGGGTAGCTGAGGCAGTGGCTTCCCTACACAGTCAAATAAAAATAGTTTTGTCTTAGACCCAAGTCACAGTTCTCCACTCATTTTCAGGTCAGCCTSTTGCAGTCTGATGCAATCATGGCAAAACTTACTGGCTGCTTCAGTCAAAAGCAGGCTGTTTTGCACCTCCTGGATCAAAAATACCATGCTTTTGAACACGCACTACCTGGCCACTTCCAGGAACCCCACCAAGTCCTGCGCAYCGTGGGGGATGATATGATCACATCTGACATGAGAAACAAGGAGTGACTACCAGCRGCTATTCAGCTAATTCTGCATGGCTCACACAGCACCAGTGCTCCCTCAGAGCCCTTTGGGGAATGCTACCACGCAGCAGAAACGTGGTCCCTGTCTCTGTCCCACTCCCAGAGGCYGGTGGAGGATCATGCCAAGGGGAAATCTGCTCTCACGTCGAAGCCAGCACAGCCTGCTCTCTTTCAGAACATGGTGGAAAATGCACTTCTTTCTTCAGTGTTTTTACTAAGTGTAAAAGTGTAAAACCCTTGATGGTTTGCCATCTGGATRGAAATTGCTCCCCGTTCAGGGGAAGACAGGTAAAATGCAGAGCATGTGGGTGCAGCATTTTTTGCTCTAAGTTTTGATGTGGAAAACATTCAGTCTCTCGRGTGATTACTGCCATATTTATGTGCAATAACAATAAATAATATTAAAAGAATAACAATAATCTGATGAGCACCACCACTGAGCGGTGCTCTGAAACCTAAGTGAGTCGACAGCTCTGTGAAAGAGGAAGCTGAGAAGGCACCGCACGTTAGGTGCAAAGCGACTTTGGAAATGCACGTCTCCAGCATAAAAAAAAAAAAAAGGAAGAAAAAAAGAGCATGTGTTTGTTTGCAGAGACTGGGTGGGGGGCAGGACAGCAAGGTGGTGCGGGAGACCTCATGGGGAGGAGGGCAAGAAAAACGGGAGGATGTAAAAAAGAGCAAAGGACTTTTGTGAGCTTTTTGGCAGATGCTGGAGCAGGTGGAATGCAGAGTGTTTACACAGTTCATATTTCAATATACTAAGAAAACACTGGGAGTCAGGCTCTAAGCTGTTATTAAGCTCCCCTCCCCTCCTGCCTCAACCACTTCTTTAAAATCTGCCTTCAGATCTCGAATGAAACTTCTCTCTGCTGGACTGATGGCGCTGGGGCAGYGACTGTGCCACCAGCTGAGAAAACAAATTTGAGAAAGAGAGTGTGCGCTCAGGTTAACAAGCCTTGGGCAAGCCAGTCCCCCCCCTTTCCCTGTTCTCACCTCCTATTCCCCAAAGCCCCGGGAAATAGTGTGCTTTGGTAGGAGAAGCTGTTCGGCATCGAATGGTGGACGGGCTTCAGAGCAGCAAGCGGGGAGGAGAGGGGAGATTTACAATGTTCCAGTTTTGACTTTTTGCATAATGAAAACCAGAGGTCTAATAAAATACAGCAGCAGTGACACTGCAATGGGGGKAAAAAAGGAAAACAAACTTTTAGGATAAAATAAACATTGTGTACTCAAGTAAGAAGTCTATCTCTATTTCCATCTATGGATACAGACATAAACACACTCTCCTTTACTAATTCAAACTAAGAAGATTAAATCCAGGTAAACTGAATACAAGATGGGTAGGAACATTTCCCATTAGAAAATCAGTCCTCAGCGAGCTAGCACAGAAAGCAACTTTGGCCACAGGACTGTATGAGTGGCCCAAAGGTGTTTTCATACCTTTTTGCCACTCATCCATGATCTGACCCTRGTTATTCAGAAAAGGGCCAAAAATATCTTTTTTAAAAGCTCTCGGTTCATTCAGAATGATACTGGCAGGGGGGGGTATTGTATTTACACTTTTATTACTTTTTAGGGAGAACTTTCTTTTTGCAGGGCTGCAGCAAGAGAAAATAACAGAGAACATCTGAATATCTCAGTGGGCTGGTTTAYATCCTGTGGGATGAAAATTACATTGTACAATAATTTCTATCGTTGATATACATAGTGCTTCTCATCTTTAAAGCAATGTGGAAACATTATTATCAGGATATATTGGCCAGTTAGAGGAGCTGGCAGACCTGTGCAGCATGCAGAGCAGTTTGCATCCTTCAGAGCTCCTGCGTAGTACATTCACTTCGAAATGCAAGGCTAAAATTTCTCCATGGTTGTGACTGTGGGGCAAAACTGAGGGTGGAAAGAAAGGAGTCGTGGGCTGCACCCTCTGCCCCTTCCAATTGTTCTGGGAATTTCAGGTTCTGAGTTTAATTCACAGGTTGGTTTCATTCTCAACCTCTGATCCTGGGAAAATCATTTAACTTCTTTGAGTTCTCCAGTTACTCATCCRTAAAACAGATAGATAGTTTTATTTGAGCTGGGAAGCTCAAGCAGAATTTCTACTTGAAATTTTTTACTGGAAAAGTAGTATAAAGGGAAAACAATTGCCTGAACAGCAGTAGCAGCAAGACATACTTGCAAATCACAGCGGGCTTCTTTGAAATGCATTTGTTAATTCTATGCTATTTACTTGGGTTTTGGAACGACGCATCCTTTGACCACATGCCATATTATTAATGATATATTCACTAATAAAGTCACAGTGTCCTGATGACAATGAAATACAGCATTTGAAATTCAATAATTGTATCCTGCATCCTGTTCAAGGACCATGAGCAGACAGGCTGACTGGCTTGCTGAGCTCCTGCTCTTAGATCACGTTTGGCTAATGCACGCTCAGCTGAAGAGCGCTAGTGCTGACTTTGGGCGTCCTAATATAATCTCCCAAATTTGAGAGCAAGGCTTGCCATCCATGCATTTATCATGGCTTCATGACTTCTGGCCAGCATGCTGAAGAAGATGTACTGCKCTCTGCCTAATTCAGAACATACTTTGGAAAAGCAGCGAGAGCTTAACGGACAGTCTCGGAACTCCTCTGGCYGAAAACCAGATTCCCTCGATTCCTCCTCTCCCTCCTCCCCCTTCTCTCCTCGAGGAATTTAATACAAAATATCATCTGTGGACAAGAGGCGGTAAAACTGTTAGGGAACACGCAGCCATAGAGTGAAAATCCAAACCTGCGTTATTACACATAGTTCTTCATTCACCACCCAGACAACTAACTGAGCTGAAGCCTCATTGTCCTGAGCTGTGTGTGGGTCCTGGTCCCTCACTGGGACCCCCTGTCACCCCTGTCAAACCAAAACTGGGAGTCTGTATCTGCAAGCTCTAAGGAGCTGTGGAAGCAGCACTGTGAAGCTGGCTGTGGGACCAGCGAAGTGAGCTCATCCCGGGTCCCTTTGTGTCACCACCTCAAATACAACAGCACCCTCCACTGTCTGCTCGGGGTAGGGAGAAGTCCGCCCGGGTAATTCCCTCTGACAAGATGATAAAACCCAGCCAGCAGAGATCATTCTAATTACGACAGATTATCCAACTGTTTGAAGAAACACAAATTAATATAGATGATGGTAAGTAAGTGATTGGAATGCGGCCATTTCGTTTGAAAACATTATAAAAGGGAATGACACTTCAAAAAACGCAACCCACTTCGGAGCAAAATTAAAGATGAAATCGTAATTAGTCTACTGTGTATATTCTACTATGATATCATTCCAAAGAATGTACAATTCTTTATGGTTAGTATTTTTCCCTTATGCTGTTATTTGAAGATACTTTTTCAGTCTCAAGGAAATACAAGTCAGATGTGCTTTCTCACAGTAAACCTCAGCCATTTTAAGTTAGAGTGGCTTATAGCCAGAGAGCTACACACATTTATGAGTCACAGCTCCTTTCAGTCACAAATGCAGGRCACTAAACATGACCACCAGCTACTATTTCTAGGTTAGGAGGACTTTCTGGAACAACAGTGGCAGGAATATTTGATGAAAAGGCACTGTAAAAATAGACTAGTTTGCTCAATTTTTTCTTTCCCTCCCATACATTTATTTTTTCTTACTTCTTTTTATTTCACATGCGTTTCTTCTCCTTAAAACACTCATGACTGAGCTAAGTTTGCCATTAGCGTGGTGTAAATGAATAGAACAGAACTGCCACTGGGAGAGAGTCACCTGGTAAGCACGAAACAAGGTGCATGTATCCAAAATGTTTGCAGAGGGGAGGAGAGGGCAGGAGAATGACAGGCAACCAACATAGCTGGAAGAAGAGGGAAGTGATGGAGACGAAGGATACAGTGAGGGAAAAGCAGATTCCTCCTCCAGCTCTGTGGACAGTCTCTTATCTCCTCCCATCAGACCTGGAAGCTCTCCTTTTGGTTGTGATTTCTGCTGCACTGCAACCATACACCCCAATTCTTGTGCCATTCATGCTGCAAACACACAGTACCTCAGCAGCTTCTCGGTCTGTGTGGCTAAGGAGTGGGAGCATAACAAAGATATTACAGATCTTCCTGAACGCCCTCAGAAGTTTCCTAATTTCCAGCACAGAGCATCAGTTCCCAGCAAGGCAGACACATCTCACTGGGGAGGTTTCCCAGTACCAGCAGCAGGGAAATACGGGGAAAAGTTTCTGTACTGCCACATCTGGACAATTGGTGCAGAGCCCAAATTAAAGAAGATCTTCCTGACTTACTAGCTTCCCCCCCCCCCCATACTAGCACTGCTGGAGCTGGTGACAGGACGATGAAGAGGTAAAAGCCAGGATTTAGGTGGTAAAAGCAGGGATTTAGGTGGAGGTGGCAGGTGAGGCAAAAGGAAGGGTCCTGTGGGCAAAAAGAAAAGGAGAAGGAAGATGAGGCAGAAGTAGTGAGCCTTACACCAAGAGATTTGGGGGATCTGGACCAATTCTTCCCAACAACAGAGAKCAGTGGGAAGTGGATGCTTTGCCTGGGGGCTCTTGGCTCCAGTTCCTTACAGCCAAGCCGTTGCTTTGCTCGCAGACCTTGGGAAGGACTCTGGGAACAATTTCAGCTCTTTGCAAAGCAGAGCAAGAGGCAAGGTATGGTTARGGTGTATGGGAGCGTAACAGCTCTTTGACAGCCTTCCAGGAAAAGACCTGCTGCAGGCGTAGCAAGTGCACAAAGGAAARTCTGCTGCCACGGCCCGATGATCACTCATCCTGGTCCACGGGGCTGGTGAATGAGGTTTGGGTCGAGGGCAGGAGCAGCATAACTGTGACAGTCTCTAAGGATGCAAAGGGACACCTGACAGCAGGGGTGTGTGGCTGCGGGGGAGAGCCAAGGAACTAAGGGCACAGTGGTCCCTCCCACTTGCCTTCATGAAGTCATGCTTGACCTGTGCTGCAGCCATTGGTATACTGGAGCATGCTGCAGAGACACTGGGGCTGCTTTGGGGACTGATACCTCTTTAGCTGCAGCAACGTATGGCTTGGTATGGTTGCTTTGTACCAGTGTGGTCAGAAGAGAAAGGGACTCTTAGTTCATGCATCTGTGGTGACAGAGCTAGGCTACTACTGATAYCAATGAGAAATAGGGCATCTCTGCACCAAACCATGCTGTTCGCTCTTTATTTAGATTTCAGGACTGTTGCTTAAATATTTATCATATACCATATTTGTAATGAGAATTGGAATTATCAAAGGGAGTCCAACTCCCATGGAAAGCAGGAGAGAGCTGGGGATACAGTTCCCCTAAGCTCCTTCCAAAACTGTCAGCMAAAAGATAAAGTGTCCCATTTAATATTCCAGAAGCTTTTAACAAAAACATACATAGCACATCCAAAACTTACTTCCTGCTGCACAAAAAGCAAAATACAGAACCAAGAAAACCCTAGTCTCTGCCTGAATTTTCAAAATGCCATTGTGCAAGACTTTGGCAAGACTTTGTCCAGCTCAGGTCACCTGCATTCAAGAACAAATTTATTCAGACTGGGACAGTTGTGGAAGACTTCAGACTCAGGGTAAGAAAAGCCTGTCTTTCTGGATGAGACCAAAAGAGCCTGTCTTGTTTAGTCTAGCAAAAAGAAAGTTGAAATGTGTTCACTTTTTATAAATACATCAAGGCAGTAGACACCAGGAGGGCTGATGAGCTATATAAGCTAAAGAATGATGTTGTCAGAAGAACAAATAGCAATAGACAGGGCCTGAATACATTCCCACTGGAAATTATGACAAGTTTTCTAGCAGAAAGGGCAAAAAAATTTCTGGTAAAACATTAGTAGTAGTTGAAACGTGAAGCTTGATCAGTTTACGAGAGGGATTACGTGACATAATTGCCTGTATTAACAGGGGACTGTTAAGACGACTACTCAAGAGGTCTCTCCTGACCCAGGCTCCTCAGCTGCCTGGTGATTTGGACGCCTTCCCTGTTGGGCTCCCACACTCAGATTTGCTGGAAGAATGTGGTTTCCCGAAAGTGTGGAGCCTTTTTTTGCCTGGGTCAACCTTAAAGACACACCAAAACCAGTCAACACCATGACTTAAAAATAGCTCATTTTTTTACACACACACCCCAAAAAAATCTTTTCTTGGGAGCTATTCTTTGATCATAGACTCAGGATCAACATTCTCAGATAGACATTGGCTTGAAAGGGGAGTACCTGATACACTATTAGGTAGATGTTAACTTGTTAACAGCAGTGTGTTCTGGTGCTCATGCCCTAAGGCTAATTTAATTGTCCATCACTGTTTATTAACACCTATGTCTACCAGATACTACCGGAAAGGGTAGTAATGAAACACTCCATTGCCTTGAGGAATCTGAGAAGAGTCATTCAACTAGATGAAGCAAGAGGACAGATCGCAGAAGTATACAGGTAGAACAGTCTGTATCAAATACACGTTTCCTCTGGTCTACAATGCCCAAAACCTAAGAGAAGACAGCAAGTTGCCTAAATATTTACAGACACTTGAGTGTGTGCACACATCACACACTGATTACTACACAGATTGTTACAGAAAGCAAGACAGGCAATCTTGGCAGCAGAAATCCAGTTAGTGTTCCMCTAGCATCTGCTGCCCTATAATACGGAATTATTTTCCATTTTTAAAGCAGCTTTGAAACGTTTTCATTATAAAACTGCATACATACAAAACTGCCTCCAAGCCACTTCATTCTCCTGGCTTTTCTGAGATGCTTTACACAGCTTCCATCAATAATTTGAGTTAYTAAACAATGGGATCAGTATCTGGGCAAGAAGGTTGTATCTGGCTGAAGAAAGGTACAGCTGTGAGTCCCAGCTTGGAAAGTGTCTGTATATAGTGCCTGTATCATGAGATTGCTATTTGTAGCAATGCAAGTAAACAGACAGAAGAATGTATTTACTATTCCTGGTGTTTAGACATTATGGTGATGAAGACTGCATTTATGCAAAAACACACACAGTATCTGAACAGATAGGTCAATATGAGAAAAAATGACTGTCACTCATATCACTGTCCTTGATAATCTRTGTAGAATCTGGTATGAAAGCCAGAGAAAAGCAACACATTTCTAGAAGATGAGATTGGCATTGCAGAAATATCACTATTTATTGATTCAGTTATACTGTAAAACTGAGGTCATTCATAGTTTCTGAAGAAATGTCAACGAAACATCAGCTGACTGTGGTTCTCATTCTCCTATCAGCAGATGCACGCTGTTGGACACACTGCAACATGACAGTCTTCCTATTTTATGCTCAAGTCAGGGTAATCAAACAAAAGGAAAAAGTACCCAAGGGAAGTTTATTTCTTTCAGACAGCTTTTCAGGCATTGCAGCTCCTGCTTGTTTTGTGTCTACGCTGAGGTCAAGCTAGCGTGGACTAGCATTGAGCACTGTTTACCAGAATGCCTGAACTAGAAGAAAAGCTCCAAACCTGGCATTTCTACACATTGAATTCATGGAATTTGAGAGAGAACTTGACAACCAGGGTCATGCATTGATAGGAAATATTTTATTTTCTTGCTAAAGACAAGAAGTTTGACATAGCTTTCTGAACACCACAACTATTGTTAGATTTTTCTCCCAAAACCAGCAGTAACAAAATACGGTTTACAAAAAGTGAGGGATCTGTGGATGAATCAATTAATATCCCAGCTGTTTGCAAGAACTATATTAATCTGAACAATACTAGTCAGCTGCCTATATTGGAGAGGCCTTTACACTCAAGAAGGAAGTTCCCCCCCTGTGAACATTCATCTTTAAACTGGTTGCAGCATTAATTCAGACAGGAAAGCAACTGGTGAAGGTTGCTTATTAACTACAGGCAGTCTGGTAGTTACAAGGCACTGGAGACTTTTGGTAGGTTATAAGGCCCTGCAGTCAACTGTTAAAGTATAGGTGTGTTTTTAACCAGTACTGTGCAGTTGATTTGCTCACTAAAAAGCACATATGCAGAAATAGAATTAATTTTCAGTTATCACTTAGCAGCTTTGTCTGGAACAAAGCAAAGTAAAAAAGCATTTCGCATTGGAACATGTAAATATTTGGGGACTTTATTTTCTTTTTCTAATATTGCTTTTCAAATTGAATTAGGATCCAACCTAAGATCAACAAGGTTAGGATAATTAAATAAAAATATTTGTACCCGCCTGAAAACTCTTTGGGCAGGTGATATTCCTAGGGGAGCTGTTTAGATGGTTTTTATAACTTCCAGAAAAGTATACAGCTATCTCTCAAGTGATAGCTGCATTGCTTCACAAAGTTTCTGCCCTAATGACTTAAGGCACAGTAACCTGGTGGTCATTGTGTAGGCACGATGTTATCTGCTCTGTTGTTATCATGCTGTCTCTTTAAAAACTAAAAGTGAATCCAAGAGGAAGAGTGGGGTTGTTTTTTTCCCATGTATGGGAAAGACAATAYCAAAATAAATTATGTGCAGAATAAGAAAAAAACCCCCAACCCCCAAAATGTATGCAGCATGTGTAAATGAGACATAGCTTCAATTGGTCATTTTGAAGGCCTTCCTCGATGGTCTATATTTAAAGTATCAGTCCCACCTGAAGATTGTTGAATCAGGTGAGCTGCTAAAAAGCAGCTCATCTGGACCCTGTGGCATGTCTGTTCATTATATTTTGAAGGCAAGATAAAATGTCCCATCTTTCTAAAGGAATTGACTTGCTCTCAGGTCATCATTTATGCCCAYGGGAGGACTGATTAAATGGTCTTAGCTGAAGCCCTATGCACAGCTAATGGATCTAAAGAGYTCATCTTTGTATTAATGCTGTCCTTTCCGACCCCTCATTTACCAGGTCCCTCCTCACCTGCCAAAATATGCAAACATTCAGCAGCACAATAAATTCACACTTTTCAGGTTTTGAGAAATATTTCGTAAGTCCAACATTGTGTCACTCACTTGGAAAAATGTAACCAAAGAAGAGTTTGCATCCAGAAACAAAAGTCAGATCACTACAAAACCTAAACTATGTCTGAAGTTCTACGAACAGAGAGGTTGGATTTGCTCAGGCTCATGCCAGGCTTGTTTAAGACAGTGAAACTCCACTTCCATTTAAAAAAACGATTTGGCAAGTCTCTGCTAAAACTGACTTCATTTTACATATATTACACTAGTTTCCTCAGAATGGTGGCTCAAACCAGATCAAAGCACAAAACAAGGTAGTCACCGACCTGGGCTATGCTCCAGATACAATTTCTCTCGGCTGTTTTGACCGACCGTGGACTTGTCCCTTCTTTAGGCTCTTAGCACATCTCGGAGTTAACATGAACAGGCAGTGGGATCGTGTTCCCTGCGGTCTGGGGACCTAACATCAGGCATCAGCTCCATTTCTTCCCATTTCATTTATTGCTTTCCTTGGTTACAGCTTCAATAAGATTTAGAAAAAAAAATGGTTTTAAAGTATATAAAAAAAGGGGCATTTTGATTTCAGCTCTCCCCCAGGTATGGGTATGTGGAATCAAAGCACCCGCAGCTTCCTAGAGCACAAGATCCAAGGCCATCTTTCCTTTATGATGATGGCTTTCGTTCCTTCTCTTCAATAAAAAATACTGACTAAACAATGATCATAATCCTCAGTTTGTACAATATGAGGAAACTTATGCTCTTTCCAATCTCTCCTGTGGAAAATGTGGGACCACACACTCAGTTTTACCTTTTTTTACTAGGTCATTTCTTTCCCCCACAGTCTTTTATAACCCTTTTAGCTGACCACATAAAGACAAGGTGATGTGGCAGAGTTCTCGTAACTGAAAGTGCTGTGGAACAGATTTAAGGCTGCCTTGGTGATGGAGAGGGGCACGGCCCCGCAGCTGAAGGCCAAGTTCAGAGCCAGTATTGGCGCAGGCGTTTGCACTGACTGCTTTAGAGCAGTGCTCACTTTCTGAATTTGGCCCAGGGTSTCTTTGGCTAGAGAGTCAAAGAACGAGCAAAAAACCAGTGGTTATGAAACTGCACAGTTATTACAGCCTCTAAGAACTCAGCTTGTAACATATTATAGTTGTAACAAAAAAAAAAAAAAATTGCAATCTTTGCCTAAATTACTTCACTTGTTTGACAGCTGATTCTTATTAAGGGTTTGTATGGATCATACCAGTAATCTTGATAAACCTCTGATAAGGTGTCCAGATGTCCTGGTTTTGCCAGTTTCTAATTAGCAGTCCTGGGGTCCTGTCAATTTAAGTTGGTGTTTGCTGCCCAGGGCCATAAAGTGAAAAGTTTTCTGCATCTGATGTCAATTCTTCAAAGAAGGACCCCCTCCTTACCATTGGATATTGAGTCCCAGTTGGAGAGACTGCAAATTTGATCAGCCTAACAGAAATTACAGGCAAGCCTGGAAACAATATTCTCATGTGTACGTCCTAAGAAAGTGCCATTCTTCCTCCATGCTTTGCCTGCACCTATGGACAGACGTGCCCCGACTTTCCTAGGGAGAGAACAGGGCTTCCTCTTGTCCTGTGTCCTGCACAGACAAAATCCCATGCCGCTTCTCCCCACACCCTGCCATAGTTTGTGTCTCAAATATGACCAAAGGAGGAAAAAAAAAAAAAGCTAAATCTTGGCTAGATAGGGCTCGTTCCCTCACAGGAATACAAGGGCAGCTGGAAACAAATGTGGATAGAGAGGTAAACATATACGTGAGGCGGCGCTTAAAGCCTGCTGTCCAGTGAGAGTCCAAGTGACTTGGCGCTGAACTGCTGCTCCAAGAGTGATGGCGTTTTCTAGTCTAGGACAGGAAGCACAAGCCATCTGCAAGGACCTCATGCTTTAGGGAAGCTTGGGGGTCTATATCTAGGCACACTGCCACCTCTTTTTGGCAATATATCAAGTAAAGGAAACACGCAGCTAGAGAGGACTCCCACCAGAGGAGAAAATACCCTCTGGTATCTCAAGTGAAAGCAACTGGTGGCTGATTTCCTGTCCCTTCCCTAGCACCRTTTCAGTAATGATGCACATTGCGTGCTGCTAAGAACATACACCACAGGGACAAAATCCTCCCCACTTTTGTCTTGCTGGAAGACAGCCACTGGGAGGAGGTAGAGGCCGAGGGGGGAGCCAAGCATTKAAAAAAAAAGTGAAAATCTGAAGGGCAGGAAGAACAAGTAGTAGGTGTGGAGATAGAGTTAATCTGATTAGTCCTTCAACAATGTGTGTCACAGCATTTCACTCCCTCCTTAAAAATATCATTCATTTATACCAAGCAGGCTGAAGCAACACCAGCCACTTCCCTGCCTACAGGGATCTCAAGATGACACCCCCTAAAAAGTGGAACCATTTAAATTTAAAATTCCCAGGCCAGATAAATCCAGTTTAAAGACTGAAATGAAAAGTGCAGGTCATCTACCACCTTTCAGACAAGTGCTGGGAAAGCAAATTACGTGTGACAGTTCTGGCAGCAAATTCAGCCAGACCATTCTTTGCTCTAAATGCCCTTAGATCCTGTAAAACCCTTATCCTTTTCTTCCATAGTTCCAAAGGATAACATTTCAAGAACAGGCAAATTATGAGTTACTGAGGTGGGAAGCAATCTAAATGTTGCCATAGTAGTTAAAACTTAGAGTTTAGCTTAAGACATCAAGATTTCTCGTAGCTTCTGTAATAAGACAGTTAGAAAGCAGTAGATGATGCAATCTTTCACGAACCACAACAGTGTAACACGTCTGTTTTAGTGTCACCATTTGCTCATCCTCTAGTACCTTTAGTTTTTCTCTCTTTTCTCCTGCCATTATGTGTGCATGCACATTGGAGTTGCAAATTACAGGGCTGCTAGAGTCTTCAGAAAATAAAACAACAGCTACAGAATCCTAAAAATATCATCTCAGGCACTGCCTTTTCRTCCATATTCAGGAGAAGAGAGCTTTTGCTGACAATCCCCCTGTGTTTTCCATGTYAGGGGAAGGCGTGACCCCAGGAATCTGCCAGAGCGGCTCCACTGCCACCTTCTCCACCCTCTTTCCACTTTCCTCACAGCTGCAGAAGAAAAGCAGAGATGTTAGAGAGCGCAGAGTCRTCGCTGAGATTATCAAGGGTCAACACACAAAAGATTTCTCAACCAAGGCCTTAACAAGGGTATCGAATTGTCACGGTGAGAGGTAAATCCGGGAGCAACAAAAGCCGTGCTGCGAGCCCGGACACCCTGCAAGAGGAAAGCCGCCGCGGTCGCGTCCCGCAGGCATCGGCTGCTGCCCAAAGCACCGACGCAGCGCTAGATACAGACGCGCTCAGCTCAGGGGTTTGGTATGCTCTCCCGGCAGACCGGAGCTGTCCCTGTTTAGTTTCAGTGAAAACTCGTCCAGCCGACTCCACAGAGGAGAGCCTTCAATACGAAACGCAGCTTGCCAGGAAAGTTAGCCGGTCATGTGAAATCTCAGAAGGAAAATGAGGAACCCCATTTGTCAGAATTATAAACTGATAAAATTGGAACCTTGCCTCTCAAATAATATTAATGGTAAATAAAATGCAGCTTTTCAATGAGCAGGCAAGCTAAGCAAAAAATAAAACAATTAAAGTAAAACTTCTGGATGTCTGTCCCATCACTGGTTCTATGAAATGTGTTGATGCGGGAAGCAGAAGCCCTGCTTTGTAGAGATGCAGTTTTTCACTCAGTGCCCACTAGACTGTATTATGTCCTTTACATACACTTTATGCAGTGCAGGGACCTCACTGAGCAATTTCCACACACGCTGCTCCTGCCTGGTATCAAGCTTGCCGCAAGTTTGCATTCTTGTTTTCTTTATGTGCAGTGAACTACGGTAGTTCAGACCACAAAAGGCTATTGTTGGGTGTGTTAGGAAAAGCARGATTTATAGGCTGTGCCTTTTTTTTCTTTCGACAGATAAACGCTAACACCAAAATTATAGCACAAGATCTTAAAGTCCAATAATTAAAAACAAAGGTTAGTCCCTATGGCAAGAGGTACTAAGGTCTGCAAGATGTCCTTCAAATTGAAACCGACTGTGTAACTCACAAATAATATGGATACAAATTAGCGATATGTGATCATCYGCTTCTGTTTACCCAAAGTATATTCTTTTCTTGTGGTTTTTGCATACATTGCATTTACAGTGTGAATGAGCCACACATACCTAGTGTTTACCATCCAGTATTTCACATGGGGAAGATAGCAATTAGCATTTTGGTTCAAATTCAAGAAAATCTTCCCTCCTTTCCATGACTAGTGCCTGATTTGACTCTTACAACAACTACAACTTCTTACCTTAGAGCAAAACAGAARGAAACTTCTATAAAACACTGCACTTCTCTCCAAAAATATGATACCCACTGAAAAGGAGCTGCAAAAATTCATTAATGCAGTGCTGGAAAAAAATAAATCATGGAAAGACTAAAACATGTATATCAAYGTTTGTCCAGTGAACTAACTCCTTTTGATGTACAAATTAGGCTACACATCAAACAAACCCCTGAGAAAATTTCTTGCGCTTCCTGATTTCAGTGACATGTGAAATAAAATTTTTCTGGCCATTTCCAAAGTCAGAATTTGTAATTTTAACAAAATGCTAAGGACCAGCCCAGCCCCTGGATAGTCTTACTTTTACTTTGCTTTTGACTTTCAATAAACAAAAGACAAGTTGCTCTCATGGTACGTTAGTACTTTTACATCAGACCCTTGGTGGAGTCAGGGTGTAGGGAGTAACAGCAGTTACTGAGGAAAGCTAAACAAAACCCACGCAGGATCAACAAGCCTTTTGCAGAGCTCACGAGCATCTGAGTTTGGGCCGGGCTGCATTCGTGGGGGAAGATTCTTGTTGATTTTTATCTTGGCTGAACCCCTTCCCCAGTGCCTCTAGTCCGCAGCACGGCGTGGCGCACATACCAGCGCTGTCCAGTGCCTTGGCAGAGGTTTCCACCGCTGGCGGCTGGAGCTCAAACCCTGGCCAAGGTCAAACGGAAGAGTGACAGCGGTGGTCTAGACCTATACCCTGGAGGGACTTTGTCCACGTCATTCGCACACAGGCAAACACAGCCCCCACCACACATATTTGGAAGTCAGGGCTTCGGAGAGTCCCCGAGCGCTCCCCGCAGCACCGGAGCGGCAGGGCTGCTGTCAGTCAGGTCGGCGTCSCGTTAGCAGAGCTGTGTGGGAGGCTGGCACGGCCCCGGCTGACGCTCTGCCTGGTTTCAAGCAAGCCTGCGAGCCCCTCCTTTTCACTAGCGTTACTCTGCTATGGAAGATTTCACCATAATGAAATATTTTGGCGAAGCTGCCCAGAAAGGTCCCCAGTCCTTTAGCGATGACAGGGAAATCGTGCGGAGGAGGTTCTCACCCAAGCGCCGGGAGCTGAGCTGCACGGTGCAGGGGATGGCCGCTAACAGGGAGCACCRGGCAGTGAAAGCCCTCCCATCTATTAGCACTTCTGACTGGTGTAACTCATTCCCAAGGAGTCTTTCCCGGGGAAACACACTTAACACGCTCGTACATATGCACACCGGCGAATCCCTGTCTGCTAACAGCAAAATAAACATGGCTGGTCTGCAAGGCCAACGGGGGTGGACYGAGAGTTGCAGTCACGTAGCTCCTGCAGAAGCCTATGTCCCACTGCTGAGGGAATCAGACACTGCAGCTAACGTCCTTAACTCCCCCTCGCCCCCTTCTTTCCCATCCCTTCCTCTTCCCCCTCCCCCACATTATATTTTTTTATTGACCCTTTTCCTTAAATACCCGGGGCTGCTTCTTTGGTCTGACTTCCCTCAGGAGTGCTACCAGCCCCATCTCCTTTATGAACTACTGGACCTTGGCATCCCTCCAGCACTACAGAGTTAAGAAAGACATTTTCTATTCAGCAGTTCTGACTCCATCACATATGTCTCTGCAGAGTAGGTCAGAAGGCAAAGCCTGCAGAGTGCAATAATATTTGTACTGCTGTCTAATCCTAGAGGGAAGTTCGTAGGAGGGAAGCAGAACCAGTTAAGAGAATGCCAAGTACCTCCAAACCACAGGGCTCTGCAATAAAAAGGGGAACAAAGAGAGATGGCTCTAACAATACCCACAGTGTTTCTTAATCTAATTATATTTTTACTCTCAGGTTTGTCATCATAAGAAATGCCCCTCATAAGCTTTTGTTATCTTTTCCTTTTTCATAGGTAAAGTTGTTCACCTGGTTAAATTGAAAGCTGCTAGTAAAACAGTCCAAATATATAGCAGATGCATAAGCATACCTTGAGAAATGATTGCTGGAGACATAAAATCTGATTTCTGCCCCCCCCCCCCCCCCCCCCCAGTTCTTTTGTTTTATTCCTCCTGTGGTGAAAATGCACCTCTCAGAAATGTCCCTGTTTTCTCTTGAACTGAGACATGGTGGTCCTGATTCAGGCTTGAATTATAGCTTCACAGAAAGTATTTAAAATTGCATTTTTATGAGACACATATACTATAAAGGAGAGCTTTTCCTTGCTCCATGGAAGAAGCTTTACCCTTTCCAACAGCCAGAGTGAGGAGACTTAACAACACAGCTCACTTATCTATTAGAAATATCTCATTTGACAAACTGKACTCTATTAAAGGTTCAAAGTAGAGGAATGAGCCCCGACCATCAACAACACCTCTACTACTACCTGTGGCTTTCTGTTCTTCCATGTGAAACTAAAAAAGATCCTTCCTAAAAGTATCATCTCTAAGTAACAAAGATCCTGAGTTAAAACTATCACTTTAATTACATTGGTTTAAGAGAATAGAATCCTGCAAGAAAGAAATAAATAAAACAATCTCTCTTGTGAGAAATTTCTGTAATCACTGTGAAAATGCTTGCAACAAGGTATTAGGAGGTATTATCACCTCAATTTAGAATCAGTAAGCATTCATGACCTTTACTGTTGTCCTTCCATTACCCTTCCTTGGAAAAAGCAGTCAGAAATGATGAAATGACACCTCCTAATTCTTCTCATTTCCTCTGTAGAATTATTCTTTCAGTTGATCTGAGTAAGACTTTTCCATCTAAAAAGAGCAGAGAAAGGTAAAGTTACCTTTCTTCCCTCAAAACCAGTGTGTAGTTTCCCATTTTCACTGGTTCTGATTAAGTGAAATACCCCGGACTCAGCTCAGCTGCCCAAATGTCTGCTGTTTGAGATGCCATTGAGCATCCTGCTTGGCCTCCTGTCGCTGGAGGTCTCAGCCACACTTTGGAGCTGTGTAGTTGCATAAACTCTCTAATCCACTCAGCAGGGTCAAAACCACTTGGGAGAGATTGCCAGTCCTGAACTATTGAAAATAGATCCTGCTCCCCTGGCTACTAACGGCTCCAGAATCACACACCACCATTCAAGAAAGGACAGCCTTGACATGGTTGCAGATCTCTCAGGCTTTGCAGACAAAATGGCCTAAATACTTTTGCATTTCAAGTCTGCCTTTAATAATGACAGCAGGGCTACTGTTGGGTTACCTTTTGGGTCTTTGTTCAGTATACACGGCATTGTGGAACAAGACAAGAGGTCAGTTTTCAAATTTGAAAATTTGCTGCAGAACTGGCAAGAACCATTAAAGTAATCATTTGGAGAACCAGCTCAACCCCCTCCAGAGAAGAGTACTTTATTTCTGAAATGTGGAGACATCAAAAATAACTTTTGCCTCACGTGTGGGTCATTTCAAGTATGGTTTGAGACACACAAAATAGGAGCAGGGAGAAGAATGCTACATAAATAACGTTAAAACATCTTTTCCCCTTTCCTCCCCACTTACAAAATGCCCAAGCTCAGAATTTCTCAGGAATATGCCACCATCTTCAGCCTGTCATTAAAAAATGTTTGCTGTTCTGCAGAGAAAAAGTACCAAGACATGAACAGTATGAGGGGTAAGAATATGCAAAACAAAGTGGGAGGCAGAATTGTCACAATCTTTTAATGAAAGAAAGAAGGGATGAAAGAACAGACTTGTGATCTCCCTACTGAGGTTGAAAAGCTGGATAAGCTGATCTGAGACCATATTACACTAATGCCTGTGAAGATATGGGGAAGTCATGTACTGAGCTAGTTGGTCCATTAGGATGCAATATGGGAAGAAACAGTTTGGTCTGAAGCTAATATGCRAAATAGAGCTGTGGTGAAATAGATTAAAGTTTTTTTGAGGATGGAGGTGAAAAGTAATCACATAACAAAAGAAATAAAACATTTGTAACTAATTCATTTGCTTCCTTTTTCAAATGAATCTATGAAAACTAGATGTAAACTTTCCTCTCCTGCCAGTTCTGAGAAAGATTGTTTTCCAAGAAAAAGGAAAAAAAAAGGAAAATAGCACAGTAGACATCATTCTTCATGAAAGATGAGGATCAGGACGCCACGTCTTAACACCCATTGGTAACATTATTTGCRTCCAAATGTAGGTTCATTTTTTATAAGTCCCTGTTCTACTTTTATTGGTCCTGGCAGATTATGGGATATGAGATGTGCTGCCCCAGCCTGACAGATGGAGCTGAAAAGCTTTCTACTGCTTGAAGATAAATCCAAATAGTAAATTTAAAACTTGTGGTAGACAGAAGCAAAAAAGATTTGCTTGTGGCTAGATACAGATGCAAGGCAGGTATCATACCCGTCCCACTGCAGCGTTTGTTCCCCAGCAGCATTCATGCTCTCCAGGATTGCCCTTCCTTTTCGTTGGTTGACAATTTGAGTAGAGACCTTTGACTACATGCCAGGGGAAAACTGACAGCTCAGAGCTATCTTAGTCTTGGTCAGATCTCCACCAAGAAGAGGAAAAATCTGCTGTTCTTCTCGAGCCAGATGGAGGAGGTTGCTCCCTGCTGCCTCCCTGACCTGGACCAGGAAAGCCCTGTTGCAGGTGCCTTCTCTGAAGCAGCGCTCCACACAGCTCACAGGATGCCAGCACGGCCAAAATAGCACACAGAATTTATCACAAAACAGAAATATACGTGAGGGTGGAGGGAAGCTGTTGCAGTGCTGTAACCCAGGTAGAAGTCAGAGCACTGCCCTTCTACTCTGCCTTGCATCGAGMCAGACTTTGAGGGCTGCAGTCTGCTCCCTTATGACTGCATAGAGAATTTCAACTTGAGTTTTGACCTGGTTCCAGGCAAGATGAATGAGACTAATTATTGACAGGTTTTTGCAATACTTTTAGGATTCAAGTATACATTTATGTCACAAGTCACCTAGGTCTTCTCAACTGATTTGATTTTCATGATGTTCTGATAAAACGTTAAGAAGGCCTGGTGGATATACATGGTTTGAGTTTTCAAAGATGCTCTGTTTCTCACAAAAGAATTGCCCATAAAGCTAGAATAAACACAGAAGGAAGAGCAGGCAAGAGAAAAGAGTCATCTTAGAGCTAGGAATTACAATACACAGCAATCAAGCACAGCATGGGATAATTTAACGAGGTTTTCAGATGTGTTAGAGTGGCAGCGTTCTGGAAAATCCTTGCTATTTTTAGTGACCTGCTAGAACATCAGTATCACCACATAGGTTAGCACATTTCTTTCTTCTAAGAATAAACTTGTTTCCTACAGGTCTCAGGAAGATCTTYTCCTCCTGAGTGCTCTATCACATGAGGGGTTGGGGTATTTACCAGCTCTGCCATGAGATGTCAAGTAATAATTCTTTGCTGAGTCACTTCAGAGGGTCACACAGGAGCGCTCTGCTCTGCTCTGCTAATTTCTGTCATCTCATTAGCTCTTCCCCTTTGCAAGCATATCGTTCACTCACAAAAAATGCATATGCAGTCTTGTCATTACCCCATTCCAGTGGCCTGGATTTTAATCACTGCTCCATTCCTAGTTGTTCTGTGATGGGATCAGGCATAAAACAAATCTGCTCCTGATTCTTCCTGTCAACAAATGAACTAAAGGCCATAAACTATCCTCTTCCTAATCTACTATTTCAGCATATTAGCTAACATAAACCTGTTCCAGTGACCCGTGTAATAGCCACACTGACATTTTATGCTTGGTTTCTCAGTCCCATATGTAAATGATTAAAAACTACAAGGGTTTTCTTTATACAAATCTATTAATAGCTTGGGGATTTTTTTGTTCAGTTTTTAGGGTAACGTATTTTGAGTTTGAAGTGTGGCGCGCATAGCAGTGGCTGGCGTCAGAAGCCACTGCAATATACATTTCAGTTTCCTTCAGCCAGCCACAGCAAGAAAATTGATGGCCTGTTCTCTGGGGCTCGTGTGTTCCTCCTTGGCTGCTGTCTCCCACGCTGCTGGTGTATTACTCTGTTTTCACTGGAAAAGAATGCAGGACATTCAAGCTATTCCAAGCAGCATCCTTGATGTCTGGATTTCATGGGAATGTTTCACACCGCAGTTATTGCTAACTGTTAACTTTCATACCTCGGACTATTTTTTTTGGCAGCTCCCTCTGTTTTGCTAGCCGGACAGACATAAGCCAAAGCAGCCTTCACTGCAAACACGAGATGCGTCGCCGTCTATCATATTGTTGCCAACTGGGAGACCCAGCTGATGGCACCCTGCAATGTGGAAAAAAGGAGGAAAAGAAAAAGAAATAGAAAAGGACTTTAAAAAAAAAAAAAAATCTATCTTTGCTCTGATCTCCAGGAAAGGCTTTCAACTCATTCCATGGAATAACTTGGAATTTCAGCATCTTAGTRCAGTTAACAGGCATTTGGGCAACAGTGTGTGCATGTACAGGAGCAAGGAGGCAGCGGCCGTGTCTAAGAAATTCTGGYCCTCTTCGTGATCTTCTCCACGCTATAGGAAAGCTTTTTAAAGCAGTTACTCTCTGAGGAGTGACTGGAAAGGCTTGGAGGAGGTAGGGGGACCATAACGCATACCCCGCCATCTCTACCACTTGCACATCTCTTCTGTCGCTAGTGCTGTCTGCTGTTAGGAGGTCACAAGCCAGGCTGGGTTAACCATTCTTTACCGTCTTACAGTTGGCAGCGTGTCAAAATATCCTCAACACTGGCTTGACATTGCAGGAATGAAGAAGGGGCATGGGAAGAGAGAGATTATGTTTGAAGCTGCTCCTGTAGTTGATTTGATTGATACCAGAGAGATAATACAAAGCTTGGACTCAGACCCAGAGTTTGTCAGAGTTCATGGGTCTTCAGATGGAGAGCTTGGTTCAACTCCTCAAATTAGGGGCTAAAAAAAGTTCAGATGCCGATCTGGTTTGCAATTTTCCTCAAGTAGAGTATGAAAAATTAGGGCTTTGGACTGAGTTCACATACCGCACAGAAAATAAACTATTGTTTATGTCACAATGAAAAAACAGGATAATTATTATTAGGAAGCTGGGTCTATATTCTGTTCAAAAACTCTGAAAATCCCACAGACTCTGGTGAGTAGAAAAACAGAGCAAGACAGGAGTCTTCCAGCAGATTACCTAACAGGTTTTTTATGCTGTTTTTCTTGTCACTTGGAGTGCTTCTATATAGAGAGCTGGTTGCAAAGTGTCATAGAAAAATCTGCTGAGCACAAAGCGTTTCCTTGAAGCATCTCGAACTCGACAGCAGCGCTCGGAGAGGGGAGCCTGCCTCCTGCCCTGGCAGGTCTGCTGTGGCCACAAGCTAGTTGCCTGCCTTCCTCCCATCAAGATTTGGAGAGCTGTCATCCTGATCTCCCTCTGCAGGCACTGGAGGGAGAGGTGCACGCTTCCAGAAGGCAAAAAGGATGTTTGGCTCTTTCAGAGAGTGGTTCGGCACACGGTACTAACTGTTGAATTCAAAGGGTGTTTGGATTATCTGCATCCCTTAGGAACTCAGTAAAGACACCCCAAATGAAATGCCATCGTTCTTCTATAAATACTGAATGGATGAGGCATCTTTGTTAGCCAGCAATTGGTGTAAAACCAAAGAATATCAATCTGTAAGGAAACTACAGATTGGGGGGGGGAGAAAAAAAAATAATTGGGTTCAGTCCAGTTCAGATCTTTCCTGCTAGTATAATCATCATCTTACTGACAGAGAAGAAAAACACAAAGGCATTAATGGTTTGTTTGAGGCCACACAGGAAGCCTGAGAGAGGGCTGGAAACTGAGACTGTATCTTCAGCATCCAAATCTTTAACCACAAGGCCATCCTCCTTTTCATAGCTGTCTGTCTTAGGGGAGAGAAACAGAGTAATTCTGAATCCCGTGGGCCAATAAATTATACTACCATGACATGCAGAATCAGTGCTTTGTGCTGGCGTATTCTTTGCTGCTTGCAATTACCTTACCAGGGATCACGGGGCTACATTTGTTGGAAGACCAGTACATAATTTGGTGGAGATAATACATCTTACTGTTTTGTTAGACCTATAAATGAGCTTGGTGGTCTCTAAATCTATTGTCTAGTGAGTAATGGCCCATATTGCAAAATCTCTTCACAATTTATCATCATTTGCAATATATTTTGAACCGACTTCTGAGTGGAAAAGCAAAGGCTGCTGCAGATGAGGCTGAATGACACAGCTGGCTAGCGGAAGCTCAGACACACTGACAATATGTCTATCTGGCAATCCTTCCTCATGTTTCTTATCACTCCTTGTGTTTTTAAAGATTGTGATGGGGGGAAGAAAGAAATGAGTTTTTAGCAATTTTTTTAAACATAGCAGTCTAAGGATCAAAGGTGAGGTGACACAAGGTCAGTAGGGAAAGGTAATGCCTTATTTTAAGCACATAAAATAAAAACATCTGGCCTAATARAAGACACTAACTCTGCCCTGTAGTCTGGCCGGAGGTCAGTAACAGAGTGCTGCTCTGGTGTGGTATGTRGCCTTCGCTAGCTGGTGTTGCAGTCACGCACACAGCACTCCTTCACAGCACTGGCCCTTGCAGAGCTCAGAGATGAAAATAAATAGCTTACTGTTTCCTTCAACTCTTAACAGAAAATATTGAGCCTTCCTGTGTAAGATGTCTGAAATGTTGAAGTGAATCAATGTGCTGTGAACAGAGGATACAGGACAAAGAATCCCACACCTTACTCTGGACTTTTAAATGGTGGAGATTTGGGAATTGCTTTTCATGGCAAAGAGCAGGAATGACCACTTAAAAATTGCTCCATCATTCAAAAGTAGTAGATATAAGAGGAGATGGGAAGGAACGAACACAGTAATTCATTATTATGAGCGGGAGCCACAATGGGTTTTAATATGGGTGGTCTTCCTTTCCTTTCCAGAGGACAAGTGACTGGGTTATCTGCACTCTTCTGAAGGGGTTGTGATGGGAGAACAGTGATATCCCCTCACTCGGGGCATGCCCCTTGCTGTTTTTCCACAAGAGCAAGACGAACCAGGTGAGGCAGCTGCAACGGGGCTCCTCATGCTGGTGGTGCTACAAAAGCCGCTCACAAACAGCAGAGGGTCTGAGCCCATTCCTTTCCACAGGTGCTAATTCCATCAAGACATTGTCGAGTAAGCCTGGTTATAGTCATCCTGCCAAGTTGCTCCATGCAACCCAACAGACCATAGTACAACTAATAAAGGAAGGAAGCCAACCTCGGGAGCAATTTAGGATACCAGAAAAGGTTAATTACCTTGCTACCCTGAGTCAATCCTTCCCCTGTGGCTCCTATGGTGATTCTACATAATTTTGGAAAGCAGTGCTGTAGCTAAATGGATATTCTCAGAAGAGGCAGGGTGAAGCCCTATACACACATTTCAACACATAGATCAAGAGCTGTAATTTCATCAGCCCACACTGAAAACTAAGTATGTCAGCACCACTCATGAAAATGAGTTCTCTTCTTTAACACCCAACTGTGCACTTAGAGGTCTTGTGAAGCATTGTCCTCCAATTCTAGACAGAGACACATATTGATGAGGTTCTGTCCAGATACCCTTTCCTCTTAGCTCATGTCCTTGTTCTACAATAATTCATAGGCTTTTCAGGACCTTCTGAAAACCGTAGAGCTGCTGTGACTAGATTTCATGCAAATATATGTGACTATCGGAGGCCACATGTGATATCGGGCTAGCTGATAGTTTACAACTTTGTCCGCTTACTAGTGAGAGAGACTAAACAATTTAACTCTGTCGTAAACCATTTCTGTACGTTTGAAGTACTAAGGGAAACCACGTGAAATGCAATGAGAGAGATGGTGTCAAACTTTACACACAGGAAACACCTTAYACTCATTTTAGAGTGAAATAGCTGACCTTCACATCTTCTGAAGCATGCAGGGRGTGTACTCTACTTTTGTAGCCTTCACCTCTCCAGTCTTGTGCCTGTTTCAGGCTCAGGCTTCAAAGCTGCTCAAGAAGGACCTGGCCAGATGCAGAGATTATTTGCTAAACATCCTGAAAATATGCAGGTTTGTGAAAGTTGTGCCTGGCAGCTACTTCCACACTCCCTTGCCAATGGAAAACAAATCTAAGTGCCAGAGGCTGTTCAGTAAATGTTCACTAATAAACTTTGAACTGTGTGTTATAGGTATTCTTGTTAGCCAGTGTGTGTTATGTTTGGCTGTAGAAGTACCTCAGCTTTCATTTTATGCAAATGAACGAGTCAGAGACATCTGACAAAATCTTGGATGGCCTACCAGTATGGCTTTCTGGACTCTGTTCTCCCCTTTGGAGAAAGGGAGCACGCACATATACCCAAATTAAATTCATCAAAGGTTGGTTTCTCTGCTGACATGAGCTTCATGGAAATGGAAAGCTCCTCCATGTAGGCTGATAGAAAGGAGACACACTGACACCTGCTCTGGTCCCAGGTTAAGAACAGTTCATGTTGAAGAGGAGCCACCTCACTGCCAGCCTACTGCAAGTTTAACATCTATATTTCCCATTAACTGTGTGATATTGAGGAGAGCCTTATAAATCTGAAGCAATCTATAAAGGGACGGTGTCTTAAATAGTTGTAAAATTTACATCAACATAAAAAAACTTAATCCAGATGTTTGTGACTGGATTAATTACTTGTAAGTGTTCAGGTAGTGTGAGTCAACAATTTCTTGCTTGTAAGTTGTTCACAAGGGAACTACTTTCTCCATGCACCATTTCTGCTGTGTAATTCATCACTTAGGCCCCATAATCATGTTTCTGATTCCTGGCTGAGTAACTAAACACTTTTAGTCCTATGGACACATTTAAACAGGAGCATAAGGAAGAAAAAAGTGAAAAAAAACAGTGAACAGACAAAAAGCACTTTTCAAACACACTAATGTCCTAAATTAAAACAGTTGTGGCCCAAATATTTAATGCAAATAAAGTCTTTGTGTAATCATTGACATTTGTATCATCAGTTAATCACAAGTTTGGTGGAGCTAGACAAGATCACAAAGAATTTGGTTACAAATGCCACTTCTACTAAAATCAACACACCCTGGTTGCAAACCTCTTCTACTTCAGCACAGGATGGTCACTATAGATATCTTTAGGCAAAGACAGAGAAGAGAATCATTACCTTTCTCCTGTGTAATTCTCTCTCCCGACTGAGGCAGTTTTTGTTACGTTGATTGAAAGGTATASTTAAGAAAGGTACTGCTTAGGTTTTGTTTCACTATAAAAAGTCCCTGGCATGAGGCTAGCTATAACTCTTCTAAACTATCCATTTTGAATGACTGTCATTAGGAAAGAATTTAGTGGCTTTGCATTTCATATAAGGTAATAGTTTCTAGAGGATTTGGGGGCAGCAAATAATAACTTTAAACAGTCTCAGGAGAAGTCTGGATGACGTACAGCATTCAAAGCACCTGAGAGAGTCTGTCTTTTACCACCAAGTTTAAAGCATATTACTTACCTTCTTGTTCTTGTCTAAACCAGTTCCTGCGACRTAGATAGGAACAACTCACCCAGTATTGCCCTACCATTGCCCTCTCAGTTACAGTTCATACTAATCCTACGCAAGTTACTACCTAAGAGATGTAGGAGCTGCAAAGCAATATAGTGGACACTCCTGYAGAAGTCCTGGGGGCATTTTGAAAGAAAACCAATATTCTTTACAGTATTACATCTTCAGTGGACGCTTCATGAACCAACGGCTGAYGTGGTGAACAGAGGGAACGCTGTCAGAAGATTTGAACCCAGCTCTTGTGATGATGTAAATCAGGATAGATCCGTCCACTACCAGTTTACACAGCCTGCAGACTTGCCCCACAGTCTCCTKTTGAGGAGAAAAAAATACTTCATGCTGTATGCTGCTAATGGAAGTGCTGCGTAGCTTTACTGCATGCTACCGTTAAGCATTCATGGAGAGATTACAGAAGCATCCAGTGCTCTGCATGTGTGGGCACGCATGGCTCTTTGAATCAATGGAAATCATATAGACATGMAAGTTCCTGGGAATAAAATCTTGTCAATTGAAGGAGATTCGAGTTTTCCAGCTGAGTTCAGTTCTTTCCTTCGAGACAGAAGGCAAGAAAGGCAAGGGGAAGCAGACAGGTTTAAGGGGCCAAGTTCTGTAGCATTCAACTCCAGCAATTTTGAATGGGTTGAAAGCAAGGGCAGAATTTGTCACATGGATGAAATCCTGGTAGTGCTTCCATCATCTCACAACTCTGGCCACAACAAAGCCAGTAGGAAGCACTGAGGAGCTTTCTTCACTTTGCATAGCTTAAATCATTTTTAGTACAGAAAACTCATGATAAGACAGCAGATTTTTAGTGTTCCCAGGATGGCTAAGCAGGTTTCTTCTTTGGGACAGAAGGGGGGGGGGGGGGAGGGGGAAGCTTATGTTCAAAATCTCTCTACTCAAAACCACTTAATCTCAGTGGTACTTGCAAGATGGATAAAAATAAGGAAGAAAAAAACTCGTTTTGGAAGTGCTAATGTGCTATTTTACTAGTTTTCAGATACTTCAACTAACATAACTGGATTCCAAGAGTGCTCCAGCACAGGACACAAAACCAGAAATTTCTAGGTAGAGACAGATAAATAGGTCCTATTATAGTACACACTAGAGTTTGGCTGAAAACAGTTGAACCCCTCACTCCATTGTGAGAGTCAGAGCCAGAATATGTGTCTTTCATTCTGTCTTTTTATGATTCAGTCATTTAAATCCTCATATAATGTGTAGTATCTTCAAGAGGACAAGACAAAGAAAGGCAGACTAGAGTTCAACATAACACTTCTCAAGGAAAAATGTCTGCTCTGAATCAGGTAAAGACGTGATATGAACTTTGTTCCTCTCGATTCCCTGACGAGTATCCACGGCCCACTGCTTAGGACATAAAGTAGAAACTTGAGTTGTAATCTCTGTTTTGCCAACAATTCCAAAAATGCACATTCGTTTTTAGGTCAGCCCAAGACCATTTATTTGTTTTTCTCCAGTTGGCCAGCACACCAAACCCTCCAAACCTCAAATTATTTATATTTGCCTTGTCTCTAACACTGTATCCCACCAGAGTGAGCAATACATCTMTCGAGATTACAGTGTTGCAGTGACCCGATCTTCATCCATGCTTTATCTAACAGAGTTCAGGAGAACAAGTTCTAGCAGAAATCAATTTCAGGTCCTACCAAATAATTTTAAAAGAAAACTTGAATCCAAAATTAAAGTATTTATCGTACCCAAGAAGCTCCAAAATAACCAGATCCACTTTAAATATGGCTATTTCATCTATTGTGTTTTTTTATTAAGCTGGCTCACCAAAAGAACAAAAGGAATAAACAGTGAAGTCAGCACTGGGGGTGGTAAGGAAGCTTTTCACTAATGATARTATCTGTGTTTGAACTGCCTACAGAGAAGGCTTTTAAGTAGAAGGAAGGTGTGTAGGAGAAGAGAAGAGCAGCAGATGACCGGAACAGGCAGTTGTGGATCGAAAAATGCTTTTGCCATGTTTTTCTTCTCATTCTTGGCCACAGACTTCTCATGTGATTTAAGATGGCTCTACGGCTCGAAGAGGTAATATGCTTTGGTACTAGGGATAACATAGTTATGGTTGAACAAGTAGTTTTGTATCCTTGGAGATGCTCTACTCCTTTACCCCTTGACTAAAGTTTTCTCTGTCTTGCTTTGAAACCCGAAATGTGGTTTAGAAATATGATTGGACCTTGTATGGTTTTGGTTTTGCTCTTGCTCCAAAATCTTCAGCTTTCTGTCTGTTTCGGGTTGGATTTTAACAAAGCACAGAACCACATACTTCAGTTCAGCTGAGACCAAAGAAAACTATTTAAAGTCATTTAGCCACTTAAAGTCTTTATTGATTGAGGTCATAAGCATATACCATTAACAGAAATGTGCCTTGTGTGTGGTTGAAGAAGAAACAAGAAAGACTGAAAAAAATCCATTGTAAAAAAAAAAGAAAAAAAGAGAAGCTTTGCTTATTCTAAGTAAYTGTACTTCAGGGCAGAAGGCTACACTTATGATGGCATTGCAGAAGACAGATCTGCACACCAATGCTGTGTGCCTGAAGCTCTCCAGCAGTAGGTGCGCATACCCCCTCCAGAGGAGATTCCTTTCCAAAGTGTCCCCCAGTCCCCACCTTGAAAACTGCTTTCCACTGCTGTCTTACACAAGAGAGGACCAMCACTCCTAACTCATAACAGAGGATTTTCACACTTCAGGGTGTCTCCCCATAATTGCACTCATGCTGCACACTGCTCTCAGGATTCATGGACCTTCTTTGCAGCAGTTTTCCAACCAGGTGGTTGTCCTCAAATATGGTTACTGAACRGCACATTAAAGAGTTCACAACAGAATATGCACTGCATGTATAAACATGACATGAAGAATGGCTAGGGATGGAGCCAGAAGGAAGGGGATGGTCCCACTTCAAAACCTCACTTCTTCCCCCTCTCTCCATTTCAAGGGGTGAGAAACAACCTTAAATATCAAGACAGAATGTTAATCCTTATGTGAAGCATTTATTATTTTTTATTATTATTTTAAAGTTCAAACCTCTAGACTGTAGCCAACTCTTGTTAATTTTTATTTGTAACAAAATTCATATATGACAAAGTAAATAAAAAAAAAAAATGGAAAGCTATGAAGATGTGGATAATTACAGCCGAATCCTACTGACATCATAAATCATGAAAGACCCTAGAAGTACTTGTAACTATGTCACTCTAAATTTCCCTTTGGGTATTCTGTGCATTATTACACACGCTCTCTCTATAAATGCAGATTTAAAAACCCCATGAGTTTCAAATGGCACTTTATTATGGAGCATTTAAATCATTTCTGAAAGCAAGATCAATTTAAGCATGCAGAATTTTTATTAGTAGCACAAAGGAGGAGTCCAGCTGTTCCTACGGAGCAAACGTGTGTGAACCAGGCTTCAGAGCAATTTCTGCTGTGCCAGCCACAGTGTTAAATGTTGGCCAGGAGGGACTTTTGGAGAACAGAGCAAACTGAGTCTGCAGCACAGCTGAGGCAACACTGCCCCACATTTTGCATTTCTTATTAGAATGACCTAGCCCCTGAATCACCCAAACAAGCCTGTCAGAGATCTTGATTTCACAGCAGCAGGCGCTGCATAAAACACAATATAAGAAGTTCTTCAGGCTCTCAGAATATGAGAGAAAGGTGGGGGGGTGGGGGCGGGAAGTGTCAAGTSTCAGATATTTGTCCATCTAAGAAGAGCATCTGCATTCTGGGAACCAATGAGTATGGCCATTGCAACCGTATTGTAGACTGGCACATTATTTGTTTTACCCATATATGTAAACACTGGCTTAAGTTGTTGGGTTTTTTTTTCAGTCAAACTCATGCGCTCAGTCTTAACTGCCAGGAATATACCTCCTAATTTGGGAATCACTGCTACAGTGCAGGTAGCTAAGTCACCAYAGGGCACCCACTGGAGCTACTAGAGTTAACACCAGTTATGAATTCATCTGCCCCTGGAGCCATTTTTATTTCTTCTTCCAATGAAATATGCCTTTTTAAACACATAAGGAACATTTACCAGAATAATTGATCTTTTTCTCTGAATGTTTAAAAAAAAAAAAATCAGACAGAAAAATGAACTAGCTCTGCCCTAGTTGGCCCCTGATGGCAATTGCAGAGTGAAATGTTTTAATTGCCAAAAAAAGTCCCTTTTGCCAAAAATCATGTCGTTATGGAGCTTGTCAGAAGTTTTTCAGTTTCTGTCCAAAAAGCTGCCAGAGTGAAATCCAATCACTAATGACAGCAGGATTAAAAGTGCAGAGACTGGCTGTCTGAATAGCAGTTTATAATAGAACAAAAATGTTGTGGATTTTACATAGTTGATTCATGGCAAACTTTTTAATAGAACATAGATTTTAATATCAAATGCCCATCATTTTATCCCCTGGCATTTCTTGAATACATGGAAAATGTTGGGCTGGAATACTGAAAAACAGAAGTATTACTAAAAGTACATTTCCCTTTCTCTAGAGACAATTGAACAGTTAATAAAATTAATTAGAAATGGGTACTATTGGAAATACAATAATGTCTGAATCCTTCCCAGTCTAGAACACTGATCTTGATTCATGCATTTACCAAGGCTTTTGTATACTGTAAAAGGGTTTTCTCTGCAACAGGGGAACAACGCAAAAGGACTATGGCAGTGCCCCACCATACGTTAGCCCATGTCTCTAACCACAGGATGGATTTGCAGTGGCAACTCAAAGTAATTAGCTAAGTATTGTATGATATTAGCTTATAGCATTTAAAAGTAGAATGCATTCTATGAAGACTTCATAAATATGATTTATAGAAGGAGGTGTTATGGAGGGTAAATAGGAGTTTTGTTTTATGCATCTTTAAAACGCAGGCATTTCTGACCAGCAGAGCAACTGAGATTTTGAACATATGAAAGAAGTTTCCACCTCAACAGAGTATTAAACCCTCCTCTTCTCTTTGATGACTAGATTATCTTGAGTGAGCTAGACTCAGGTTAGAGGTACACCTGTCTGTGCAACATTTACACTCTTTCAGCTGCACAYGCATGTACCTGCACACGCATGCACACCCCCAGAGCCGCTCTTAGCTCCCCAGCCCTTCAGCACAAACACTTGGGGCCAAGAAGATCCCACATGCAAGCTTTGGAAAAGACRTGTGAACCCTTCACTACTGTTAGAAGCTGATCGGTTAAAAAAAAGCACTATTTCAGAATCTGAGTCAGAGCTGTCAGGAGCTGGGGAAGAATAAATTCCAACCTGAACCACTGTAATAGAACTGCCCTAGCATAAATGGGAGCCAATCAGGTGTACTTTGACATTTTATAAACTCACGGCTTAATACAAGAATCTAAATCGCACATCTCTCTCATTCATCTGCTGAGCAGTAATGTCACTGCGTATTTACCTGCATGTACACTGAAGCCAACTATTTGGCTTGAATACAAGATTAATTTTACCCATCATTTTAATTCTTATTGTAATATGCAACTCAGGTATGAGACTTTCCTGAACAGAGAAAGCTATACTATGTGATGGTAGTACAGCAAACAGTTTGGAAATGAAAACGTCAGAAATAAGACCCATTCAGTGCAGAACAACAAGACAGCCACTAAAGTCAAGAATATTAATAAAGACTTATCTGTGCATCTTCAAAAACAAATTCCTCCCCCCCTTTCCCCAAAACCCCACAACCAAGAGCTTCTTTTCCTCAGAAGCAGATTTTGGAGAGGTAACATTGATTAGTGTGGGAAATAATTGCATAGGTTGATGAAAGATCTATATAAACATAAAAGGTCCTTTGGGCTCCATCAAGAAGAATCTCAGCTGTTATGGAAAGTCAAAAAGAAAAAAAAAGACAAAGCCCTGGCTCCCTTCAAGTCAATTGGACTGGACTCATAGCATAAAAAGCTACGATGTGCTATACACATTGGGACACAATGGGGACACAAAAGGTTTGGGCCCTAGATTTCAAAGCACTGAAGAAAACAAGGAAAAATATTCTTCCTGAAGGCTGAAAGAATCTATCCTTTAAAAACCATGAAAAGATGGAGGGTAACTTAAAAGTTTCTCCAAGGGACATAAATAAGTACCAAACAACAAAAAAACCTTTACAATACTTTCATTTTTTTGGAAATTCTTATTCAACAGCTGAGCTGTTTTCAAGCCAGTAGGCAGCTTCATCTTTTCTCTGTTTATTACTGTGATTACTGCAAAAGAAAAGACAGAGGTTCCTTATTTTTGTTTTTAAATGGGAAAAAAGTCATCACAGAGACTGTATGTAAGAATCTGCAGCACCTTAAAAACTGAGGTGGTTTTAAATAATTAATTAATATTAAACAATAATATTTTAAAATAAGTTAGAAGGAGAAAAACCCCCAAACATTTGCAACATCCAGTAATTTCAATTTAGATGTGCTATACAAATCCTTTTTTTAGATTCATCTGGTCTAAAGTAGCACCATATACTTTCAATAAGAGACTTTGATTTTTCCCTCACTCCTCTACATACTTCAATTATTTTAATGACAGTAATACACCTTCCACCTCAGTGCAAATCTTGGCGAATGATGATTTTGTTTAACAGTGCCATAGTGAAAATCTACTACGCTGGTTAGGTGATGGTTGTTGTTACTTCTTGTTATTTTACATTACACGTCTCAAAATAATTTGGCCAATCATACACCTTCTTGTTCAGGCTTGTTCAGTCTAATAATACTAGGTGAATAGCTGTCAAGAGATTTCTTCTTTTTCTAGGCCTGTCAAACTAATTAGATGATTGTTGTTGGGAGTTGCCAAATGCTTGATTTATGTTCCTTAGTTTTGGGAAAAGTGATTAAAAAAAAATAGAAGTGATGAAGTGATCCAGATACTTTGCTGTTATAAAAGAACAGTTAATAAGAATTATTAACAGAACTTGCTCCCAGCCATCCTGTTCAAGAGAAGCATTTTCTATTCATCTCCTCATTGCAATACCATGAAAAAAATTATGTGACACATGAAAGCCATCATGGGTAAACAGTACTGCTCWTCTGCACATCTTTTAGATTGTTGATATCTCAACTCTACTACTTTTTCCACGGAAAACACTTTCCTTATCCCATCTTCCAGTGTCCACCTCTCAAGGATGCATACTAGAAATGAAGACCAAATACTAACAATTGTTTTTAAAATACAAATGAAAGCCTGTCAACACAATATTTTAAGCATTTGCCAAAGACTGATCTGGTTAAAATCAAATGTGTAGGGCAATGCAAAAGACATCATTGCCTTGATTCAGCAAATAATTTAATTATTTTCTTACATTTAGTGGCTGGCTGTCATTATTGGATGATTAGCCATTAGCTTAGCCATTATTAGATGATTAGCATCTTGCAATTCCTCTTTTTCAAAACTATTCAGAGCTGTTTAAGTAAAAGTCCTTGTTTTATACATCTGAACTGCCCTAAAATTACTCATACATATAGGAAAATCTTTTCCTGGAAGTGTTTAGTTGAAAATATCTCTCTTCCCCTGCCCCCATCCCACCCCCCTTTTCTTAGGGGGATTCAAGTCCCACTTTAGTCAACACAAGCTTTGGCATTGGCCTTGATGGAGCCAGGGTTTCACCCCTAAAGGGTCAGGAAAGGAAACTAAGCAGCATTAACCTCATAATTCTCAGTCTGAAAGACAGACAGGAAAACAGACCAATGGAGTCTCAGCTTGCAATGTACCAAGATAACATACTAAGCAAAGAAAGAGACAGTTACATGCATAGTACTTTACATTATTAATGAAAAGATGGTCCACCATAGGAAAATAAGTGCAGATTAAACTCAAAGGGAAAAAAAAAAAAAGAGAAAGAAGAATATTAAATTCAATTGAGTTATGCTCCTTTATCCATTGAGGAAAGGACTCAATATGTTGTTTATTTCAGTCTGGGCTATTCCTTGGCCTCAGTTTTTCTTAACACAGGGCTCATCCTTACAATTGCAACTCATACATAAGACAGAAACAATTCATAGTGATCTTACTGAATCTTATTGCCTTGTTTTTTCACATCTCATTCAATTCTCTTGTCTACTTGTTCCCAATCTATACTATGCTTTTGTGTTTCTYCTCCCTGCACATTTGAAAGTAATTGGAAAAGTAACATTCTTTTTTTCCTCTCTGTGAAGTTTTCTGGAGTCTATGAGAAACCATCTTTGGTAGCTACAAATTTAGTTATTTCCCTATCTAGGGAAAATCCCAAAGCAAATTCTCAGAGTGTATCTAAAAGGATTTAGAAACAAGYGTAATGAACAGTCTAATTGACATTTCACTTGCAGAATTAGTAATGTGCTATAGACCCAATTCTGCCAAACCCTCACTGACTAAAAATAATACTTCTCATTCAAACTAACAGAGAAAGCTCTTGGAAGGCTGTACCCTTTGCTAGTACTTCAAAAAATCTGGTCGATTTTCAGACTCCGCTGTACTTAATGGCAATTAAAAGGACCAATCAGTCTCTCATTATTCAGTGATTGATCCTTTGCAGGCACAAAACATTATTTAGCTATTTGCAACATTTTCAGGGGACTCATCAAGGTAAAGAGAGATGACTGTTTATAAAAGGCTTCCTCTCTGTAATATAACTCTAGGGGATACACAAATCCACTAAAGAAAAATGGTAGTAGGAGCAATGGGAATTTTACAAAGAAACGCATCAGTGTCCACTTATTTTCCATGAGAGTGGAAACATTATCAGAGATATGCAATCATATCTGTCACATCATTCTATCAAGACCAAAGGATCTTCTTTTCTAAGGACATAAATCCAGCTTCTCCCAGTACTCCAGTCAAGCACAAGTCATGCAGTTCATCACAAGTAAGAAGTTTCCTCTACCACAGCCAGCACACGACTTCTTCYAGCAGACTCCATCACAGACCTATAATAGATTTACACAGGTCTCTTTCCAATGGCAATGATCTCGGTACCTCATCAACTTAACTATAGACACTTTCAGTCTTACTACATGAGTAACTACAGAGTTACTACAGCTGAGGAACAGATGGTCTCTCTATTTACTAATTTTTTAAGGATGTGATATACCCCTTTTAAATTCAAGGAACTTCAAATGAACTAAGGTAGTACTGACGCACAGAGYGGGTTAACACCTTTATTAAGACTTTTCAACATGAAGAATACAATCAACAGAGCCACAAGAGTTCTTCAGATAGAAAGTAGATGTCTATCTCAGGTAAGCTGGTTCTTTTACTCCACTGACTGTATTGATGAGCTCCCCACTAACTATGACAGGAGCTTAGATATTAGCTCACATTTACACAGCTACATGCAGAAACCTTAATTTGTATTTTAACATGGAGCTCGCACATTTTCCATCCTGAGATAGCTGAGCACCACTTCAGTTATGCCCTGCAGTGACCGAATCCCTCTCTTGCCTCCTCACACAGGCCAGGTCCTCAACACATCCCTCCTATACCTTTCCAGGAAATGTCTGGAACCTGGCCTGGGGGCTTATAAAACCCAAGCTCTTGTTGGGCAAGTGTCACATCCAAGCCCCGGGGGCTCTAGGAGTACTGCAGCACTTATTTACAGTTGCAGCAGCATTGCACAAGGGTAAGGATAATTACACGCAGGCAGTCTGGTTGCAAGCCAGGTGTACCTCTCTCCTGCAAACACTTGAGCAATCTCTAAGGCACTGAGCAGTATTTCAGTAGGCCCTCAAAATGATCTGCTGCTCAGTAAACATGTTGCCACCTTTTTCACAATGATCTCAACACCTGACCACTGTGAAAAGCCAGTTCTCTCTGTAACGCTTGAGCTAGATCCTCCCAGAGTCACCCATCATCGCTGTATCCAAGCACAAGATATTTCAGGAGACCTTTTGAGATGACAATCCCCTTGGGCACTTGTACTACCATTTGGCATAACAGGACCATTTAAGTGAGAGACAGGTCAGCACAGCCTGGAGACAAGACCTTGGACTGCATGATAAATAGCATCATGATGCCAAGGGAAAAAAGATGACTATGGTCTTAGTAGACCTAAGCACCGATGTGTAACACCTTAAGGGACTGATCACTCTGTATACTCCAAGCCTTACAATAAGCAAGGGCCTGCTGTCACAGCAGTGATGTAGCCCACGTGGAGCAATGGATCTGAAATCACCTGGTTCATATTTCATTGCTTTTGGTGCAATATACAGTCATCTAGCTTGCTCCGTCACACCACTCATCATCCCCTGAAATAGGGTACTTGTTGAGCTTTTTTTGGTTTCAGCTGTTTCACTGCAATAATATGACCTTATGAGATGTTTTTAAAAAAATGTTTTCATATATGAACCATATTTTTTAATTTCTGCTTTCAGTCTCCAAAGAAAGAATGGTTATTCTGTAATATAATAAAAGCTATTTACTGGTATTGAAACCACAGACTTACTGTAAGTTTTACAGCATTCAAAATGCAATGTAATTCTTCTCTTTTTTTTTTTAGCCCATAATAATTTATTGCCATAATCACATCAGCACTGTCTCACTGTTTTTAAAAAAAAGAGTTTGTTGAAAAGCAGACTGTGAAATACTTGTATGTTACTATTCAAATTGCTATTTAATAGATCAACAACAAGCTAGTGGCTAAAAGCAACTTAAGTCTGACTGGCAGTTTAATTCTCCTTTTCTTTTTTACTGCTCTTTACCTTCTCTCTTCTGACTCTGATTCCCCCAAACACACATACACAAACACTCTCACTAATTCACATAATGGTACTGGCTGCTGAAGATCAAAGTTTCAGCTCTGTAGCTTGACTGCAGCAAAAGACAGTCTTTCTTTTTCTCCCACATCTGTTTAGAGAGTCTACCCGCCTGGCTTTTCCTTGTGCAGCTACGTAAGGTTTGGGAAGTGAAAAAACCAAACCACACACCACCAACAACAACAGAGAATAAACAAACCCCACACCCCAAAGAAACCCAAGAAAACCCAGATCTCAAAATCCAAACCCTTCAATTCCTAAGCACATAGGAGGCATGCTTATTGTCTGTTCATGTTATTCTCTAGTTAGGACTAAATGAGACTAACTTTATTTACAGTACATACCTGAAGCCTGATCCAAAGCTCTTTAATATCCATGGGTTCAMTCCCACTCCCACTGCCACTCTCACCAGGATTTGAATCAAAGCTTTGCTGTGCTTCTCAAGCCAATCTTGTACAAGTCTTGCCAGCTGTCTGGACCCAAACCTGTACATATTAGTCCACCTTCTTCAGCTCTGTAGATGTCACAGGGGGAGCTTGACTCCTCCAAACCAAGTCTGTTTAACTTCTCAGAATCCTGATCTGGGCTCATAATTTAGTGTAACTGACACATCTCCAAACTGGCAATTTGCTGTAGACCCCCACATTGCTCCCTATGCCCCTTGTTCAGGAGGAACAAAGGATTAAGGAGACCGCTTCATAACACTCAAATTATACACTGCACCCACCCCAAAGTCCCTGCAATAAGCAAGAAGTCATATCCAGAGATGCTTATTGGTATACAAAGCCCTTCTGTCTGGCACAAATTACTATCCTTTAATTATGATGCAGGAAGCGAGCTGGTGCTTATCAATTTACTCATTGCAGAAGTCAGTATTGGTCATAAAAGCATTTAACAATTTAAAAAAAATAATCTGGGTATAACACTGAAACAACATGACAGAATAATTAACTCTGAATGGCACTCTATATAATTTACTTCGTTTTAAGTTTACCTGGCCTTACTGTTGAGGTAATGATTTTTGCTCACTTTGTGTGACAGGATCAGAGGAGAGAAATGGATTTTTATTTGTTTTACACTACAAAGGGAATGCTCTCCATGTATTCATCAGTCTGACCTCTTTCAACATATTTCACACAAGAAGATCCTAAGGAAACTGGGACTTCCAGAAGTGAGTAGAGTCTCCTAAAGCAGACTTACTGACAGAGAATACTTCCAGTCAGTTGCTAATGTATTTTAGAATTTCTTTTCCTCCAACCATTTATTTAAGCTTCTTTTCCCCCTTCTTATCTTACTCCTTCTCCCTCTCCCCCARAGTTCCCAGCCTCTCAGTTGCAGCAAATGTTAAGCCAATTGTTTGAGTGACTGCATGCTAAGGGAGGAGAAAGTGTCTAGGGAAGGTGGATACAAGGGAGAAGGGATGCTGGCAGAGGGAAGAAAAAGGAGAACTTCTAAATGTGATTCTAAATAGTTACATTTGTCTGTAAAATNTTTTTTTTTACAGATCCACATAACATGATCAAACAAACTGAGTTTAAACTAATTGTAACTAGTCATATTTTGTTCACTTACGTGGCTTGTTCTGGTTAGGGTACATTTGCATTTTTCACATTTGGATTTTCAAGAAATGTCTTAGTTCAGTCTCTAAACTTGCTATATTCTGATGGCACAGTAGGGACTGTCTCTTATAGTTTGTTGTTGCGCAAACTGAAAAGTTTCCAGTTATCCTTCAGTTTTACGCTGTAGAATGTAAAGTCCCTTTACGACCCTTGATTTTTCCACCACCTAACATCTTGGCGAGCATTCCACATTTTCTTGAAAGCTATTTCCTTTCTTCAGCAGTCAACCTAAATTTAGTAAAAGCTGGGATGCTGATGACCTCTACTCTTATTTATCCACAATTAGGTAATTCCACAATCACTCTCGGGGCTCTTTCACCAAGTTATTTGTCTTTGTGTCACTGTGTTATACACTCAGAATGAACTGTTGTCTGCTTGACTGCCCAGATCTCATTTGGAAGAACAGACCTATCAGACCTTTTAACATCAACATTATTCAATCCTGAGTCAGACAAGATGGCTATTAGGAAGAGGCCTTACAACATTTTAACCTCATAACATGTGAGCACAGTTCGATTTTGAGATGGTTTGACCTTTTTTTCCCACCCAACTCTCTCTTTCCTCAATATATAAAACCAGATCCCAGAATATGGCACTGCAGTGCTCAACCAAAAGCCAGAAAGATTTTGCTAAACCTATTGCTATAGTCACATCATAACAAACATAGTGAGTGCGGGGAAAAAATAAAAGAAAACAAGAAAAAATAAAAGAAAACAAGAAAAAATAAAAGAAAACAAGAAAAAATAAAAGAAAACAAGAAAAAATAGGACAAGTATGTTCTTTTATAATGGATATGGCTTTCTTATTTAATTCCTTTCCTCAGCTTAAGCAAGGGGAATTTTCACCATAATCCTTTCTTTCCCTGATTTTCGGGCTTATGGGAATATGTTTTTTTGAGAGGACATTACCTTTAATTCTTTCCTTATGATGAGTCAGTCTGACAGCCTTACCTATGGGTTTGTGTTGGTGGCAAAGCCTAGACATCTCCACAAGGCAGTAGGAGGCAGAGACTCTTATTTCAAAGCCTCACTCCTATCCYGACCTGAATTAATCAACCTCAGCAGCTTTATCTCAGCCCACACATAGCATGTCACATAACACCTACTACCATTGCATATCTGTTGCCGTAGGAGCTACACAACAGGGTTTTTAGACTCTCTTCCTCAAACCTGAGGCTCCTCTTTGGCATCTCCCCTGGGGCAGGATCRCCAGTGTGGCAGCTGAGAAAGTCACAGATGAAGATCTAGCACAGAATAAGGGGAAACCACGTAGAAGCACGCAGACACGTGCACGRGGCACCTACCCTCAGGACAGGAAGGGCAGAGCCACTGCAAACAGCCCTTCCTGCAAGGAAAGGACACCAGGGAAAGCTGAAGGAGGAAAGAGAGGGAGAAATGTAAAGGGGCCTTTCTCTCCTGAAATGGGCTTTCTTCCTAAAGGACTCAATCTTTCAGCATGTGCACGCTTAAAACCATTTGACTCTAATGCAGTTTTGTCCAGGAGGACTTCAGGACTTGACTGTACAGTCTGAGAGCAGAGGAGTTGTCTAAGAGAGAACTTCAAAACTATATTCGGATCAAGACACACAAATATGATGGAGATGCACATACTACCCTAACATTATGGATAACAGCTGCCAAATATACATCTTGTAGGACTGGTATATTCTACACTAGTGATTTTCAGTGGTTTGGTAATACAAAGTGGTCTAAACGCACCTATTACTTGATTATTAATTTCCAGCAAGGATTTCTACCACCCCTGAAGACTATACTCTTGACAAGTTCTTTAGAGCAAGAAATAGATATTTTAACTTCACAGCGTCTCTAGAATTTATCACACCATTATCATCATATAGGGCATATCAAATGGCACAGCAGACAATTTTCATACAGTTTATATAAACAGAGCTTGCAATCAATTGATCCTGATATCTAGAGAGACTGCAAAAAACGTGTAGGAAATCTCATTCTGTGAGGAACAGGGAGAAGAGCTCCCGTTTAGATTTTATGGCTGAAAATACAGTAATGGAAAAGTAGTCATATTGTATTTATCGTTTTAGTGGAGTTGCTATGTTTTCTCGTTAGCTGAGAAATAGTTTTCAGTCCACCTAGATACACGCAATCCTTCCCTTTTGGGAAGGACTCCAGGTTCTGAATGAATTCAAATGTAAGTTTTATTTACCCTGCAGGACAAATAAGCAGTAAAATAAATTACATTAATCCTTCATTTCCAAAGCCAACTGAAGCCAGTGGAGCCTTCGACTTCGTATCAACAGCCTCTGCTCTTCTTTTTCTTGAGGTTTCCCAGCCTAACAGGGGGTTATATGCTATTCTCAATAAGGGCCTTCAGGGACCAGGCCTCCTGGTCTTCACCACAGGTTCACAACTCTATCACGTAGCAAGTGACACAGGTGAAAGCTTGTGCCCAGTGTAGTGACACGTGACAACAGAAGGRTTGCTTCAGAAAAAAGGGAATTATTTCAACAGTGGAAGATGGCCAATGAAAGTAGAAAGTCTTAAAGAGCAGCCAAGGTAGGAAAACCCCCAAACTGAGCTGTTCTTCTGAACCAGTCATATTTACAAGAAACAAGTTCTTGCCCACACTAACCACTTAAAGTCAGTGTCAAATATCTAAAGCTAAATTAACCTTCGGTCGGCTGGAGGGGAGGCACAAGGAGCTCGACAGCAGCCGCTTCTGCCCAATGCCATGTTGCAGTGACCACAAGAAAATGGCTAACGCCTCTCTCCTAAGCCCCCGCAGCCAAAGCACTGGACACAGAGCAGGGCAGGGGAACCACAGGCCCCTCAAACCCACTTGTGCCAAACACTTCTCGGCTGCCCTTGTCCCCCGGCTGCTGTCTGAAGGGCTGCGGTTCCCCAGGAGGCCCAAAGACCCCTTATGCTAGGTGAGGAAAAAAGCCAAAATAAAACAGACTCTGACTGCCAGCTGAGCACAAGGGTTCACTGCGGGAGGAATGGAAATCATTCCTTGTAAATTGAGTGCCTCTAACAGGGAGTTTGCTGAGAAATAACACTTGGGTCTACTTTTATTCAGTTTCTGGAGCTGGGCTCCCTTTGAAAGCCATAACTATTGCCCCCACACTTGAAGAGTCCAAAGCTTTGAATCTGTGACTAGTGTAAAGCTCACTGTAAGTTGTATAAGCACAACAGACATTTTGAGATGTCTACAGCATCTTACGCACTTGTATGAACTGCATTTCCCAAATCAGTCCACACCCAAAGCTCTCATACAATCCCTCCTTACTAAAGTGCCTCAGCACCTTGTTATCCTTAAAAAGAGAAATGTTCATATAATGCCCCCACATGCTGTTGTTGAGTGGCAAGGAGAAACACAGGAAGATTAAGAACAAAATCCAGAGACGAGGRAGTGGAGGGAAATTTCACCATGTAAGAACATAAAACAACAACCATGCTTGGAAAGAAAGGCTGACAGTGCCTACCTCAGGAGAAGGCTCCAGGCTGCAGCTCCAAAGCAGACTGAGGCACCTCCAGCACCCAGGAGAAAGGAGSAGGGCTGAAGGCTGACCCCACTCCATCCCAGATCCTACCAGCCAGGTGCAGGCAATTCCCTGCTCATCAGGGGGCAGGAGGAAGGGGAAATGAACTCCTTTTGTAATGGCTTTACTTCTCCCACACACTGGATTGGGAGCACTGGTTCTTAATATACCATTCTGGACTTCACTTCTGCCAAAAGCTAAGCTTTTCAGCACCTGACTTTCAGACACTTAGGTAGTTTTTTTGGATCTATCTTTACAAAGTTTGCCAAAGATTGCATAGGAAGGCTGCAACAGTCCAAGGTCTTGAACCTCGGGTCTCCTGCAGTCTATATTGAAGCGTTAATCACTCTGTCGTTCTTCCTCTCCAGTAGATTCTTTTTAAGAGTTACAGTCACCGAAAGAGAGAAGAGTTATATCCCATTATAAAATACACGACCAATCATATAGTTCAAATTTAATGCATAGCAGCCACTTACATCAGCCTGCCAGCAAGCTTGTGACAAAGAATTATTCACAAAATGGCCCAAACTGGCAAATGCCTTTGAAAACAGAAGCTGTAATTACATATATCTTGGTTTGGGATAATCAGCTAAATACTGGTCTCTTCTTGGAGAGAGGTACTTTCCAGCAAACAGTGTATTTGACCTAAACAACAACTATGAAGCGCAGTAGAGTACAGAAAAACTGTGGCCTCTCCCCTCTTCTTCCTGCGTCTAGCTTTCAACTTCAGCCCCCACCCTGCACCTCCGAGCAGGATAGCAGCACGTCCATCTGGCTCCATACATACATTGCCATCCTGTGGCCAGATTCTGCCAGCACAAGTGACTGTCAAAAGGAGGCAAAAATAACTCCTGCGAACTGAGTGCTGCTATTTCTAGAGAAGCAAGGTACTACATGGCACAAGCAAAATAGAACTTTATACTAGACATAGGCTTGAGCTAGAAAATGCAAATACAGCCACATTTTTGAACCTTTGCAGTTCAAGGTGCAGCTGGATTTTTGATTCAGCAGACTGTTGAAAAATTTCTGAATAATATTGAGATGCAGGTAAGGAGAAGAGGAGCTTGAGGGAGAGGGGAAGGGAACATCAGGCTTTGAAATCTTCAGCAAAACCAGAAGTGGCCACCATTGACTTGAGCCCCACACGGAGCATCAGGGAACAAAAACCCACCGGGGAAGTGTAAGCACAAAGGAAAAGCCTCGACATGACAGATGACCCAAAAGTCTCTGGAAACTGTACCCCCTACCAAGAGGTAGTTGGAAGGAGGGCATGCCTTGATTAGGGTGAGTGACAGGAGAAAGAAAGGAGAAGCTGGGTGGGAGTCTGAGGGTGGCTGGCCCATTTCAGAAAGTTGCCCTGGTTGTATCCAGCCCTCTATGGCCAGGGCGAAGTGCAATTCTAGTAAGGCTGTGTTTTGGTTGCCTAATTCTTTTGGCCTCCATGGAGGAGGCAATATTCCCCTTGCAACTGCTTAGGAACGCAAAAGGAAAATGTTGATTAGCACTTAGCAGAGGAAGTGGCTTATTTGGCCTGATTATAATCATGGGAACTTTGTTCCCTCTGCTTCAGTGACCACATTGGTAGCATTAACTGGAAAGCCAAGTAACTGGTAAAGAAACTGCTGAATCAAGCTTAGCCTCATACCGCTTGCTTAATTTTCCTTGAACGGACATACAAGGAACCTTAACTTTCTTCATACATTGGGCCCTTGGTGGCTTTCTCCTAAAAAAGCCGTTTCACATTGGGTCAAAATCTCTTTCCCCTGGGTRGCTGCTTGGACAGTGATAAGGTTTCCACAGGGGTGCCTGAGGCAAAATCTGGGCCTGGGATGTGCTGTAGCTGTCAGTCTATCATTGTTAAATATGCTGAACTTGTGAATTATGTCCTGAGACCCTTTTCTAGGCAAGGATTTTCATGTACATGTTTAAAACAAAAAATTTACAGTGCCATAGATGTTAATTTCAGTTCAGGGTCAGGCAGGCCAGAAGCAATAACGAAACGTATTTTCATAATTGACAGATTTTATGGTTGTGTTATTAAACGCTGGAAAGCCAAAGTGAGACTTTCCTTAGTTTGTTAAATTAACGTCTTAAGTCAATGTACTTATCAATTAGTAGGCATTCATCTCATCACGGGCTGGGAATCCTTCAACGCAGGCAGCTAGAGCTTTTCCAGGGCCTGCTTACGTGTCAGTGTAGAGCAGCCCAAGGACTGCTTTAGGTCATACTTTACATTTCATTACGGTGGTGCATTTTAGCTACGCCATCTCCCTGCCTTACCATGTTGCATGTCCCCCAAGCTAGCACACGCTCTGTGAGACTCTTGAGACTGGGTCTCTGTGGGCTGTGGAGGTCGTCTGGTGTGGGCATTTCCCACTTTCTGAGATCTTCTTGGTTTTCAGATTATTAGTGTAGCTGAAAATCAGGCCCACTGGATCTGAACACCAGATTCAAAAGCAAAATCCAGGAGAAAGACTGGATTTCCCCTTCATAACAAAGCATTGCTGTTATCCTGCAGGACTGCAGAATAGGTTTCTTTTTTTCCTGTTGCCCTCAAAGGCAAAACAAGAAGAAAAAAGGTAGCAATTTGGCAACTTTCAATGAACAGAACAGGTTAAAAAAAAGAAGAAATCTTGCGGTGTAATTTTCAAGCCCTGTTTTGCACAGTGTAGACTACTGAAGCTTATTAGAACACCATGTGGGAAAATAATTTTGTTTGGAAGATGCAAATAAAAAAGAATAATTAAAAGGTAACAGAAGACCAGTGCACTTAGTGCTGAAACAGACACCCTGGGCTTAGGAGCACCAAATAAAATTACCCTGAAAAATATCCACATAATCCTCCCATCTTCTCTTTCTCTTTAGATAAGAGTGGGGCAGAATATTCCAGGGATTTAAGGCATCATTTGTTTACATGGTCATATTTTAATCATCTGCAAGAAGCTAAGGTTACACAACCCCAGCGTTCAAACGATCCCCTACCTTGCTGTTTATAAGAAGTGGGGCCTGACATTCATAACGTTCCCGGGCTGCTCCGAGGGGGCAGGAGGAGAGGGATGGGGAGGGAGGAGGAGGAGGAGGAGGGAAGAGAGGAGAGAAAGGTCAGCTCCCTTTTTAAGCATTTCTGAGCTTGCTGGAAGCTTTCAGCGTGTGGGTGGTAGGTGTATCGGCTGACACGGGGAAGTGTAAGCGTGAAGCTGGCCACCCAAGACCTCAGGGTCACTGCTGACACTCCAGATCTCCAAGCTGGGGAAGGCACCTGCTCCCTTGCCAAAACAAACCATCTCCTGCTATGGGCATACTTGAAAAGACCTGCTTTTGTCAGCCCGGGGGAAGAGGGAAAGCGAGGGGGTGAGGGGGGAGGAATTAGAGGGATGTGGGGGCTTTTGGTTTTACTTAAACAGTCTCAAATAACCAGTTTACAATGCAGCGATGTTCTTCAGAATTTATTAAAGGGGGGGGAAAAGGAGCCGAGGAGACTTGACTCCAGATCTGGTGAGCATTAATATGCATCGTGCTAGAATTTCATGAGGCAAGCGAGTTTTGTAGCCCTTGCTCTGGTGGTCCTCTGCTGACAGGATCTCAAGCCGCTATTTGTTATCTTTAAGCCTGATAAGTACATCTGGTTTTGATTCAGGTGGCCGCGAGCTTGTCTCAGAGTTGAAAAGGGTGCTTTGCTCAAATTGAATTTTCTCACAAATTTCAAACTGGGATGAGAACCAGAAGAAGCTGGGCCCTGTCACACAAAACTCCCGTTTTGCTTGCTTGGCCCTTGGGCTCGTAAAAACCTGGCACAAATCAGTTTCACCTGTTTGGCTAAGTGAGTACATGCTAAAAGTAATAAAGCTATTAGTGCAATCAGATATTTCTCCGCATGTGTTCTGATGTAAAAAGAAAAAAAAAAAAAGAGAAAGAAAGCGGGGAGGTGAACTCTTCTCAACCCTGCCTGTCACATATCTTCCTGTGTCCCTGCAAATTAGTTGCAGAGAGGCTGCTGCCGGTTCTCCACGCCTTTCTGCTTGGGCATCATAGGCTGGCAAGGAGACCTGGCTGCAAAGAGCTATTCGACTCCATCGCCCTCCTTAGAAAAGCAATTTAAGTCACTGTCTGAGGGGAAAGGACTTTCTTTGTTGTTCACCATCTCGTACTTTCCGGCTCTCTTTGTACCAATACCAGACTTGCCCCAGCTTTTAGACAGCGAAGGCCCAGCTGGCCCTCCAGCGAGGACTGCTTCAGCGCCTGAGCAACCCAAGTCCTCCTGACCCCAGATACAGTCCCTTCCAGCAGCAGGACAGGGCTTGGGTGCTTAAATCCTGGGATGCTATAAAGTCTGAAACAACGCACGCTTCTGACACCATTTCCYGGCGCAGTGTATCATCGTGTCCTCACAGCTGGTGTCTTTCATAGCTTATGGGAAAGACTCTTGGGCAAACTTAGAAACGAAAGAATTTAAGAGGCTTCTGGCCCCAAACAAAGACCAGTGACTTCTCCAATTAACTCCACTCTGGCAACACATTTTATTACCCATAAATTTGTGGCATTCCAGTGGTGTCTCCTGCTCATGCGAGATGCTCTGTAAAATGCTCTGGGAACCTGATGGACAGAAGATACCATAAAAGCATACTCTGTAACTCTTTACCCTGTCATTCATCCATGCTCCACTTGAGGAACCTTCAGGACAAAACATGGGGCATTTTTTGTTTGATCTGTTACCTATTTTCCACATCCCTTTTTTCTATTTCTTTATACTTTGCTTTGTTGTGCATTTTTCCTTGCAGTGGCTTCTCTTATGTCTTCTTTTATAGGARGTTTCACCTGCTGTGGAGATCAAGAAATTACATTTGTGATACATACTTGTCATGCCATCTAAATGTAGATAGTCTTACCTTAACAAAATTAATAAAACAAGCCCCTTTGTATAAAATAATAATCCTCACAGAGATATTTTTAAATTGTGTCAAAACAACTCCCTAACCTAGRTCCGACTGAAGGAATAAAAAGAATGATGCTGCTGGCATTTTTCATAAGTATTTCTCCATATTTTCCAAAACTAAAATGCTATAGAAATATAAACCGTCTGTATAGCTTCTTGCAGAGAAGGGTGTCATTCCTGAGGAAAAAATTACTGAATTTCCCTTAGAATGTTTTATATGTTAACATCTTTTAAAAAAAAAAGTTGACCGGCTGTACCAGTTCCCTCTCCTAGACCTACAGAGTAAGAAAACTGGCTGCTTTCTGATATGAAAAGTCAAGAAAGTGCAAAAAGCCACGTGATATCCATTTTCTCCAATATTTAATAGCCAATATTTAACATGTTAATTCATGTACTCCTGGGGGTTCTCAAGAAAGGCACCCCATTTMCATGCTCCATCAGTGTACCCGAGGTCTCAGAGGAATCCACTTTTGAAAGTTGTTCTTGAATTTATCACGGTCCCTTTTATTTAAAGTGCTATGTAAAGAAAATACCATACCTTGCTATTGTGGGTGCTCCCATGGAGCAAGCGTTTCTGCATAGCATACAGATGGCGCAGTCCCCARCTGCATGACTGAGCTCTGAACAAAGGAAGAGATGTGAAGGATGCTGAGAGGACTACTGGCCATAAACCAAAGGAGGAACTGAATGCTAGAGCCAAAGTATTTCTGTCCATCAAGATCCATCTTATTTGGGGATGATTTTTGTGAGTGTCACAATTTTAGGCAGGCTGGTGGAGACGGAAAGCCACAGAGAGTATTTGGTGTCTCCTTCAGATGGTTCTAGGCCCCTCAGGTGYTTGAGAACATCTGAGGGACGACTTCTCATTGTCTTCATGGCTGTATGGGGTTTCCTACAGCTTTCTACCAGATGGAGACTCTGCCATCTTTGTGGGATCCCCAGCCTCATAAATGCAATACCATGAGACATCTCTTGGCATTTGGGGAGCACTGTGGAAATTCACTTCTGTGACTGTTCTGATACCACCAGCAAGGTCACTGACCCACACCATCAGACAAACACAGACAGAGCTTTCAGACAATCTCTTCAGGGTGTAGCTTTACTTTATAAAAAAAAACAATAAAAACCTGCTCACAGCCATATATCCCTTTATGTTGTTAGGGATGCTGCTTTGAGCCTGCCATCAGGCTGACTGAATCCACAGCATTATGTAGGTCATGGTTCTCTTCCACTCACCTTCATTTACTTSGCATGGAGTCACCCAGGCCTGGGACACAGAGGCAGGATGTGGATGAAGGCATGCCCATGGCATACCCACTTAGGACATGGTTCTGGCATCCCTGGTCACATCAGTCCACTCCTCTAGCATCTCATCGCTTGCATTTCTTACAGATGGGAGTAATGCATTGGTCACCATAATGGCAAGAGTCACAACAGCAGCTTTTGCAACTGGATGGTACAAAACTGATAGCTGATTTCCAAACTTGCTGCCCTGAATGCCTCTGTCTAGTTGTTCCTAAAACTGCCAGTCCAACTTYCCCAAACTCTAAGCAAATGCGACTTCTTATCTTTCGTCCACTTCTGACATCCTGCCTTGCCTTTGCACCCGACCTGCCGAAATTCTCCTCATTCTTGCGGTGTTTCTCTAGGCTGCRAATCACAGAAAAGAATGGGAACAATCAAAAAAGAAAACACGCTTAATTTCTACTGGTGGATGCTTCCCTCCACCCACACCAGCCTTGTTTAGGTGGCCATGCACACACACAGCATGGCCCTTTCTAAGCTGACAAAGTTCATGCAGGGGCAGCAAAGCCAGCTCACCGCAAGGTCACCACCGAATTAACATCTGCAGTGTTTCTCGGCCCCTCCGTATGATCTTTAGGGAAGTGACAGATCAAAGGGAAGGCCATCAAATTCAGGGATTTTTGCCTTCTAAGTCACGGGGACAAACGATCACCAGCTGAAGAGCAGCAGCAGGGGGAGCGTCGGAGCATCGTTCACCGTGGGCAGGCTGAGGAGACAAGGAAAGGGTAAAGCCCTGGAAACAAGTCGATGCCCCTAACCCTGCAGGAGCTGGGGATCACGGTAGCAGAGTAACATGGGGGGGCTCATTTGGTCTTTGTGCTACAGCTGACCCAACACCACCAACCACAATTTGTCATCTGGCCTCTCTCAAAACCCACCTTATTGCTCAGATCGGTTCAGAATACTTTTTCCTAACTCCTTTCTATTTTCTCAGCTAAAATATATGAAGGCAGAATTCATTTAAAAACCAAAATCTCAGTACTTTGTTGTTTTTTCAGCAAGCTATTTTACAATCATGTATGCTTTTCCTCTTTACCTTTCTCATCTTTCTTTCCACCAAATATTTTCCAACAGCCACAGTCTAACAATAAAAGCAAAATATTTAAAGTACCAAGAAAAAAAAAATCAGATTTAAACTGGTTGAAATAGATCACAGCCATAGAAAGCACATAGAAGCAGCAAGAATGTCAAAACTGCAGGAGAAACATACTTTWAAAAAAAAGGAGGTGAACAAAACAGGTTGGAATAAGTAAAGTCTTTTTTTAGAGGTCCTGGTTTCTAGTTTTTCTCTCTACAAAATCGTGTGCTGTTTGTCTTTTGCTCTTTATACATCACACAATTTTTACATGTAATTATGTAAATTCAGATCTATAAATATATATTTCATATTTTGTATAAATTTTTTGGCTTAATAAAACTAAAAATAGGTAAAGAAAAAATCTGTTTTAACTTAATATGTCAGAAAGATGCTGGAAATGGCAGGATACAGGATAAGAGCAGAAAAAAACCCAAACATATTTACTTATTCTATGGAGGGATACATGCAGTCAGTAGTATTATCCTGATGGTTTTGAATAGTTTCAATTCCAGGAAGTGCTTAGAAAATTTACTTTATTTTTTTTCCCCCAGAAATGCACAGAGGTTTTACCTTTCTCCATTTTTTAAATAGATCTTTAAAGTTAACCACAAACCTAACTACTTTTTGAAATAGGATTACTGTTCAAGTGATTTACAATATTTAAAAGGTGTGAAGTAAATCAGAAGTGAGTTTTGGGAAGAAATAACCCATTTGTAGAATAGTAGATATCCAGAAAGTCAGAATGAAATTGACCTTTGTTTGCCATACATCTCTTTCTGTAGCAAAAGGGCAACGGATAATTTAATATTTCTATGTTAGAAAACAATATTACAACAAAAAGTACTCTATTGCAAAGTCAACAAATTTTAAGTTATGAAAGAGAAGAAAAGGTAGAAAGAAATGGATTTGAAAATGTATTTTGTTTCTTTAAGGATGGATATTCTTGGTGCAATATTGTGATCTCAGGAATTTAAGGATCTATCTTTCAGTTTATTTAATTTTCTATTTCCTTTTCTCAGCCCACAAAAAATCCATAGACAGACTGTGATTCAGTGTGTATTTTGTTTACTGATTGCAGTAGAAAATACCATCCTATCACTTCTAGAGACATTTATTTTAGTGTAGATCCCTCTTTCCTCAAAAGCAGTTGATCTTCACAAATGTTTGATTTTCTCCACTGACTTGGATAAACCGCACAACTGAACAGCAACCTTGGTCTCCCGGTTACGTGGGAACATGCTCAGAAACACTTGTTTTGCTGTAGAGCTCTGCGAAACAATTCTGCAGACTACCCAAGAATATAACTGCTTTATCTATATGAATAAACTAAATCAGACTATGTTTGGGTGAGATACTGAGCTATTTATCTCCATTTTGCAGGAAGGGAAAGAACCTCATCTACAACCACCTGAGACACGCACCAGGAACCAGAGCATCCCAACCTCACCTACATTCTTTGTGAAAGGCACGGAAAAGATGTGCAATGGATGCACAAATTTTATTCAGTTGCTAACCCTTACCCATGCTTCAGTCCATTCTTCTTTTTGCTTTGACTTAAAAAATAGATATGTATTTTTTTCCTTACCCTTTTCTTTGCATCCCCTCTCTTCTATCTGTGCTGAAGTTTTACATGAAAGCACCAACCAAAAACATAGGCTTTCTCTCTGAGTACTCCCAGCTTACCTGGGTATTGGGTAAGAGATTTTTTTTCCACACTCAGGGATGTGTATCATTCAGAGAATCTGTCAAGGAACACCTATATATTTACCCTGTAAGCTATATCTGCAAGTTTCATTAGTTAGCCTCAGGGCTCTGATTCATGAAGGGCTGGCATGGCTGGTGCAGCTGAGAAGAAAATAGTCCCTGTATGTTTTCCCTGTCCTATGTGTGGGGATGGTTCATCTGCACGTGAGCAAATCCCTGGCTTGCTGCAATTTTTGGAGAGGCATTGAAAGGCAAATAGTGACGGTTTACCTTAAAACACCATGTAGTAAAGCACAGCTGTTCGGCAGCTCCTCCACAAGCAGTCTCGCCATCTGCACGGTAAAGAGCGAGTGGGGGCAGCAGCCTCTCCCAGTCCAACAGATCCCATCTCCACGTTCTGAATCAGGGCACAGGCACATTTATACATCACAGATTTTAAAGCCAGAAGGGAACACCGTTGCCATTTTAGCCTGACCTCCTATATGCGTCATAAGGCAACCTGTCTTGTCAGTCTTATTACAATTAAACAATTACATTTTCATTACATTTTGAACACTTTCCCCCATAGAAGAAAGTTAAGCATGTCGGAAAAGCTGCTCTTCCCACTGAGTTCACAGAGTTAGGTGTAGCACAGGCTGGAGCAAGTTATAGGTGCAGGAGTTTCTTATCATTCCTGAATTCAAACAAAAAACATTCACTGATGATTTTTTATCTTTCTACTCTCTTTCTACTGTCATTTTTGCACTGTCAAAATGCTACAAAAATTAAGCATAGACAGACCTATAGTGAAAATGTCTGTGAGGTACATAATTTGAAGCAATAAAGAGCCCCTTAAAGTTAGTGGCAGTTGTAGCCTAAGTATGCCSAAAGGCACGGCATTTGAGGGGTTAAGGTTGAAAGCTGGGATCCTAAGAAGGTTTGGAAGATTTTAAATCCAAACTGGTTCCAAACAGGTACCCACTAACCAGTTTTTTCAAGAGGTGCACAAGAACCTGACTATCATTTTGGAGCAGCCGGAAGAGAAATAGTGGAATAGTATAACTCGTGCACTATAAACCTGTCTGGGTATTTCTGGCATTATTGTTAAATTAAAGTTATATTAAAATGAAACACTTCACTATTTAGTTTTCTGTCTGCCTGGCAGGTTTTGCTACATAAATCTAGTTAGAGAAAATTGGCCCATTTGAATTGGACATTGGATATGGCATTTCTGCACCATCAAGAAAATGGCTGCACATTTTTTTAATTGTTTCCCTCGCATATAATTTTTAAACAGTCTTATAAAAATGTTTTCCTTGTTTCACTCCCCACTGAATTAAGAATGCACATGAATAGTTGCCAGTTGGCCTATGCGATAGTCATTCCAGCAGGCAGCAATGAGAAACTATGAAGTGGTTTTTGGAAGAACTACCTTTCTTTGCAAAATGCGCTAGACTTTGCATAGCTTGAAAGAGATGCCTTTTATTCCCTGCAGACCACTTCCTTCAGCTCGAGAAGAAGAATTTCCTAACCGGTGAACATAAAGGATAAACATAAGAAGTCTTGCATGTACTATTTGCTAACTGCTTTGCAAGTAAACAAACTTTTGCTATTTTGTTGAAATTTAAGTAAGTGACTTATATTCTCCAAAGATCTTGACTGTGCATTAAGGTAGAAGTCTCTTGTTGCTATAGTCATATATGGTATTTAATTCTTTCCTCGTCCCCTCTGGACTCTGCCTTTCTCACAAACACACACGTGCATAAACATACCCATTAGCATATTGATGATTGCCATGTAGTTGCTTGGCTATAGTTCTTTTTTAGGGGGCTGGGGGAGAGTCACAGTTTCCTGGAAAACATCATCATGCTGACATACAAAACTACATTTGAGATATATGGTAAGTAAGGACAACGACGAAAATATTTTGTGCTGCCAGCTTATCAGACAAAAGCCATATGAAAAGGTGCATGTGGTGCTTCTGTTCTGTTGCTGGAAGAGACAGAGGGGAAGTAAATTCTCACGAGGGCTGCACTCACCACTGATGTCTCTAGAGCTGTTCTAAGTGAACAGGTAAGAAGACAGTTATTTTATGTCATTGTATTAAAAACAAAAATCAAACAGTTTTCAAAAGCAAAGTCAAAAAAAGGCTTGTCAGATGAAAAAAAGGAAAAAGAGGATGACTAGAAGTGAGCGCAGGCAGGGCGGTTACATGGTGTGACCGAAGGCGCCGGCGTTAGACGGGGCTGCAGGAGCTCCCTGCCCTGCTCCACCGACCCCCTGCCTGGGGGGCACGGAGGCTCCCCCGGGCCCCCGGGGCCACCGAACAATCGCTGGTTTGTGCAGGAACCGGCTGCCCGGGGCCGCCAGCCCCAGCTGGAACAACACTCCCCGCTCCCAGACTGGCCTGGGGAGCTCCTCCGCCGGCTAGCGCCGGGCAAACCTACAGGAAGTGTGAATAATTGAAGGTTTTTAGCAAAAAAAAAAAAGCCTCACAACTAATTTTCCACTCTGGCACTCACCTGATGCTTTCAGCTCTCGAAAGACATCCACACCCTGGGACCAAAGCCCGATCCTGACCCCAGCAGAAGAGTAGGGACCTCAAACTGATTTTTAGGAGTCCCTACCACATAGGAACATGTCCCTGCTCTGCCCAGCTCCTCACCCGTTGAAGCTGATTTATTTGGGAGCACCGGGACAGGGCGAGTGCAGTGCCTACAGGGGACACACACCTCTGTCCCAGGGCTCTATCTTGAGCAAATCAGGGGCTTGCTCAGGAGCTCCCAGCCCATGATACAGAAACCGTCAGTTTGCTCCATCTTTCATGAAGCTCCACACGGCAGTTAAAAGAGGTCCCAGAGAAATGCCAGGGAAACCTGGAAAAGACACCTTTTATAATGATCTTTTCTCATTTCTGCTTTTGAGGATTTGGTTTCTTTCAGTGTGCTCTGGACTGTGTCATTTGGCAAGAGCTGGCTTTATCTAGATCTAATTGTTTTCTCAATTAAGCCTAGAGAAAGACATTTTCCCCTCTTGGATTACTAGGCTCATTTTAAGAAGATAATTTAGTGGCTTAATTTAGTGACATTAAAATTAAATTTTAATTTCAGTTCCCCCCCCCCCCCGCTCAGGCATGTAATGAATAAGTTGCCTCCTGGGAGGGGTAAATTTCTCTCCTGTTTTTCCTTTGTGGAGAAGACACTGGGGAGGAAGGACGTAAGACGTGAGTTGAAAAAAAATAATCTTTTCATGTTTGGATCCTGATTCAGAGAATTAAGACTAGGCTAAGAAAAATACAGGTTAATCTTGACACCCCAGCATGTAATCAAAAGCAACATCTTCCTGCTGCCACCAAGCTGCTTCTACCCAGATCAAGTTGTGAGGAACAAAACAAACGAAGAAGGTATCTTTTACCGGTTTTGGAAACACAGCACCCTGTGCCCCCTTTTAGCGTTAAATTGGGTAGACCAAGGCATAGGTAGCACGTTCCCCTCTTTCCTGGCTTCACCTGTGAAGGCGGTGGGGCTATGAAGGGCCAGGTGGAGAGGCAGATCTGCTTGTTCCCTGCCACAATAATGGCCTCCAAATGTAGAATAACAACATCGGTTAGCTGACTCAGGCTATTTAGTTTTACCTCTCCCCTCTTTAGGTCCTGTCTCCTGTTCCCCCACACCGAACCCTTTCTCTACCCTTTTCCACCGTCCTCAGCACTGCCAGCTCCCCAGCAAGCCCACACACAAGCAGCCAACAGGGAGGTCGTGATCCCACCGTCCCCACCAGTGCAGAGAAACCCTGTGGCTAACTGGTTGTCCTTGCATAAATTCTGCTCCTCCAGACAGACCTGGTCTGTAGTTATTCGAAGTTAATAATTTCACTGGGATTTGCACAATGTTCTGGAAGTTTCCAGTCTGGAGATGCTGCTAAGTGCCCAAATCTTGTGTTAATCTGCGCTGTGATGGATGGTTTTTAATGTTCTGAAAATCAGGGTCTGTGCATGGGGGGCCACAGGTCTGGAGGAGCAAGCAAAGAGAGCAGCAGAGCCGTCCATCCACTGCTTCTTCACAGAAGGACTGGAGTTTTAAGGGGATTTATACTATTATAAGTTACTTTTCTGGATCCTATTCAAATCCCCTTTCTTATGCTTTGCACAGACAAGTCTGTTGACTGTAGCTGAGATCAATGTGAACTTTGTCTCACAAGGATGTTAGGAACATTGAATAGGGCCTTTTGTTCCCGTATTCATTTTTATTTTTCAAAACATACAGTGGCACTTCATAAGCAAATGACAAGACAGCTTTAGAAAAAGCTGATGAAGCATTAATGTGCCAAAAAATCTGTTAAAATCTGTTAAAGAATGGCAATTACATTAAAAAAACTAGCATCTGACAATCGAAATGCAGTGATGTGGTTCTACTGGTACTGCTATCAAAGGACTGGAAAACACGCAAGTGGCAGCTATATTATAAAGCACGTATATTGATCTCCATATTTGTAAGCTAGAAGAGGTAAGTTTGTTGGGCAATGATAATCTTTTTTTTTGTAATGCAATTCAGAAAGTGTAGATGATATACTTTCTTCCTTACCTGAATCTCTGCACATATTTTTAAAACATTAAGATTACTAATAACACCTGCATTACAGAATTATTGGCAATTTTGTCTTCCTAAGAAACTTTACCTTTTAAACATGTGCCTCATCACTTATCCGTTTATTTCTCTCTCCCCATCGTACACAAAAGTTCCTTTTCACACCTCACCTCTCCCACGCGCAACCCCTCACTCGTACCTCACACATCGATGTAAAGAACAACAGAAATAGCAAAGCAGGTTTTTTCCTGATGTCAAGATTAAAAAGCATTTTAAAAATTCTTACTAAGGAATGTAATAAATTTTATCATTTAACTGTCCTAATATTTTGGAAATAAAAGCATTTAAATTGCATTTCAACACAAACCTTATTTCACATCTGAGTACTAACTGAAATTATTAACGTTTTCTAGAGAACTTTTCCTGAGAAGAAGTTGGATAATTCACAATGAAACCTTTCAGCAGTTAATCAGCTTTTTATTACTAAGAAAAAAAGTAATTGCCTCAAGAAAAATCTGTCAGGTTTTTCCTTCATAATTCTGTTTGCCAGTCTTGCCTGATCCTACTGAGGACCAGTTGTACTTTATTTCTAGGTGTGCTTCTAGAAGTGATACCTGTAAACACAAAAGTTAGACTTTAAAACTGGAAGTCTAATGCTCTATGCTAATTTCAGACTTCATTGCGTAGGCTGAGCCCGTTTCGTGTTAAGTGCTGCACAGAAAAAAGCAGGCAAAAACCCCCTGTCCCTGGTGTGACTCTTCAAAGGAGCCCCCGAGATGATTCTGCCCTGTAAGTACGGCGTTGAGTCGGTAGTGGTGGATTCAGAGGTGCAGTGAGGCCTCTGAAATGCTTTTCAAATATTTTTACAAGAAATGGAGAGATTTGTCCTTGAGAATTCTACGTGCCTTGCAGAGGGCTCATAAATAAACAGCTTTCAGGATAATGTTTCACACTTCAGCTAACTCAAGAAAGGAGAATATGTTACTCCAACGATTTCTAAGGAAAAGAGTTCCTCACAGAGCCTCGTAAAATACAGAAGTGCTTTCTGTCAAGCTTTGCCTCCACATGACTGTGTTTCCTTCGGTGTGAATTAATTACCTGTATTCTTTGGTGTCTTAAGTCACCCTAGTCACATACATACCTATGATTTTATTATTGAGCTTTCAGTGTTTGCTGGTTCCACCCTCACCCCCCTCCCAAAGTGTTTCTCAAAACCCTCAATGCTTCTTTTCTGGTTTTTGCCTGGTTTGGGTTTTTGTTGGGTTTTAGGGATTGTGGTTTTTTAAACATTTCCTGTTTCTCTTGATTTTTGAATTCACAGCTCCATCAGAATAGCAGAAAATGCACCGTAGTCACAGATCACACATACATCTGTTCCCACTGGGCATGAACAAGAATATACAGATCAAAAAGCTCCTTTCTCATTAACTTATAGTTTAAGCAGTAGTTTACAGGGAACACTACAGAAAATCCCTACTGCAAAAATTGTCGATTGCCAGCTTAGGTTTTAATTTTGTCCGAGCTATTTGGTCTGTCCTGTTACAAGAGAAAAAGGTTTTGTGTCTCACCTTGCTATATAATTTAAGGCACCTCTGTGCTGTGCGTGACGATCCCCTTCATTGTACTGCGGGTCTCTGCTCAGGGGTCTGAGCTGCGACTTCTGAGCGACTTCTATCCACTTTATCAGATTTTAAATCAGGCTTAAATTATGAGCACTGTGTTTTTCCTTGCTGCATACTGTTGCTTCTACTGGGGTTTCTTGACAGCTTCTCAGCTCCTAATTCAGGCTGCCTGTGAAACGCACAAAAGTGTGCTGTAGGGATCAACTGGCCGCTCTTTTCCCCAAAGGTGAAAATTAACAAAAAAACATGAATATTTCTGACCAAAACCCAAATGTTTCATCTAAGAATGAGAAAAGTCCACGGCAAATAAATGTGACAACATGTTGTTTTGTCTTGCTCCCTTCTCCTCTGCTGCTTCCAGTTTTACTTCCCCAAATTTAAAATCTGTTCAAACTGTACTGTCCCATTCCTGTGCCTGTGTAATAGGATGATAACTGCATATTACAAACAGCTGCTCACTTCTTTACATGAAGGTATAAATTGTTGATTCATACCTATGTTAGTGCAGATATAGCAATCCTAATTAACATGTAACCATAAAGCTATTTGATCTTTCAGGTCATTGGTAAAAACACAATAATTCATTCATCATTTTCACCTTATTCTGCAAATAATATTTTTCCACCTTATCAAGATAAAAATTTCACTGTGAACCAAATATTTTATTCAAGGCATTTCATTTCCTGGATTGCCTTGCCAATTAAAATTTCATTTCAGTAAATTATATCTTGAAATAATTTTATTTTCAGAAGAAAAACTGAGCCGTTTCAGTTTGAGTGTCAAATCAGTATTGTGAAGCACTCTCACATTCTGTGGAGGGGCTTTTTTTTCCCAGTCAAGATCCTTCACCAAAATCTGGAAACAGACCAAACACCAAGGATCTGGACCATGGCCACAGCAAGTACTTTTAAGCTGTGGTTAAACCTCCCTGCAGGATTTTTCGCACTACCCCTGCCCCTATAATTTTGAGTGCAGGTGAGCTAAAAGAGGCATATTCGATAGGAAAAAATGTGTCGAATTGAAGAACAAAATTGATGAAACCAGTGGCATCTCATAGGGACAGAGCAGGGCTTCGCAGGGATGACCCCGATGACAGTGAAGTTTAAAAGAGAAATGGGGCTTTTCAGTAACTCGTCAGGTTCCCCAGCTGTTTTCTAAATGACGGCGATATCCATATGCCATTTTACAGCGGGGATAGGGTTGCTTACGAGCACGAGTCTGCAGCAAAATTTGGAAAACCCGCCAGAAGCTCCTTTTCTCCCTTACCCCCTGGCCGGAACACGGAGGAGGGAGAGAGGCGATGGGGGCTGTCGCGGTGGCGGATGCCGCCGTCCTTTCGCCCAAGATAGGGCGAAGGACCGCCGGTGCGGCGGTGGCCTCGGCTGGCTGGCTGACCTCCCCCTGACTTGGGGCAGGCAGAAACAGAAAGATTTTGTGCTCCGGTGGAGCTGGGCCTTCCCGTGACCCGGGCGAAACCCTCCAGCCGCTTTCCCACAACACCGCGCCGAAGCCTGGCTGCAGCTCTCCGTTTATTTTTTCAGGTGAGTAGAGGCTGTATCAAGTACTGGTTTCTCAGTTGCTTTTAATTAGGCTTCTGGAAGCCACTCTTTCATCTCGGGCGAAGCCTGCGTCACTTCGCTCCAGCTATTTTCGGTCCTAAAGCCGTGGGTTCACTTTCATGCGGCTAATTGAAGGCACACGGGAAAGCAGAAAAGGGCTAATCCCAACGATCTGAGATATTTTATGGTTAGGGTAAAACCGCACGTTTTTTAGCTGCAGAGAACCACTTTCTAAATTTTAACCTCACGACTACTTCCCTGAGGGGAGGGGGGTGGCTCATGGGAGAAACCGGCTGTAACGACACGAGACCCCCACAGGGTCCCGCACGCTGTATGGGAATGTCGAGCAGGTGATGGAGACCTGATGGAATACAATAGACTGTCTTTGTTGTTAAATTCCGGCCCTTCTGGTCAGCTCCTCCTTATCTCCCAGGTAAGCAGGTGAAGAAAGCCAGCAGAAGTCAAACAAATTGCCAACTAAAATTTCAAGGCGCCATGCAGGGACATTCAAGGTGTGTGACTGCCATTAACATCGGCTGGACTCCTGCAATGGGAATTATCTTCGTGGGTCTGAAAAAGATTGGTAAAAGGCATTTCACCAGCTTACATGAGACATTCATAGTTACTGTCCAAGTTTACAGCTGTAACAGCTGTGCCGCGTGTGGCCACGGCATCCATCACCCCATCCTGCTCAAACCATGAGCAGGATGCCACGTCGCCTTGGTGCGCAACAGGACATCGGCCCTCTGTGGCTGCTGCGTCTTGTGGTGTGTTGTGTGTTGCTGTGTGTGTGTCGTGTGTTGCTGTGTGTGTGTGTTGCTGGCACTCTCACGTGCACAGCCCCCTGCCCCCTCAGGCTGCACCCATGCCGCCTCTCCCGGGGACTCCTCTGCTGCTGAAGTGAGAAATCACTGTAATGACAGCTTTGGAGCTATGCTTATAGACACATATGCTTTAGAGGCAACAGGGTGAAAGCTGGTGCAAATTTACTTAAATGCATGTACTGGGCATGAGTTTATATCTGTTGTGAACCCAACCCACACCTGAAATACCTTCTCCCACCAACAACCATTTGCGATCAGAGTCTGTCACCCCATGATAGATGCTCATTTTCTCAATAGTGCCACTGAACTATATAAGAGTTTTAGACAAGCGTTTCTTCTATAACACCAGTGTCTGACACTTAATAACTGGCATTTTTTATTGAACTTTGAGGCAGATAACCCACAGCAATAGTCTTGTATTGATTTTTAAACATATATATATAAAATATACATATACACATACATATACAAAAAAATATGTATACCAGTTTGCAATCATCTGTTCCTGAACATGTAGCAGTATGTTTCGTGTAGTGGTTGAATGAATGGCACAAGCAGTTACAAGCAGAAATCCTTCCATCCCAAAACATGACAGTGCTATGAATTGCCAGAGGAGGCCCGCAACAGGCTGAAGAAACGGCCATTTTCTGCCCTGGCTGTTCCACAGGCCTTTGATAGCTTTTATCTTTCGTGTTACTGGATCCATATTTTCCTTTTCTGGCCAGATGTGTTGTTGTGCAACACATCAAGCACGTGAGCAGCAGTGAAGAAGTGTGATGAACCAGGGAGTTCAGGGATACCACTGGTATGCTGGGCTGTGTGAAGGGCTCCCAAGTTTGGGCACTTTTCTTCCTCTGGCAGTTCAGAGACCTGTAGGAATTTAGGAAATAACCAAGTTTATGTTCACTGCACCTTGATTAAGATATCTAGATGAATGGAGAAAGTTTTGCTGCTGCTAATTCCTCCCCACACCCCTTACGTACCACTGGACAAACTTTTCCTCTCCCAAATTTGGATGCAACCTCTTGCCTTATGGTGCTGTATGCCTGTACCTGGGTGGAAAACACGGTTCTCTGCTCAGGCGTTGGTGGTGGGAATACCCACGGAGTGATGGCTGTGCTCTGGGCTAACATAACCAGCACAAACCCAAAGGTTTGTGATCCAAAGGATGCAAATGGGTGGACAGTGCTGGGTAGAAAGATAGTAAGGAGGCAGAGGGATCAGAGTAATAGCCAGCAGCAAACACGATGCTCTATTTTTGGCCTTTTCTTTCTTCTTTCGAACAATAAATTAGCTAAAAAATGCATTTCTGGGACAATTTTGAACAAAAAATAACATGCTTATGGGAAGATTCTAAATTGTTGAAGGATTTTGTCCTGATAGTCTTCTAAAGCAATAAGTTTTGGGCAGCCAAACCTCTCTGTTTGAAGGCTGAAGTGACACCGTGACTTTTCACTCTGAAACGACATTTTTCACTTTGCAGGCAATCTACAGCTTCTAAAGCATTTTAAAAGGATTAAGTAATTTGAAACAAAAATAAATAATTCCTGTCTTTCTGCATTTCAAGAAAATCTGAAAAATTCTGCTTTGGTTTAAACCAAATGTATTTTCCTCTGATACTTCTGCTGAGCAACTGAACTGAAACCCCACTATTCATCCAGCCCCTACATAGGTAATTGCAGTATGAAAATGGGAAAGGTTACATAAATTATGCTCAACAGTCCTTCTACTTAATTATTTGCTGGCTATTTTCTCGTAGCTTCAAAGCACAAGTGGCTTTCAAAGCAGGATTTGAACGACGTGAAGGTATAGGGCTAGCTTACAGTGGTTATGGGTTCATATTTTGCATATGGAGCCATTATTCCAACTAATAGATCACCACCAAAAGAAGCCATTTAAAATATCTTTATGGCCTATATCCTGACAGGGAAGGAGTTGTAAAAAGGTCATAAACTGTGCCAAGAAGCATAAAAAGAAGTTGGTGTTCTGCATTACAAGAAATGCAAGATAAGGTACTTGCACGTTCCAGGCATGGTGGGTGGGTGGGCAGGGGGCCTAACAATATCCAGATGGGCCCCGGAGCATGGGCTGGAGGTGGGCTGTGTGGAGCCGACCCTTTTCGTCTGCCGTTTCTTACCCACATCACTACCTCCTCGTCAGGGAGTTTCGAGCCCTTGCCTTTYGCAGCCTGCCCACCCTTTAGCCCTTGCTGGGCCTGCTGCCTTGTGTCCCTGCAACSTCCTTCCTTCGGTGCCTGGGCTGCTCCTTTGCCTTTCCCAACTAGGCAGGAGGCTCTGCCTTCCATGGCTTTGCTCCTCTGGCCATGCTATGCTACGAAAGAGCCCACAAACCCTCTCCTGGTCCCTCGTCAGAGCAGGTGCCTGCTATGTCAGGGATTGATTCCTTCAGGGGTGGCACAGGGGCAGAGGAAGCCAAATGGGTGGGCTGGTTCTGCAGGAGCTTCCAGTTGCCAGACTCATCCCCTGACAGCAGTGAGGTTGGGGATTCGGTAACTCTGTCTAAATCCTGCGCCTACGTCCTCTCCCAGTTCCCCCGGGGAGCCTTTAATGAAAGCACTGTGGCGGCTGGTGGCTGAGTGGGGTTTGTCTGCTTTTGCACAACCACAGACTTCCAGGCAGGACACACTTACGTCCCCRCAGGATTTAGCCCTTGTGCGTAATGCCTTGTGCATTCCTGCTTTGAATTTGGCGCTCTCTCTTTCAAGAAGAATCTTAATTTTGAGTTTCTAAGCTGACTAATACTTGGATGTTTTGAGAAAGCTTCAGTGCCCTTAAAATTATTTCTTTTTTTCCTGAAGGAATATGCTTTTTCCAGTCTTCTTAACTAAATCTGTCAACGGAAACTGCAAAGGGACAGATCCCCATTTATGCTGCGACTTTTTAACTTAYGCTGCCAGTTTAGACGGACCGTATGCTGAGTAAGTTGGGTCCCAGGCTCTTTTGAGATATCACAACCGTGCAAAAGAACATTAGTGTAAATAAGAAACAGGCTGTAATGAGCAAATGTTTGGGTATTAATTCAGTCTTTACTTTGGCAAAAATCTCCCGTTGCCTTCAATGAGAATTTCCATACATGAGAACGGAGCAAATGCTATAAGCTAGTTTTCATAACCTTTGTACATGCTTGTGAGCACTTACGCAGATGCTTAGTCACACTGGGATGGATGCTGTGAGTAACTGCTCACCTAACTTGCTGTAGTTTGTACAGTCCACTTCTGAGTAAAACCCATGAAGACCTTTGACTCAGAAGGAACAATATGCCCATGCTTGGGACACTCAGGGCTTCCCTGTCAAATTCAGTCTTCTACAGATAGTAATAGCAGAGTTCTGATTATAGCTGTGCTTGCATAACTCCTGCAACTGAGATTCACTGAATCCAAAGTGGCAGAGTCAGCGTTATGCCATGATTTGCTGGCATATCACATGTCAACCCTCTGCTGCAGAGACTCGCAAACCTGCTGGTGCTAAATAATCACTCCCTTTCAGTYGCTTCACTTGCACTGCTCCTTGCCAGACTCCAGTAGAGATGACTTAGCCAGCACCRAGCTCTGCAGGAGAGCATGTGTCTCAATACCCACATTTGTTTCTGACAGACCTCAGCCAACGTGCCTCTCTTTTTCCAGYGAGAGGGAAAAACATACTTTACCATTTCTAGCTCTGCTCCCTGCTAAGCCGTCTTATGGGCTCTTTGTCTGACCTATATGTTATATAGCTATCATACTTACGTAATGACTCTACTGAAGCCAGGGCTGGACGAAGCTAATCCAGGGATTTAGGTTCTTTATGGTATGGGATCACCTGGAGCCTCTCCTTCCACTTGCAGTARAGATGGCCAGAAAACTTCCCTCACTCCTGTAAAGGTGGACATTGTAATGCCAGTAATGTCCTTTCTCCAAATGCACACCAAGCACCAAGGGAGCGTGTGTGGGACTGGAGACAAGGATAGACTCACTTTGGATACTACTGGAATTGTAGCTGGCACTGAGGATTTAGTTTTGCATGATAAGGCCCCTGGTGAAGTCCTGGGACTCAATCTCTGAAGGCTCTGCCTGAGGAAAACACACTGGTCTCAATTTCAAAAGGCTCCAGAGGCTTAAATAACCYGAGAGCGCCTAAAGCCCTTGCTCAGCTATCCCCTAATTCTAGAGGTGTGTGAAGTCCCTTGTCACATGTGTTTACAACATCGTCACCTTCTAGTCACCTAAAGCTCAGGCTTTTAGATAGTCTTAGCATTGTTTACCTCTCCCATTTACCTTTCTGGGTTGCAAAGCAAGTCCTCCACACCTGGGGTTTGCCATGGTCAACAAAAAACTTGTCCCTTGCCCGTTTCCCTTGTGAAGTTGATCCTGGACACTCCAACTGGATTGGTGCCTACAGAAAACACAGCCAGGGAAGGTGGTCCCTCCCACCATCTTCCCCCAGGGGCTGAAAGGTTAAAGCACTCACTGAGGATCTGGGAGACCCTGGTTCAGATCTTTCCTCTCTCTGCAGTAATCTGAACCTGCATAAATAGCCAGTGTGCCAGAGAGAAAGTGAGTGATAATGTCACAGGCCACACACAAAGMCTCCCCTTGGGATGAATGACGCAGATCTCTGTATTCCCACATAAATGCCCTGACCTCTAGACCTCACCTTCTCCAGTCTGGTGAAGAGTTATTACCGACAAAGTGAAACAGCTTCAGTGGTGGGAAAGGCCCGACCTGGAATACCGTATACAGCCTGGTCATGGCTCATATGCACCTACACCGGAAGTAGAAGATGTGCATTCAGATCCCCTCAAACAGAAGCAAGAATTAAGCTAAGACCTGACACACCCTAGAGTACTTTCCAGTGATCTCATCTGTGCCTCAAGGCCATGGCTGGGAGACTTATCACAACATTCAGTGTTAAAGATGCCTGTAAAAGGCCTGTAACAAATGTCCTAACACCCTACAGCCAAGTGTGCTTACCGGCCATTGACTACCCAACAAGCAAGTAGGGACTACCACCCTTACCAGCTGTAAGAAAGGCCTGGCTTAGGTGGTTATGGCCAGAGCTACAAATCTCAAACTGATGCACATGGTTTTCTAAAAGTGTATGAAACGYAAATTTCACTGTCCTGAACACTATGGCAAGTAAGTCTTTTGGGGGATCTTTTTGAGGGTCCTTTGGGTATGCTGGGATGAGAGAGGCAAAACCAATTTCTGCAATGTCCCCTTATCGGAGAGGAATGATGAATCAGAAAGGTGGAGCCATGCACATTTATGATCCTCCTCAAATTTTCCTCTTTTTTTAAGTGTGATGCCAGAGTCACCATTACCACAGTCTGAGTCTGCTGGGCATGCCTAGGCCCAGGTCCTCACACAGGCTATTTGTGTCCCATATAGATACATCTAGCTATATCCATTTTGTGTGAGCATCCMGCATCTCCTGGTGAGGGCCAGATATAAATACAGCTATAATCCTTCTTGGMTATGAGGAAAACCCTATAGTTCAAGGTTTTCTGTGCAGTAATGAAGAGTATTTATGTATGTATTCACAAACCCTTTAAAAAGTATAATCCTTTTGCAAATAGACATTTTCCTACTGACCAGTAAGTGTATTGTGAGAACAAGCAATGCTCAAGTGATACTAAAGGGGACAATCACGTTTTTATTTTTGGACCATGGTGAGCGATATATTTCAACTTCCTTAATGCTTAAAATTCAGAGYGTAGTCTTTTAGTATGACATCATTTCACAGATTAATGCAAAATGACAACCAAACCCCCATGAGAGAAAAGCTAACCAGAGGTGAACTTCCCCAAACTGAAATCCAAAGGCTTGGGGTTTTTTTCATGTAATATTGCTCCTAAAGAGCTTTTGTGTTTTCTGTGTTCACTGCCTCTGGTAAGCTAGGTGGCTCACAGCAAACAGGAAAGGTTCATGGCTTCTCTAGACTAATTACCAGCTGTGAGTTTTAACTTCAGAATCATTTATTTTCTTCTAATTTAACCATGGTACCTTCAGAGCAGTATCTTCTCAGCAAGAGAAGAACTGAGATTTCATTTTTCACCCATGTCTACTTACCCAACCTTCTAAAGAACTGACTTTTAGGCAAGACTCCSTGCAACATGGCCCCAGAGACTGCAGTCAATGAAAAAAAGGGATCAAGCAAACATTGAGAACAATCTTCAGGACCAATCCATCGGGTCATGAGACATAGTTGTATCAGTGACTACATTTGCGCTCTTCGGATGGAAGTACACTCCTTTGCAGCAAGATGTGGGAGGGAACAAAGGAACCAAGTCTTTGTCCCTGCCTTCATACACGCACACCATTCTTAAAGAGGATGCTTATGTCAAATGTAAATGTAAAACAGCACCCTAGTATACAGTATAGCCAAGGCAATGCAGTCAGAGGCCCTGTGAAGTTAGATTGCGCATGAGCAGTAAGCAGTATGTTAAATTGCTTGGACATGGAGAGTTAATCTAATGATTCTTCAATAATTTGTGACTACTTTCTATTCCTGATAATATTTCTGAGACATCATGCAGCTCCAGAAGAATGACCTATGGTCTCTTCCGGTTCTTACATCACCAACAGGATTTCTAAGTTCAGGCAAAAAGACCAAACTGCTCCTTCAGTTATACCTGGAACTAGAGCATGTGACAGAAAACAGAATGCAGAATTTGATTTTCAGAATCTTTATTATTAATAATGTCTCAGAAGCCAGCAAGAGCTTAGTTTGATTTTTTAGCTCCAATGGTGAAGCTAGAGCAAATTATCTTTCTATTTGTTAAACAATTAATTTAATTCCACATTTATTTCAGTTTTCAGAGTACAAAGGCAAGTCTTACTTTTCAGAGTCTAATTCTGCTGTCCAAATTATTACAAACATGTCTTTTCTTTTACTGTCACCCCAGTCCATTAAGTAACAGTTTTCAGGCAGAGAGCGTGCCATAAAGTATGGCATTCTGTTCTGCTAAATACTTTGGTGATTATCTCAGATCTAAAAGCAGCATTGGCTTCGACCTTTGGTTATAGACTGCTCTTTATTGCTTCTGTGTTGTAGAAACATAATTTGCTCTGTTCCCTTGATAAATAGTTTACCGTAGTTTTGCCCCCTTGCATTTTAACCTTTTGTTACAGAGTTAGCAGAAATGACTGAGGAAGGAACATTTCTTCAGAGCTTCTTATGTGATAGACAGGGAAAATAAGCATTCGCACGCTGCCAAGTTTGGAAGGTAAGGAGAGAAAGGGCATGTTTTGGGCAAGCTCCTTTGGCAGGATGGGGATATTTTGTGGTAAACTGTCATTCTAATCTGAGGTATTTTAGACCAGACAACTACAGCTGCTGTCAAAGAGAAAAGCTCCCCATTTCTGCTGATCTTGCAACTTTGGATAACGTGTGTATTTGCTGCTGCCAGTAAAGCAAAGAGTTCTTCCAGAGGGCACTGCTGATCTAGAGGGCAAAGCTATATATAATAATTTTTGGTATACCATGATATGTTGGTCCTAAGRGAACTCAAGCATCCAGGAAATATTGAAGTTAGAAACGTGGGTGGAAGCTTTGCAGCCCACAGATATTTCTAAATCCAAACGACATCCTGAGGAAGTGAATCTGGAAAGGGACTTTCTCATGCTGTATTCTTTCCCAGCTATTGACCGCGTTATGTGCTTCACAGCACCATTCATGCACCAGAAATGCAGTCTCTTATCAGAGTTGAAGGCTATTTAATCTATTAAGGAATTCAGCGTTCGGATTAATGCATGCTGATGATACTCCCTCTCCAAACATAATGTATTGCAGCCGTAAATGGTGAAATTAGGCATGAGAGATTGAGACTTGCAGTCTAACTGCCTACCAGATGGGTTTGAGTTTTGCATAGCCACCCACACTGAAAAAAGCATCCTTGGCCCCTCAGATGTTTTAGGTACAGTTGGAGGAGTTAAATCTTTAAGAAGATGTCTATTTGTAAGAGGTACTGGTCAAATCTGGGCGCTTATAATGAGATATGTAAATGTATAAGGAAGATGTTTTTGCAGTGTCCTGTGTGCACACTTTATGCACTTATTTTTTGAAATTTTGACCCAAGCCTATGTTACTGGCAATTGGGCAGCCCAAAAWACATGATAATAAGCTAGTTGGAGTAATAATATTTCATTCTTTTGCCTCTTAGGTGAAAATTTCTTTCGGACTCTCTTTCTTTAGACCTCCCCAGTCTGTGCAAATGACAATGTCTCTCTCTTTGTTCCAGATATCCTAAAAGYGACGTCGTTTACAGTTTCTGTACATTAGTGTCTCATCTCTCTTCCTACCAGGGAGACAAATGAATAGTTGAAAGAAACAAAATGAGGGAAAAGGCAAAAATAGCAGCTGCAGCAGAACGAGTGATGAAACATACATACTGTTTTTAAAAACGCTCATATTGTTTTTTAAAAATGCTTTGTCGGAAAGGGATTTATGGCAATGCGGTTCAAGTCTTGCAAAGGACTGGGCTGCTGGGGAGGCCACAGCTTTATAATCTGGCAGCAGTTCTGTCATGGGAGACCTCCTAGTGAAGAGATACCAGCACCATGTAGGCACGCAGGCGTGCGGGCACGCACACACGCGCACACGCACACCCCACAACACGGCTGGCATTGCCTGGCGCTACGGAAACACCATGGCTAGCGTGCGTTTTACCTGGAAGTCTTGGAATGATTTCATACTGCTGTTTCTTGAATTTATGGCACCCTTATGGCACAGAATTAGTTCTATTTTACAGATTAAGAGATTAAGAGTCAGTAAGCCTCGTGAATTAGGGACAGATTAGAGGAAAAGGGCTAGGTTGATAGGGACAAATATGGAAAGGTACTTAGGCAACTACAGAGAAGCTGAGTCTTTTTGGAGCCTAGATAACATCTAACTGTCATAATTCACTGTTGAYAGCCTCATCAAAAAGGCTAAGGACTTAAGAAATGTGGAAAATAAACTGTTCTTCCCCCATTTTAGAGATCTCCAAAGCTGAGATGAAGCGCCCTTGGAAGGGCAAATGTTTATACTGCTATGTGTGCTTTATTAAGATTTTTTTGGTATTTATATTTTTCATAACAGGGATGTATCTTCAAAGAAAGGACCACCAACTATCTGCATATGAYTCAGTGGCCCGTACAAAAAAAAATGTATTTCAGAAACTCTTACAGGAATGATACAGGTTTTCTGATATTGCAAAGAGAAACACTGCTTTGGAACAATGTCTTGTCATTACAGATCCTATATGACATGCTACTGACTTGGCTGCTACAGATTTCAAATTGTTCTGAGCATTTATCGTGTATCTTTTCAAAAGGTAGCTGGTGCATTAACCCTTTACTTTCCTTTAGTTGCATTAATATCCTGCCTATTGTGGTCCTTCTCCATCTTCCTGTTATGCTATGGTAACATCTGCTGATGGAAAAGTCTCTGCTACAGTAAATGACCCTTAAATACCCAGCAACCACTAAGCAACCTCTAGAGTCAGTTTAGCAAGCTACTTKAAAAAAGTAGTTCTAGGAAATGCTTTTAGGTGGTGTAGATTTCAAATAAGAAATTAGTTCAGATCATACAAACAAACAAGAGGGGAGGAAGGTCAGCATGTTCCAGCAGAGGAGCAGAATTTTTTTTGCCAGCCTCAAAGTTCCAATAATATTCAGGGGTCCAGAGATTTTTCTGATCAAATATTAAAACTCTGCTTTCTACAAAGCAGGGTTGGCAAATATTTGCATTTTGTACAGGAGCAAGGCCAGAGAGCTGGGAGAAAGGAGAGTGACATGGTAGTGCTGGAGYTGGGTAGAAAGGAAAGAAAATTAATTTATATTGGGACACCTGATTTTCTCTATCTTACAAATGCGTTATTCTAGAAGGGGACGCTCACAGAAACCAGTTTGTGGATACAGGTGCGTCAGTATGAAATCCAGGTTTCTTACATCTAAAATTCAGAGGTCTGTCCGCCTTAGGACACAAAGGGCTGTGTTCAGGTCAGGCACTTATGGGCAAGCTGAACATCCATGGATACATTAAACTATGTAAAAATGGAGGGATCGTGAAGCATCCGTCACCAGACCTTATTCCAAGCAAATGAGTGTCCTTAGGAACAAACCTGTATGGATGAGAAGTGATTTCTGGCCATTATGCAAACCCCATCATTGGGCATGGGGTAGCTGGGCTGGAGACCTGCCTCTCCCACTTGTCTTTGCTCAGGCTTTTCTGTCAGCAAGACTGATGTGACGTCAAATGGTTCTTTCATACATCAGCACCTGGGACTCTTAATGCAATGAGGATTATTTCCTTTCTTCCTCTCTGGATCAAACCCTCCACGGCTCTGGTGCATCTTGAAGTCCCCAGCAGATTATTTCCCGCTGTCTCCCTGCAAATTTTGAATGAGATGGAAAAAGAAGGAAACCAGTTTTCTACGTTGCAGAAATGACAAAGGAAACAGCTTTCATATGTGCCCAGGGGCTCAGAGTGTACAGACTGATTTGGTGCTATCTCCCAGTCTCAGGTGTGGGTGGTTTTTTAGCAGAGAGGTGAGGCGGGGGTAACTCAACAAGCTCATYTGAGTTTTCTTTAGTTCGACCATTTCTTGTCAGGACTTACTGAGGGGAAAAAAAATATTAAAAGAGCAAAAGCAGGAAAGGGCCATTTGGCTTATCTTGTTCACTTCCTGAAATCCAAACAAACTTTCAAAAAAATACATATCACACCCTATCCATTCACCCTGTTTCCCTGCACTGAGGATGGGAGAGTCTAGACAAATCTGGGCTTTGGGAAACCTTTGGAACTTTTTCTGAAAATAGGTTCCAAATATTTTGTTAAAGGCTTCGAACATGTTGGGAAACACTAGCTGGGGGGTTGAGGGAGGTTTTTTGGTTTTATTTATTTGTTTTCACTCTAAGCACCATTGCCAAGAGCACAGGAGAGACGGGCTGGGAGGTCTGCGCCAGTGAGAAATTACTCACACAAGGCAGTCTCGGTGACTTCCTTGGGACATCATTTGCCAGCAGTGACTCAGCCAGTATCACCAAAACTCAAGAGCCAGCCACGGCTGGATGCAACAGTCCCCCTGGCCCTCCATACCAGGTGCTTCTGGAGAGCTCCTCCTGCCTTTATACCTCTCACKCCAGGTGCGGGAGCATGGTTTTCCAGGACCACCTGGTCTTCCTCTGGCTGTGCCCTGTGGCTCCTCGTCGGCTGTGAAGTCCAGCTGTGTGGCTCCTCTTTTTGGCAGGAGATTTCTGGCCCCTGGGGTGAGAAGCAGCAGCCCCTCCCCAGCTCCCGTGCCTGGTTTGCACYGCCTGGAAGCCAGGTCTGCAGGCGTACGCGGGTTCTTCGTTTCAAATGAGGCGCCTAAAAGCCTGTGTGCATCTGGGCTTTGCTCTCTGTTGACCCAGGGTGTATTTTAACGAGTGGCTGGGAGTTTCTAGTTTCTAGTGAATACCCAATTCTTCTTTACAAGTCAGATTAAACAAACAAAAAAAAAGAAATAAAGAAGAGCAGCGGCAGAGATATTCCCCCACAATATTGGAGAGGGGTATTTCCTCAGAGTGTATGCCCACCTCCTTTCCCTGCTCACATCTCTGGCCTTCTGCTATGTTTGCCAGCTAATAAATATATTGCCCTTTTCTTGAATCCCACCCTTTGCAAATATTCTGTTCTTTCTCATGTCCTGATGGAAGAAATGCTCCAGAAATGAGACAGTCTCTCTGGGCATCCTGGAAAACACATGGCTGCTAAGTTTCTGCCATAAAATAAAAGCAAGCAGGGCAGTCGCTTCAGTCCATGGAGATTTAATTGACAATTCACTGAGCTAAGTGATGAAAGTTGGGAGCCTTCATCATAGATTTGACTTCTTAATGTCTTAAGCCTTTCTTGTAAGAACCAGGGAATGGGCATGTTCAATTTCTAGCTGGTTTAAGTGCTTTATCTAATCAACATATTTGCTTAAATGCCACAAAAATATAGAGGAGGATTTCAGAATACTTTTACTACTTGTATCGTCTTTTTAGCTTTATTTTAAACAGTCCGCAAATCCTGATGCTGTAGAACATTTTTACCACCTCCATAAGGCAATTAGCAACCTCAGAAAAGCTGTCAGGAAAAAATCATGGGGAATGCTTCTGGGAGACAACTAAGGATTTAGGGGAAAGTGTCACCAGAAAGGTAACATGAAGGAAGTTTTGACCATTTCCCAGCTAATATGGAAATCAACAATCACAACGCCACATTGTGAGATCCTGAAGTAGCCCGACTCCTTCTTTTATGTTATTTAGTGGAGGCTGGATGGCTTTGGGAAAAAGTTAGCTCACATGTTCCCCTGGAATACAGGCTGGGCTTTGGGAAAGTGTGGGAAATACATGTAAATGTTTTTCACACACTTCAGCATATCTTACATTTAGAAGTGGAAGAAGAGAGTGTGAAACCAGGGGGGGCGAATAGGTTTTGGTGGATCTGCGCTTCTCAGATATCCGAAACCAAGACATCCTGGGGAACGTGTAAGGAATCTCTTTCTCCAATGAAACAAGGACCAGTTTCTAGTTTGGCCATGTAAAGTAACAAATTTGGCTAATTGCCTAAAAGTTTGGATTAAACTGTTAATAAATTAAGCCTAAGGAGCAGCCAAAATTCACATCTTGCTGCTAAAATCTGTGTTTGAAAAATCCTGTGGTTTGAAGGATAATGGAATTTTGTGCTAGTTTTATGTTGTTCTTTGGATCGGCACTTAACTGTCTCTTTAGGAGAGGCTCTTCTGTGACCTGCCTTGTGCTGGGGCAGGGGGGGGGGAGGGAGCACAGACCTCCCCCTCCTCCCCCAGCCCCTCTCCTGGCTCACGCCCCGCCACTTTTTTCATTAGCAAGCTACAGGGCCCGAGTGGACCATGCCTCATTTCAGAAAAAGGAGGACAAATCCAAGGCTCTCAGCCAGTTTCTAGGGATTAACAGGCATACATAGTCCTGGAAATGCCTGGAACTCAATTGACACCTAAGAAAGAGAAAAAAAAAATCAAAGCCCCAGTCCATCCTGTAAGTTGCAGCACTAGCACAGAACTTACTTAAAATTTCAAATGTGTGGTCCTCCTGTTTAAAAAAAGGTCTTTTGCTGAGCAAAAAATATAGGAGATGTTTTTCACAGATTACATCTTGTAATATATTCTTGACAGGAACAGAGATAGGATTATAAAACAGAGCAGTCCAATACAAACTGTGGTCTCCAAAAAACCAAATCCCCAAATATTGTACCATGGGCCTTTCCACTCTCCTGGCCAACAATCCCTTTAGATGGATTAGCTTCTGAACGCCCTTCATCTGGTAACAGAGATTCGGTCAGGTAAATCTCACTGAATACCAAGGAGACAGAGGTGCCTTTTGATAGTTAAAAAAAGGGGGATGTGGGGGAAAAGGGACAAAACCAGGTTTTGAAAGTTGGCAGAGGCAATCTGCCCCCTTCTGTAAACCACCACTTTTCACCTCTGAGCCAGTCCTGTTGCACAAATATGACCAAATGAAAAAGCTCAGGCTGGCAGAGCCTTAACTTTGGGCTAAAGGGAGACACTGGTGTTATGTTTTGCTGTTTTCTTTGGTTTCTTTGTTGAGAGGGTGGGTTTTTTTGTTCCTCCTATTCTGAGCTCCAGTGATCCATCCATCTCTAAATGTTGACGCTTTAACCCGATACAAATCCCTCTGCCTAGCTTTCTGTCTTTTCCATTTTCAGTTCAGATTTCCCTTGTGGACTTGCAATTCACTCTCAGATCATTAATATTCTTTGCTGGCAAATCCCTCTCGATGTATGGAACAAGAGCGTTTGCCTCCGACTGATCTTCCTTCACCTCTTACTTCCAATAAGGAATGCAACCTCAGCTGCCTTTTGACATTTCCAGCTCCTATTTTTCTACCCCTATCATTCCTAGTTGCATAAGGGCCACTTTACCTCAGTTATCAAGGCTCTTTATTTCTGCTCACTCATTGCTGATGTTTGCCTGTAACCTCACTTTTCTAGAGGGTTGGCAGACAGGAGGCAAGAAGGACTCAGGCAGCTGAGCACGGGCTTTTCTGACTATCCAGGATGTGGCATAAGCCAAGAAAGTTCCCCCTCCTTCTGAAGAAATAAGGACGGGGGGGGGGGGAAAAGCAGCAGCAACCAAGTCTCAAGACCAATTTAAGCAGAATGAATGGGTCTTTGTTCTGTAGGGCAGGGTTTGCATTTATATTTGCTGTGTTAGCCACGGTCGTGATTTAATTGCACATCTTAATGACTTTTGGTGTTTCCCTTAAAGACCCAGAAGCTAGAATCAAGGGAGTCCATAAGGCCCTTTGCATTCATTCAGAGCAAAAGGTAAACCTTTACTTTTGCAACAAAGAGGAAGTAAATTCTCCCCAAAAGGCTCCAAAACCCAAAGGAAAATAAAAGGAAATTGACATTTGTTGTTTCTAAGAAGTCTCAGGATCTTTAAGCCATTCTCAGGATTTTGGAAGGCGTGATGCTTTGATGCTCAAAATTGACAATGCTGCCTTTATGTTGAGTGTGCTACCATGCACGAGTTTGCTCAAGAAACTAAGGGTAAGGACTACCTCCATCTGCTTCGTCAGCTCTCTCAGCTTGTTTCTTATTCTCTTGGTTCAAGTAGCGGCAAAGAGAGAAGACACCACCCATCATCTCACCTTCACTGCCTTTTGAGGTTGCCCATCCCTCATGCCTTTGCTAGTTAGACACCCGGGACATCTCACCACTTACAAGAAAGSTGGTGTAAGCACACGCTGTACAGTGCGGGGCTTTTTTCTTATTTAAATGGGAACACATGAACACAGGGTTGAGGTTCACAGGAGAATGAGACCAATGGCTGATCTCTCACTGTCCTGGCGTGAGATCCTTCCCTGTAAACCAGTGCAACCAAAAGCCCCGACCCTGTCTAGCAAAATCACCAGTAACATTGCCATAACTTCAGTGGTGATCACCATGGCAGGAAGCAGAGTGTGAGTGGGATGACCTGTGTCCTCTACCTTCTGCTATCTGGTTTTGCCTATTTGTAACAAACTGCTTTCTGCAGCCTTTTGTCCTCCTCTACACATTTTATCCTCCAAATAACTAACAGATTTGTCACTGACAGACTGGGCTGCTGGGGCTCACATTAACTTTTCTCAAGTGAGCCAGCCACATCCCTGTCTATGGCGGGGACTCGTGCAGGCAGCATGAGTGCAGCTGGGATAAGCAGCAGGGACTCGAGTTGAAGCTCTTCCACAGAGCCTGCTGAGTGGTCCATCAGGCTGCAGCCGAGCTGGCTGTGGACATGAGGAACTTCACCCCACCCCTGGCTGTTCGTTGTCTTCCCTCTGCCAGAGMTGCTGCCAGAGCTGCTTTTGCAAGTGTTTATTAGCTGCTCCCTGTCAGCGTGAGCTGGGTTAGCAACGATCTACCGCCTGAGCTCAGTTTTTGCTTGGGAAAGGCTGGGGAATGCTCACACTAGTGGTGAAGCAGCACACCTGGGTGGCAGGGGTTTGTGGCAGTATGGATGGGTGGTGGCCAGCAGCTGGGGATGTAGCTTGTTTAGACAGGACTCGAGAGGAGATGTGAGACCAAGCCTGGAACAGGAGTGGACTCTAGTCAAGCCACTTTGCACCTCTGCTCTCCTTGCTGCCTGTGCTTGCTTGTCTGCTTGGATTGTAAACTGCGCAGGCAAGGAGCTCTCTCTTAGCTATAGGTTGGAAGACCAAAATGAATGATAGCAGATGAATTTGCTCTCAGTTCTTTTAGGCCTTACTTTAAAACATTCTGCTAATCCCTCAAGAGCATTTTTTTCCTCACTGGCAAATATGATACTGCTGCAGTTCCTCACTCCTACCCCCATCACCATCATGTGCTTACAGTGAGTCAGGTTTCTGACTTAAGGCTGGATTATTTCTRCCTTGCTCCCATGCTACCTGTGGATGTCTTCCTTCCCTTGACCCTCACAAACAAGGCCTTTCTTGATTCATGCCGTATTTCCATAACAAGTCTCCTCTGTTGACCCTACTGGTTTCTTTGGAATTTAAGCTTTGATTGAAAGAATATATAGCTTCAGTCATTGGTGGCTGGGGTGAAAACCTTTGGACTGACCTGAGAGACTGTTGTCACGTGGGTTCTTCAGCTGGTACACAGAGAGACAGCAAGGCCACTCACAGAAAAATTGACATTATTTCTGGAGCCCAGTGATTGCTACTTACATATCAGTGTTGTTAACCAGATACCAAAAGAACGCAGGTCCTGCTCGTGGACTGGGAACGTCTGTCCTGGCAACAGTGAAAGCCAGGCACCGGGAACTTGCAGGTCATAGCCTAAAGTTAGTGACCTAACGACCAGTGARGCTAATGGCGATCAAGAGTGTGGAAACAGGCAACAGGGGAATGAGTGGGAAGGACTCCATGCTCCCGTTATACCTGACAGTGAGGTGACAGACGCTGGTATACTGTGTTGTATTACAGTGCCTACAGTATAAGAATGGCTTTGGAAAACCAACATATACATACAAAAGAGACTCATGAGAATGATCCAAATGTTTTGTGGTGAAAGACAGGAAAGAGCAACCCTGCTTATCTTAAAGAGAAGGTCAAGGCGGGGGCTTGGACAGTCAGTCTAGAAGTATTTTGGTGAGGAGGAGACATTTGCTAGTAGGGGTTTGTAAAGCAAGAGACAATGGCTACAAGGTGAACAAAATCAGACAAGAAGTAAAATTTTTTTTTAAATGTGCTATAGTTCAAAAAGAAATTAATTGGGGGAGGTCTTATGTCATCTAATGTACTGAAGATCAGACAAGGCCGTCACAGTGGTCTTCTCTGACCAYATAATTTCTGGTTCTATTTTACGAATAATCATTCAGCTTTCATACAAATAGAGAAAGAGATAATACATGGAACTTAAGACGTCCATTCTTGTCCTTTCTCTCAGGACAGTAACAGGACTTCTGCGCGCAGCGCAAAGACAGAATAGGCGTTTTAGTACACAAATGACCAACTCTAGTAGTTGCCTAATGCCCTCACATCCCATTCAAGCCAGCAGAAGAGCACTCATCATCTCACTTGATGTGTTTAATTTCCTACAGAATCTCTTTCTCAGCATACAAACCATATGGTGTGGAGATTTCTATTTGTAACAGGAGTGTGTAAGTTTCTTCATGCTTTTCTACTCATGTCAGATGATTTACATGCAAATCCTAAATCACATCTATTTTCTGTTTGTGTTCTGCAGAGGACCTCAAGTAGTGCTATGGCTAAAGGGAGAATGGTGTAAARCAGCAGTAAGAAGCACTCCCAGCTCCCCACATTCGTTTCCCCACATTTGCCTTGGCCAGTCTCCACATTGCACAAACTCTCTGATCCTTTTCTGATATCACACCTCAGGCACTTCCTCGGGTCCTTCTACTTGGTGGGCTAAGAACAGGCTTGGAGAGGTTAAAAGCTGTATTTAGCACAGTTTGTGCCTGAAAATAAATAGTGTTATATTAGTCAGAGATATTTCAAAGGTCACCCGTCTCCACATGCACGGGCTGGCAAGGTGGTCCCTAACTGGGGTTTGGGAGTCCCACAGCACCACRTACGCCAACCAGTGCTGGCAGTTCTGTATGTAACTTTACTTTCCAAAGCAGCCCCTCAACAAAGAGATGGAAGTGACCATTTTATTAGCTAAGAAACAACAATGCTGACCTCTCGTGGCCATACTAGCCGTTTGCAGCAAGGTATCACAAGTGGCATCTTTGCGCATCAGCTGTGCACGGCTGCCAGGCTCTGCTGGGTACCAGTAGGACTGAGGCTCCCCGGCCCTGGGGAGGAGGCGCGAAGGCGACCGGCACCTGACCCACACGCCGTCTCTTGAGATGCTCCTCATAAAGGGGGCACCACCTTCCCATTGCTACCAGCTCCACCCCAGTGGTACTGACTGACTGCTGATTTTGGCCCCAGCTCAGGAAGGCGTCCGTGGTCAGGACCCAACTTGCTGCTATTGCACGGAAATCAAACTGGCTGCACACATTTGCTTGCCCGCTGAACAGTGACCTACCTGRAGGAAAGCGATTAGGGAGCACTGAGCATGGCCAAGTGCTGCTGAAGCTGAATGTACGATTGCAATGCAAGAGCAATAGCAGAAAAAGAATTGGGACAACAGGTTATACCAAGGTAAAATTCTACCATGAGTTGATGTAAAATACATTACAGAAAATTTTGTTGGTCATTTAAATGTGGCAGTGCCACCCAAACAACAAACTGCAGCTTTTTGTGACATACCACGTTCTTAATTTGCTTCTGAASTTTGCTTTTTTCTCTGCCTACTAATGCCTGTGGGACTAAGTCTAACATTTCAGGCCCTCTGAATAGCTCTTAGACAGCACTTTCACTGGAGGAAAAAAGAAAAAAAAAAAGACCTCCTACAATTAGAAAGTTTCTTCCAGTCCCTGAAACATGGGCATCTGCAGAGATTAAGAACAGAGTAGATGAAAGCTCCTCACAATGGAAATTTCTTAAGTCTGCACAAGTGAACCATAACAAAAAATAAAGCTAAAAGCAAAATGAAGAAACCTAGCAAATGTCGGTGCCAGTTAAATAGCTCCTTTCAGCAGTCTGGTGGTTTGGCTTACTTAAGTGTTACCCATGAAGTGAGCTTTGTTGGTGAGGGATCAGAAACCCGTTATGAACTGCCTGACGAAGCAGAAGGCTACCAAGTGGCAGGCGACACAGCACTGCAGCAGGACCGCTCAGTTGCCACATCGAGGCCATCACATTTTAATGAGGCAAGACCCTGTCTCATGTCTCTAAATCATCTCCAAACCCTGGGACCACACAGTCTGACATGGGGTTGATACGTCCAARGACTTGCCTGCTTCAGAGCTGGGGGTCTTGGTACCCTCTCCGTGAAAGTACTTGTGTTTCTGAAGGACCAAGGTAACTTCGAAGGTCGCTTGTCATGACCTCTTTTCGGTGGTCAGATGTCACACCCTGCATATGTTATGGAGGCAGCCAAAGATAAGAGTTTATGAAACAGTGGCTGGACACCTAAAGCAAAGAGGGGAGGTGCATTTAAATTAGTCGGTGAGGGATGGACGGCTCTGGAAAAGGGCGACTTTCACCTTCCCTTCCTCTCCCTCATCTCTGCCACAGTCACGGCCCTGTGTCCACAGTGGACAACAGTATCTTGTGCTCTGGAGACAGCTTCGTGTCTGATTTGTTGGTGGCAGTGAAGATGTTCATCATGCACCCACTGGCAATGGGTGCAAGCTGGGAGCCTGAAGACAGACACAGCCAGCTCAGCACAGGAGCGGCGCTGCCGAAGGCGGTGGCCCTRCTGCACCCAGAAGAGCCTGAAAACCGTGACTCGGGGAGAAAAACCCTCCAGCACTGCCTCCCTCCGCAGTTAGTCCCATCACCGGTGGTGGGGCAGACCCCCAGGCACTGCGCTCCCTGCCAAGGCTTTCATGGATTTAGGACCTGATCCAAAGAGGGTAAAGGTGCTCCTCGCTTTCTGCAAGCTTTATAGCAGGCCCTCAAATGGCACAGCCTGGAGCTGTGAGAGCTTGGTCCTGCCCGTGGCCAGGCACCCTCGCTTCTCGCTGCAGTCACCCAGAGCCAAGGGGGGTCTGGCCCCTCGCCCCCATACACATCGCCAGCCTGCACTCCGAGTACAAGATGGCTTCGCTCCCGGATGAATACCTGCTGTATGCAAGAGATGTGAGTCACCCCTGACGAAGTGACTTTTTTTTTTCCCCCCTTTTTTGGATGAGGAGGCTTCAAGAGAGGAATTTGGAAATCTCCAGTCCCTTTCCAAAAGCTTTCATTAAAACAGCCCATAAAAGCAGTCTCTGGAAACTTTAGGAGGCCTTTAAGAAAAAAAATTAAAATTAAAATTCAGTTTTATTGAACAAATGGGCAGCACTGAAAATATTCAGAAAATTAAAATTAATTTGAAAATAATTAAAAATAAGAGAAGCTTAGTGTATTTTCCAAGTTCTGGGTAATATTAAAGTAGCATTAAAAAATTGCAAAGGAAATTTACTGTGAGCAGGTGTTTGAAATAATTGGGGGAGAAAAAGGGTTGACTATTAATTAATGAAGAACTATGAATGTCCCTTGTTGGGTTTTTTTTCCCGTAGTCAACATATTTTTAACCACATTAACTTAGCGAACACATTTTAAAAGTGTGGAGTTGCTTTACAGACACATACAGGGAGCTGAGTGTTATTTTATCCCCATTTATTTTATTTTCGCCAGTGGCATGCATTTAGCCGGAGCTGTTGAGAGGACCGAGGTACTACAGCAAAGTCYTCCCCATCAGCTATGAAGCACAGACACTAATATTTTCAGGACAAAAACTCCTACATCAGGGTCAGAGACACTGAAAACTAAAATGCAGCAACTGGCTTCAAGAAAGGCGAATAAAGAGCAAATGTGTAAAGCCTGGTCATGCATAAGAACTTACTCTGGGGTTTCATCCCAAAAGATTTTTGGACACCGACTGAACTCACCAGGGCCCCATGCAGACACGTGGCACAGGCTCAAGGTGTGGCTACGGTACCGCGATGTTCCCAGCAGCGCAGGGTCGCTACCAGGGCTGATCACATCAGGGACCCTGCTAAAAGACATTTTTCAGGAGAAAGGAGAAGCAAAGCCTTTGTGTGAAGGCTATACAGCCCGCTAATTTGGAAGGGAAATCTCTCACGTACTTGCATAGGAAGGACGCGAAGAAAGATGCTTTGCCTGGGCTAGCCAGCACAGTGCTGTTGAAATGATCTCGGGGCTGTCTTGGGCGGGTGTAAAGGGGCAGCAGCTGCATGTCCTGGGCTGTTGTAAAATTGTTCTCTGGCCTCTTTGCTTCCTCCAGCCCCCAAGCTCTGTCAGCCAGGTTGCAAAGGCTTTGCTCCGTGTTGGCCAGCAGCGCTGAGCTCCCYGGGGGATGGGTGCAACTCTTTGGTTGATTTAACTTACAGCTTAATCAGGAGTTGTTGTACGCTTAAATCTTACAGCTGCAAAGCTCAGGCTTGTCAAATACAGATAATAAATGGGAGCCTTCCAGTGGAAGAAGCCAAAGTTGCTCCTCAAGCATGGTGAACGTCTCAAKTGCTGCAACCAGAGCTGTGGATAAACCACAGAAAAAGCGCTACTTACTGAATATAGGCCAGTGCCAGTCAGAGGTTGCTTCCTGCTTTCTCACCCTGTAACTTTTTTCTCAATTTTTGCTCTTGCTCTTCATTTTTTCACTAGCCAGCCCAATTTAAGGTTGATGTAACTCTGCGGGAAACATTCCTTCTGATTTCAGGCTGTTTTATTAGTCAGTGAACTCCTAGATGGGGTAAGGTTAAAGTGCGTTCCCCAGACAGCAATACTGAATAACAAGCCAACAGTCCAAGTGTGAGGACTCTCTCCAATTTARGGAGAAAAGAGTAACACCAGGTCCCTTGAGTGACTGAGCACCAGAAATTTCAGTAATCTCTTCTTTCCTCCCTAGTGACCTGGTCTAAGGACTTGCAGCAAGGCTGCAGCCGAGAGCACCTCAAGTCCTAGTTATTTGCAGAGAGAGCTGAGGCTTTCTTACAAGGGGTGAGTACAAGCCCTGAGCCTGAGCAAACCTTCGACTTAGGTGTATTTGTTTCAATGGAACTTACTCTTCTTTTATCTTCATGTATCTAGAGACAGCAGATGGGAAAAAGGCCATGTTTCTTTCTATTATTTACTAGTATAAATGACAGACACATTAAATACAGCAAACAAAAACCCTGGAGTAAACAAAATCAGCATTTATTCCTCAGGTACCTTTTTACAAGATTGCTTCATGTTTTTCRCAAAAGAACACATACCAGAGATACATGAGTTAATCTACAAAACCAGATATGCAAGCCAAAGTGATATGGTACATGAAAATCCACGTGCTTCATAATTTCGTTCTCACATRCCTGTCATCTAAATTTAAGAGAAGTTGCTGTGGGGTACACAAACATTACTTCTRCCACGCCAAAATGTGATCACTAACTCTACAGACTTAGCTAAACAACATATTTACAAAGCATTATCTCTACCAGTCTTCATCTAAGATTTGAAACAGGTAGTTAGTTGTTCAGCTACCAAGCCTTCATGGAAGGTGAAAGTCTAACGTCCCTAAATGGATTCATGCAGTGTTTAGTTTTATTCACACGAGACACAAGGACAAGTATCTACCAGTGACGATAAAAGTAGTATGTGAAGATGCAGCATCCTCCTGGAAGGAGTTTGGAGCATCGGTGCTCATTCATTCATCACTGCTGTGAGTTTGACACTAAGCCAAACTTCAATCATTATCACATATTAGAAGTCCACAAGCTAAAAATTGCCCTGCTCAYTGGTGGGGCCAGGGGAAGGGGATGGGATGTTTTCAGGTCCCCATCAGCGGAGAAGAGCTGAAAAACACCTGCTTTTCTCACAACTCCTGCTGGTGGGGGCCATTTTGCTGCAAGAGGCTGTCAGTGATTTGTAATGTCAGCATTAAATTGAAGATGCTAAAATACCTTGACTCTTAATGCAGCAATTTAACCACTGCAGAAAAACTGTATCTTGACTGAGATTCCTTAACTGTTAAAAAATGAAGGTTCTTTTTATTTTTACTAGTCAGGACTGGTGCAAAGTCGATTTTTTTGGCGGGGGGCAGGGGGCAGGTGGGCTGAGGGAGATGTAAACTGGGCTCTTGTGCTACTCACATCACAAAAGGTGGACCAAGCACTTCCCTTACTTAATTCTGTGGAGCTGCACTGTTATTCCTGGTTGGAATCAAGTTATAGCAGAATTTAGCTTAGACTTTAACTTTATTCAGTTTCTGACATTAGAAGGAATACAAAAAAGAAATTAAGAAGTGGCTTCTGTTGTAATCTCCAGAGTGGATTATCACAGATTGCCAACTGCTTATGCTGTGAGGGTACTCAGGGGAGCGACTGGCTGCAGGTGCTCACGAACATAGAGATGATAGCATGGACATCTTTCTGCAGTAAAGGTTTTTACCCATTTTATAGCCTCCAGGATGTTCAACATGTAAAAAGAGTTGGAAAGCCACCAGTGTCTGACCTTGAGCCAAATAAATTTGCTTCTAATCCTTATGCTAATGTTAGACTAGTATATATTGGGCAAAACTCTCTGAGATTGGGGAATAACAGCATCCTAATTCTTATAAGCGCCAGGTGTCAGTGCCTGACAAGTGAAGTCGTGCTTTTCTGAGTACAGTTACATCTGAGACCCTGGGAAGATCTGTCAGTTACAGAGCGCCTTCAACTTCCAGTGACTTCCCGCAGGTTGTCCCCGCAGAACAGCGCCTACGTAACATCACTGGTAAAGCTGCCTTTCCGAGCAGAAAGCCCTCTGCCTTTTCGCAGTGCAGCAGGGAGTCTGTATGCAAACCTGGGGGCCGAGTCATCACCTAGTATAAATCACTCTGCTCCCATGATACGGCCTTTAATTTTTACATGTCAGGAAGAATACAATGGTGTACACAGACCAAATACTGCATCTTGACACCCTATCCCTTCCACCACAACTGATGATTCTATATCAYTCTTGTAGTACCTGCAGCCATCTCTGACTGTCTGTGGGTAGACAGCTAAATGGAGTAACAACAGCTAGTACAGACCCAAACCTGCTCTCAAGCACAGTAATTCAGTTTCCAAATGCAATCGCTTAAACCAATACGCAACAAAAATGATAATAAGCAAACTCACATAGATGCAGTTGACTTATTAGAACCTAGTTGACTTATTATTACCTAGTAAAAAAAAAAAGTGTCAAAACAATAATTTAATATAGCAGTCCCTCGCTATTAGTCATTACAGAATATATTTAAGAAAAACAGAACCAAAACCAAGCTTGCACGCACACACACAAACCAGCATGCTGCTCAAAGTGCAATGAGACAGAATTAGAAAGCCACTAAAAAGATGTGTCAAGTTATTATTTAACTAAAATTACAACAGCCAGAAAAGATACAAACAAACTTCTCCRGAGACATTTTTCTCAGGCACATCGCTATAGATGTGATAATTACACAGCAGTATAATTTTTTTACCCTTGACAATGATAATGTTCTTGGTAATGTGCCTCCCTTTTGACTCGGTGCTGCGGAGCTAGAGTCTATGGGGCAATAACAAGAAGTATGCTTGGGATTTTTTCCTCTCCACTGGACACCTGCAGGACCATGCTTGTGCTTAACTCCGAGCACCAAATGGCACCTTCAGTCACTGTAGAGACTCGCTCAGTCCAACCTCCTCCAACTGTCCCCACCTCAACCTCATCCCGCACTACAGCAGCTGTTCCAAGGATGAAGCAGTGGAGCAGTTTACAGATAAGACTTAAGAGTGTGACCATCGTTATCCATGTTAGTAAGAATGAAAGTTCAATCCCTTGAGTATACTAGCACACCGCCCTGTTGCACAAGCAAGSGGCTAGTGAGGTGCCCCCTCCTCCACTCATGCCTTCTGAAAGGGCCTAGCCTCCCAAAGCGTGTGAAATACGTCAAGCTCTTCCACCCTCCCTAGTAATTCACGTGTGCGTATTTCTGACAAAGCGCTGTGGATGTGCTTAACAGAGGCCACGTTCTCCTACGGCTCCTGGAGGATTTGTGGCTGACTCAGCRCAACGCACTCTAATACAAGCTCTTAATTACTACTCGGATGTATATATCCACAAATGATAAATCCTCTTAATTCAACTGAGCAACAAAGCAGATAAGACTGTAGTCACACTGTTATTTTAGTATAGTTAATAAGATTCAAAATTACATGCAATTTATTCATACCCATGTAAAATCTACCACAGGAAAAACAAAACCCCCAACCCAATTCTACAATACTGGCACTAAAGTGCATACTGAGATCTTGTCATTCCAAAGTGATCTGCTGCATTTTAGTCTGATCATTGAGTTGTTTACCGTACAGAAAGTTACAATAACTTGAAGGCAGTCAGAACAGGAGTGGGAACTCCAGCCCTAACAGAAAGGTAGCTTTTCTATTTATTTTGCACAGGCAAACATAAATGATGACTAAAAATTAGCGCCCACTTTCTATCTAAAAGTCATGTGCTTGTTTTCTTGCTTTGAGTCTGCTTAGTCTTTTCCCAAAGAAACTTCCATTTCTGCTAATCAAAGTTTACTTTAGTTAAGACTACAGATAAAGATTTGAAGGTGGCAGTGCTCTACATGGTATTATAGTTACCATGGTGAGTCATTGTGTGATAGTAGTAATCTATCATGTCTCCTGTATTTGCAACAACTAGTACAACACATCAGTATTTCTTAGATTTCACAGCTGTAAGAAGCCCTATTCATTTACAGGATCTACTACAATGGCTTTAAAACATTGGATCAAACTGGCTATAGAGAATGTCATGTCCCATGATGTCCCATTAATAGGCCCCTTTTATTTCTATATGAACACTATCCAGAAAGGACACAGGTATGAAAAACAATTCGTTGGGTGGTGATGAATAATACTGTTTTGTCTTTATGTTGATCCCCTTTAAAAAAAGACATAATTTAAATATAAATACATATGAAGTGTATAGATAAATATATAGAGATAGCTGTTAATATGTAGTTTGATCAGAACTGGATTAATCAAAGAAAATCTAAAGGCACCACAATACTTCAGCATCATTGAATAAAATACTCACTATACTTTGCATTTATGTAGTTCTGAAACCAAGCAGTCAGAAAGCCATATACAGCAGGGAATAAGTAGAATAAGTCTCCTTATTTTAACCTCACAGCCTAGGCAACTAAGACTCATATTCACTTAATGATGAGCCATACTCAAACAATCTCAGGTAAAGAATTCAGCTGTTTGGACTCCCAGTTTTTAACCTAGTTTAGAATCAGAAAGGCTTGGGAGCAAGATAAGAAAAGAAAACTTTAGAAAAACAGGATTTGCATTTGGGCCTGTACCCAGAGGTTATAATGAGCAGAGGACTGGCTCTCCTCTTTGCCAATGGTCTTAATCAGTCCTATTAGCATTAAACATATTAGGTGGTGTAAAATCACCCTCTGTTAAAATAACACTGAATTGTACTTGTATATTGGAGAACAGAGTCTGTATGGGTACAAGTGAATAGTGCCTTGTTTTCCTTCTTGTTTAATTAATCCAAGTGTATTTAAAGCAAAGAGTAATTCATCAGGCTAAAAAATCCTAAAATGTATCATATCACAGTTGCAGCAAATTCACCTACGTGCAAGGAAAGCCTCCTTTCTCACTTCCACTGGTGTYACATTAACACGGCTTTAACTTTGGTTGAGCTAATCCTTAGCTCATTTTAGTGTGACAGGAAAAACAAACTTCAAATCTTCTACATAAGGCAGCTTTAAATTGGCTGCAATTTTTTTCTTTTAAATTATTTGACTCCAGTGTCAAATCAACCTTGGCTACAGATATAACACAGTGACAGACTGCCTTCTGGGCTGAGATGAGAAACAGTCAATTTAACCTGATAATTTGAACCTTAAGGAGCCTTTGATAAGTAAATGAGGATGTAAGACAAGGTAGAGAAAAGTTCGTTATGATTCCACGCTGATGTAGCGCCCSCAGACATGGAGAACATGGTGTTCCAGAAGAAACACCTTCCTGCAACCTGGAGAAATACTTTCCTTCTTTCAACAGCTGAATAGAGAAGAAGCAGCTCAGCAATGCTGGGACTTGTCCTGCAGCTAAAGTACTGTTGGTCCATTTAGTAGAAGTCTCGGTCACGGCCGGGGGCTAAAGCACCAAGACTGCTGATATGTTCAAATCTCTTAGCAGCAGTAACCACACAGCAGCTTTTCTGCAAAATAAACAAAACAAAAATCCAGTTAATTCAGCAGTATACTTTTTCATTTGGTKAAGTGTTCTAGGACAACCACATGGTGGTTTCTTTGTGCATAAGGAAAAGAAAGCAGCACTGAAGCGTCTTGCTTACAAAGGGTTCTTGCAGCCACCTTATTTGTGAGATATTTTATACAATATTAAACAGACAAGGCCTCTTTGTTAAGTGGAGAAATGGTCCTGGAGGTCTCTCTTGAAATGCAGCTACTCTCCTTTTTTGCCTCTCTTGTCATACAGATCACAGCATGAAAAGGCATGCTGCAAACCTCTCCATTTATTTGTGTCACCACTGCAAGCATTTATAATGCCAGGTCTAAATCAACTGGCACTTGAGTGTATTATTTTGGGTTAAATGTGGTAACCACACTACTTGCCTGATAAAAATAGCTACAGGGATTCTTTAAAAACAAAGCACTGCTATGGCTTTAGATCCACTCATTAAGTAAACTCAAATAAACTCCAAAAAGAAAAACACACTCAGAGGAAATAACACTGCAAAAGCCAAAACCAGGTTTTCCTGCAGGTTAGATCATGGGTAGGTTACTATGTTACAAAGCTATAAAAAGTTTATTTAAAAATAATTTTGACTGCTGTCAGACAGTCAATTTATCTCAAAGTTGATTTTGGTTGTAATAGAAAATTGTGTAATACAGTGTTTCCTGCATTAGAGAGGGAGAGTTTTCACCATTTGGTTGCTGTGCAGTTAGTGGCTTGAAATGGGAAATACAGATAAAAACACAGGTCCTGTAACAGGTCAGGAAAACCTGTTTAGAAAACTGCTACATAGAAGCACGCAGGTGAGTGGACCAAAGCTTCATGTAACCTGTCCCAGCACCAGTGACGTGGGGATGAATGCTGAGGGTCACAAAGAGGTATTCACTCCCACTGGATTCCCACTACAGAAGTTGATGCTCAGACACCACCATATCAGGAAGTTATGTGGCTTCAGGGAGCAAGTAGGATGTAGTACCTTAGACCTCAGTGACCACCAGTGTATCATGGAAAGGCAGCTTCAAGTCCCCAAGCTCATTTAAAGATCATCAACTTCTGTGTTACCACACTACACTGTATAAAATCTGTTCTAATTTTACTTAGTCAAAACAGAACAAAAATGTCAACCTCTCACAATATTCTCTTTTTTACATGTTTCTGGACAAACCCTGTTGCACATAAAACCCAGTACATCACTTGCCCTACCAAGCAGATGACGCATGATGGCAGCATTAAAAAACTTGCTTGTGGTGAAAAGTGGACTACTTTTATTTGGCATCCTGGTTGTTACTCATAACGCACGACTAAAAGGAAGTGGTTTTACAGTGTGTGTGTTCTCAGCCTCATTCACATCTTGACCCTCCACTGAGTTTTGCCTGGAGATGCCCCCAGAACCTTTGAGTGGTTCCCATGGTCCTTCAACAGAAGCACCAACTTCTGTGGTAGTTGGTAAAAGGGGCTGTGGGAATTGGTGTACTGGTTTATGGAGACACTGTAGGTAGCCTGATTTCAAAGTGGTTAAGTGAGTATGCTTTGGTCAAAGACCAGAGACAGAACATGAGAGCAGACTTGAGTCTCCCTGATCCCCAGGGAAGGCAACCAAGCCAGCCTGAGAACCACTAATGAAGTGTTTGTTAATGAAAGGGCAAAGACAGGGAGCCAGAAAAAAAGGAGAGAGAGATGCCCCGTCAAAATTGTTTGGGTTGCTACGGGCTAAAAGGGCAGAGAAGTGCCCTGTCAGAACTGGGTCCTCAAAAGTGTGGAGCACCTTCTTTTAGGGGACACCTCACTTTCATTTCACTACAGTTAGTGGAGCTGCCCCGAGGGTCTGCCTTTGCTTAAAAGTAATTACTCTTCATATTTCTACCCTTTTTGAACCATACTCCTAACCACAGCATGAAAACCTGAAAGCTTTCAACACTGAAAAATTATTGGGTGAAATCCTGCCTCATGAGAGCCAGTGGGAGCATAACTATTCCCTCTAAAACGGTCAGGGTTTGCAGCACATATGGCTTCATATATATGACTTTTTTTTCACATTGTTGTGACATGGTATAAGTGATAGGGCCAGTTTACATTTTGAATGCTTTCCAAACAACAGCAAGGATGGTGGTGGTGAATACAGTTTGGACTGTGCACTTTGGACTATGCAAGGTTTTCGGCCTCCCACTGATCCATTCTGCAGGGGCTACAGTATTTATGTCTGAAGAAACACTTGGGACCTGAAACAAACCTTCTGTTCGGCAGCTCTTTCAGAGAGGTTATTGAGCCGGGGCTTGGGACGCATCTCTAGCCTTCTTCTAGGGGAAAAGAAAAACAAAAAAAGAAAGAAAGATGACATTATTGGAGCATTAATTGAAGATCAATTACATCTTACCTCTAGTTAAGGTAATGGCACAACACCGCAACATCAGCATGTTTAGTGAAGCTATTTTTGTAAAGCACAAGAAATATGAACAAAAAATACTGAGGGAGAAGCTACAAAGGACAACATGAGTTGTAAGGTTTCTATTAGGGTAGGGTTTCCCCAGACGAAAACTGATGATAGGAAGCAGCACAGCAGGTAAGCAGCCCGTGTTCTTGTAGCATTTGGAAAAGACAGACTGTTCTCCAGGCTGCAGAATCGGAGCKTCACTGGAGCCCAACTAAAGGAGTCAAATTGTATCCTATAAAACCCTCTGAAGAGATACTTACCTCTGACAAACTCTCTTATTTTTACTATGTATGCGCACTTATAAATCTTCTAGTAATCTCATGGGCATTGCTGTTCTGGGAGATTATCAYGAAAACTAAACTTCAATGAAAATCATAATAATTTATTTGATTGTTATTATTTCCCATTTTATACTACTTCTTCAGCAGAGCTATTACTGSTTTCTTATCATCATAATATTTGCTCTTATTTTAAGAAGATTATTTTATTAATTAATAATATGGTCTCTTAATTCTTAATGATGGCTGTCGTTCAAAAGGCACCTTGACATATACATCCTAGGCAATACAGCAGTCATTTTATTTAACATAGATGTGCTTTGCCTGCAAAGGAGGAAGTGAACATTGCACTTCAAATGCTGTAAAAACTTTGAAACCTGCTTAAAATTATCCCCTCATGAACCACTGAACCACTGAGTGGACTCACTTAAATTCAGCCAACAGGAAGCTCATCAACAGTGTGAATCTCCCAAACTCACTGACTACTTAACAGAGGAATATTCAAAACGATTTAAAAACTTGTTGATCCTCCAACTCAGCCCAGTGGAATTGTTCATGTGAACAAACAACTGCTTCTTTTGTGTTGGTCACTAAAGTGGCTACCCTCAAAGGGCAAGAAGGTGCTTAAGTACAAAGATGTGCACTGGCTGAGGTTCCAGGCTCTGTTGGGAAAGGTATCCCTTGGAAAGAGCTAGGATGAAATCTAACAGCACTCATAGGGAACTTCAGGGGAGCCTGAAAGAGTTTTCAAAGCAGGAAGCAGAACCATCCCCATTTGGAAAACTCTTTTGATATGGTAATTCAGTGCTCATTTTGTAAATAGTCTCATTTTGCTAAGAAATGGATCCACTCCGCAACACACAGCAACTGCATGACCATATATTTCTCCCCAGACATGCAAGAACTGATGAGCAAATGTGAGCATGCAAATTATAACAGATAAATAAAAGCAAAGGGACACACATGGGTCACAGCAGCAAGAAATACAGCAGCAAGGAGGACTAAAAACAGATAAGAAAAACGTCAAAGCAAATAGTGATGTGGCAACATAAGAAGGCAACAGCAGATCTGCAATGCACAAGGATATTGAAATTTAGGGACCTGAAGTCTGCAGTGGAGCTTGTGGTCTGATAACCATGGGTGTTTTAAGGCAGCAGTGGCACTTATTCTCCAGCTAAAGGAAAACCAGAATGCTATTAAGTGTTTTTCCTACAATCTTACAATTCGACAATTAACTCCTACAGGTCACGTGTTCTGCCATCATGCAATGCTGTCATTTCAGGACACTACGCCAGATGGCAGCTAATCCATAAAAGTTAAGTTCAACTTCACAGCAAAAATACATTCAGGAGACTTAAGATCATTTTATGGACATAATGAACAACAAGTGGCATAATTTTCTATGTGGACATAAAACACTTTGGTAAGTYATGATAGTTCTGCAATGGAGCAGTACAAGTGACACAACTGTGACATAATGGCATGGAACACACATTTCAAAGATGCAGGGATTATATACCATTTTTCCTTGATGAGAAGCTTTGAGATGAAATCTTTGGCCTGATCAGAAACACCTCGAAATTCCTCATCTTCAAAATCCCAGCTACAGGACAGGATATTGTTGAGGGTCTCATTGTCATCATCACCCAAAAAAGGAGACAATCCACTGAGGCTAAAGTAAAAAAAAATATCTTCAATCCTGTCTTTTCCCCTTCCTGTACACAATCTCTAATGTGCCACCTATGATTGTTCTGTTATTCCTGACCTAATCTGCAACATGTTTTTTGCCTAAGAAAGTCTCCAGACCATTTCCATTATTTCTTCTATTTATATGGTTAAATAACCACCCTTCTTTCCTAACAAACCAAACAGTACTGTCTTTCATGGTAGGTCATATTTTCTAGACCTCTGACCACTCTTGCATATACCCACTGGGAACTTACCAAGCAGTCTACATTATTCTGGAAGTGTGATGCTCAAATGCTCATGAGAAACGTSCAATGAAACAAAGAAGAAAAGTTCATGGTGATTGGAAAAGGGGAGAGATTACTGAATATGGAATTTGGAAAGAAGCCTACATTTTCTATTTTGGGTACAGATTTTGCCAACCTTCCAGTACAACAACAACTTTGGATGACTGACACAGTTCAACCTAGAGACAGCTTACCTTATGCTGAATCCTACTTACAGCATATAAGCGATGACTCCTACACTCCACATATCTGTAGGAAAGGAGACAAACTCATAATTCACAACTTCAGGAGCAAGAAATTCTGGAGTSCCAAAGTTAACTCGAAGTTTTTCCCTGGGTTTATATCTAGGAAATGGAAACATTAACAGAGAACATCAATTATAGCTCTAATTAAAGTTGTATCATAAGTTGTTTAGCACTTAGAGAGATTTAAGAAGCATGCAGGAAATTCAGCAGGAAAACAAGGACAGACAGAGGTACAAAGTAAAAATAAACAAACCCATATACAGAATGAAAAATGTTTGCAAGCTTTATATCATACTTCAGGGCAAAACCTAACTGCCAYACAAAGGAAGACATTCAGATTTCAAGGACTCCTCAGAGCAGCTGTTATCATCCTTTTGGGACTTCTCCATATCATAGGTATGGAATTTTTAACCAGTAAATCCTTCACTGAGGTCACGGTACTTAATTAAACCAGAAAGTGATATAGCATGGGATATATTGTAACAGCCCTTGACGGTCTCTTAYGTGTATCTTTTGAAGAATTTCGTAAGATCGGAGACAAGCGACCAGACAAGATGTACCACTGGTTTTGTMCATTTTAGCTGTTCCAGTCTATTTATGTGCATGCTCAGTCAGAATCAGCCCTCTTTCAACCTTCTACATGAAAAAAGGCTTCAGAACAGATCTTTTTTACTCAGCTCCAAATATTCCTTATTAAAAGATATCCCTGGTTAAAAGGGCCACATTAAATTTGTCCAAAGAACGGTAGGACACCATTATGTATCTAATACGTCATTGTAGAGATGTAATACTTTTTTCATTGTTTCCTAATTCATTTATGATTAGCAAGAACACATGCACGTACCTTCTTGCCAATCCAAAATCAATAATTTTTATTTGATTTGCTGCTCGGTTCACACACAGGATATTCTCAGGCTGCCAAGAGAAACCGAAAAACACTTTAATGAGAAACAAGTATGAAAAAACTGGGCTTTTAGCAAACTGTAGGGAGAAAGACACTAAAAACACAGCAATCATCTCATAAGCACCTTTTGCTTTCCTCCTCGTTCAGATTTCTCCGCATGGGTACCCCGCCCTGCTATCACACAGCAGCTGGGGTCATGTGTTCTGTGCCTTGCAACTGCTTTTTCTTCTCCTTGGCTTTTCAATTTGACATAAGACAGCAGTTCAGATAAAGAACTCMCTAGGGGGAGGGGGACAGAGAATGCAGACTTCCAAAGAGGGGTTTCAGGATGCTAGCACTGTGATTTTACAGACCTTAATAAACTGACACTGATTTTAAAAAACAAACAAACAAACAAACAAAAAAAAACAACTAATTTGTTGAGCTTTGAAGTTTATCTTACAGCTCTAAGTTTCTGAGTTCATGAATGTTCTGGCAGTAACTGTCTGATTGAATACTGATATATTAAGCTAGTCACATCAACTTTATGCTTTTCTCAGATATTTTAGCAAAAGGTAGGATTCACAGGTTAAATCCCTCTGGATTTTCATAAGGCCAAATGCTGTTCTTTATTTCCCTGGCAGGAATCCATTAACTTYCTAGAATTACTCCAAATTCATACAGAAGGGACTGAGAACAGAATTTAGCCAATTATCTTTGAAATGTAAATACCTAAAATACAGTCTCATATTCACTGCCAGCAGTTTTATAGCTACTCCGTCTTGTTGCTCATTGAGTCCTCCTTGAAACAAAACAGCCCTCAACACTTAAAACATTAGTTAACCTTTGTCACCATTACTAATTCATTTTACATGTAGGACTTTTAAACACCATAGGACTTTTAAACACCATATGTCCATAGTTTCTGAGGTCCTGGATGATTATAGTCAGGATGATTTTCTTAAATTTCAAGCTTTCTTCCCCAAACTCATTTGTTACTGACAGCAACCTATGAACAAGCAAAACAGAAGGGAGAAGCCATAACTGGCAAGCACATGAACAGAGGTCTCTGGGAAGAATTCTTGGATTGTATATGTATCTTTTTGTCAACAGTTTGACCTCATATTAAAACTGTGCCATCTCCAAGAACATAATTAATATGTCCCAAAGAACCATGTGAACTTCTGTTTGACAGGTTTCTGGGTAACTGGATGCTTATAAAGAAAGAGAAAATTGAGTCTGGTCATTGATTAGCAACTGAAGCAGGTCCCAAAAAGCATCTGCTCATTTGCTTAACCACTGCAATAATACATACGCTAACAACATTAAAGATGTACTATATTAAGTCAGTTATTACAAGCCAAAAACAGCAGTCGTAATAAAAATCTCATCAAAGAGAAAACCATCTTGTGCACTTTGTTTCTTTTTGCTTTGTTGCAAAGCTCAGGGATCACTAGGAAGCTTTATAGCCAGTCATAAAACTAGAYATCATCCCATTTTATTCCTGCACTAAACAGAGGTAAGAAACAAGTCTACTATTTGATAAAAACTTGGGTTAAGGGAGAAAGAGCCAGCTCAGATGAACAGTCTAATGAAAAATACCTTTACAGCAAGTGTTTTCTAAGGGGTAACAGTTAACCATTAGCAGTCAACAAGAGTAAGAATGTRCAATTGGTGGATTTGTTTTTAAAAAGAAGTGAGGAAGCTTTTTGCGTATACAGTTGAATAGTTCAGATAACTAAGCAAGTACGTGGCAGAGAATCTGCCACCCTTCTCTGGGCTTTCAGCTGCACTAGCAGCTATAGCCTAACCCAACATACACGTACCGTATTTGTTACATCAGCCAYTGACTATTTTTATTTCTTTCATTTTAGCAAGTACATTTTAATGTATTTTCCCTTAAACTGGCTATCTATTGATGCCTTTTCATGACCACAACAGTGTAGTGTAGTCCTCAGAAAGATGCGCAGGGTTTCGACTGATCCTGAATGCCCCTTGTATTSAGTTCCACTCACTCATGCCTTGGTTTCTGCATGGTAAAAAACGGGGCTAATTGCTACCCCATGGCTGATGTGTAACACAGAGATCTTGTGCAGTTGAATTAAATAATATTTSCACAATAGTTTGAGATACAAATATCAAAATTGAAAATAGTAAGATATTTGTAGTCAGGTGCTGGCTTTCTGTAAATCAGTCTGTGGAAAATTCAAGCACTATGAGGCTTRATGATATATGACCAAAATTCTCATCTAATTTACTTAGTCCTGTAGTAATTTAACTGATCTCAATGTGGTTCAAGTAAATATACATTGGTCTAAGGAAAGCAGAATAACGCCCTTTGTTGTTTCTGCCATAGGAATCTGCTAAGCTGTATGGCCTACCATTAAGAATAAGAATTTCCACAGCTGTCATTGCACAAAACATACATCTCAATTCTCTACCTTGAGATCCAAATGAAGAATGTACATTTGGTGCATGTACTGAATTCCCTCGCAGATGTGTTTTATGAACAAGATAGTATCCATTTCTGTCAAATTGCAGTTTTCATCAATAATTCGGTCAAATAACTCTCCTCCTTCCACACTGATGAGAGAAAAACAATAAAGTGGTGACCAGGTCCAAATCCAATCCCATGCAGCTAGAGTAATATAGAATTTATGCTATTGACTATTTTAATCATTCACAGTCAAGTTCAGTAAGGGGGGCCTACAATATGAGCTTGTACGCTGATCTGAACTTTCCAAGAACTGGGTTCTGATGCATACTGGGCTGAACTTCTTCAAGGTCTGAGAGTCCAGTCTCCCATCCATTGATAAGTATGAAGTCTTGAAATTTGAACTTTATACTGTCTTGAGTCATCATTTTGTACCAGTGAAATTAATGAAGTCACATGAAAAACCAAGACAACATGCTGGAGAATCTACATTTAAATCCGCAGTCTCCTCCCTCAGAGTTTAAGAGGGACATGATCCAAAATTTCAATCTGAAACTATCTAAAGTAAAAAAAAATGACTTCTTAATTTCTCATCACATTTCAGAATGCCTCCATCTTACCCATTCATAGCTTTTGCGATATGCGAATCATGTAGACCAAATTCAGAGGACTATCTCAGAATGTCAAGAATAGCCAAACTCATCTAACTTTGAACCTTCTACCATGCCTTTCAATGTTTTAGTTATGCCCTTTTTGGCTTCCTTAAGACAACATCTGCTTAACTTGACTTTAAGGCAGCTATTTTGTGCCTAATCAGCTTAATAACCCAGCATAAAAACCAGGTTTATCCATTCAGGCACCCAGTATAAGGATTAGGCACAACACCTACAGCTGGCTCCTCTTCGGTGTAATATGTCTTCTCACAGAACTGGAGATATTCCGAGAGGTCTGTTTCTTAGCTGACACAAATTAAAATTTGAAATTAAAGAGAAGATATATAACACAGCTCTATCTTCAAATGGAGCAGTGGCTTTACGGCACCAGGAATGCGATGCATCACTAGAAAAAATGCATAAATGGCTGCACGGGAAAACTTTTCTCTTAAATTCCATTTTTTTTTTGTTCCTGAAAACATCTTTTGTATGTTCTTTCCACCTGTAAGAAGCTCTATTTCTAATTTCAGGAGAAAGTAAGAAGGAAATGGACAATTCTAGCAAAAGTGATAAAGACAGAAAGTGAAAGAAAAGAACACACTTACTATTCCATTACTAATACAATGTCATTTTTTGATTCAAAGGCATCATATAGCTGGATGAGGTTCACGTGATTCAGCTGGTTCATGACACTGATTTCATTCTTTACTTCATCCTGTAAAGAGTCATGAATATTGTTACAGAAGCCTTTTCTCTCAGAAAGCTACATGAAACAGGACATAGTTTGAACCAGACATCTACATTACCTTCATGATTTCACTCGTGGCAACCGAACACAGGGTTTTCCTTTGATTGCTCCTGCAGTGGTAGATGTCAAGGCTATAGGAGCTACTAGACTGAACTCAGAGCTGAGTGGGGGACTACTTCAGTAATAAGCTATTTGGGGGGAAAAGGGAGAGCCCACATGGACAAGTGGTGGGTTCACAGGGATGTAAAGAAAAGAGAGAAGCAGAATAGGACTTGGTTCAACCAGGTATACAAAATCAAGCTGTGTAAGAAAAGTCCAGGACAGTCCCCAAAACCTCCCTTTGCAGTCAGGGGAGAGAGACTGGTACCTCTATTCAGACCAACTATTTCAGACGTGCAGTTTAGGATGGGCTGAATCATTCTCTGGTGGTGCCAATCTCTCTCCATTGACTATAAGGGGATTCTTGGTGATCAGCTTGGCCACAGCTATATCTTAGCAACCCCAGTTAGCTGAGACAAATCCCACCCTTGAATGCCATTAATGACACTGCTGTCACACAAAGGATGCTATGCATGTCTTTCCCATGAAAGCAAACCCCAGATGGCCATGAGGTTTGCAAAACAGGCCAGACTAATTCTTCTCATCTGTATTTGTGTTGCTGCCAGGAGCCCAGATCAAGCCTCTTATCAGCATCCCTCACAGTGACATCAAGTCATTGCAGCAAAGGCTACAGTGTGCTTTGGAGGGAATACGCTATGTCACAGGCTTGACRAATGTTTTTACCATTAAAGAAAACACTAACAGAATTAACAGCAGAAAGCAAAAAAGGAAAGCCAAATAAACACAAAGAGTGAAAAGAAAGTTGGAAAAATTAAGGTTTAAAAAAAAAAAAAAGAAAACCCAAAAAGAGGATTTTGATCAGTTACTAGAAGTTCTGGAGGAGAAGGGAAATAGAACTAGAGCCAATGGTAATCCAGCAGGTCCTATGAGTGTGATGGCTTGTGAGCCACTTGGCCATGGTCTGTTGTGTAGCTGAAGAGCAGTATGGGATCCACTGAGGAGCAAAACACTAATATCACACTCTACCAACCTTCTGTTTAGGACCTTTCGCTTTTATAATTTTGGCTGCTAGCTTGAGACCTGTTGCTTTCTCTTCACATTTGTGCACTTGACCAAATCGCCCTCTAGGGGAAAAAAGGAGAAAAAAAAAATCATCCAGTGGTACTGGTGTCRGCCCTGAATGTAAACTAGGTTATAAACAACAGAAATTATCCTCTCCCTACTGGGTTCCATTTCCATTGCTTTATTGCTGCTATTTTGTTGTGTAGATTAGACTTGCTACTACTCATTTAGGCACACCAAAATCACACACTGTTCTAGCTGATATTATCCCACTTGTATGATTCACTATACTCACCTCATAACATGCAATGACTAATCCCGGGGAAGTCAACATACTGTAAGATAATATCTCACTTACGTGCACAGTCTGCCCCTCTCCATCTCATCATTCTCCTCCAAGGGARGGTTGTGATTTCACGCTGAAACAAAGCCTTACCCAAGACCATGCTGCCATCAAAAATGACAATATCACTCTCTCCTAAACAATGTCAGCATGAGGGATCAAGTAACTACATGGCCTGTCAGATTAGCGTGATGATCTATCTGAAAACATGCATGTGTTTTCAGGGATGGGACCCACTGTGAGAAAAAAGGCTACAACATGTCTCTACGTCCTGCTGGCTGCAATGTGAGTTAAAGTATTACAGCATCCTAGGAGGCCTGTCATGAAGCCTGAGGGCAGCTGGCTGACCTAGAACAATACCAAATACAAGCCAAGTCTGCTGGTGCCAAACCTTAAGCCAAAATTCACTCACACAGTAAAATCAGCCTCCAGTTTTCATCCCTCTCTAAAGCACTGTTAGAGCTTAGACTTTCATGACTTCGGCTCTAGTGAGGCATGTTACTTCCATTCACCTCCTGGGGTGCTTGGCTGTAAATTTGTGCCTTATTTTCCATATTGATTGGGTTCACCTGACTTACCCTCCCAGGATTTCATTCTCGCTGACATTATAATAACTGCTGATCCCCACCCTTTTGGCTGAGACAATCCGGTGATCAAATGGTGCTGGTGGAGTAGGACTCTCATCTACAAAAGACAAAACAGACAGACAGCGTATGTGTGGTCACATGCAGTGCTTGTCTATCGCATATTTTAATCCCTCTTTTCCCCAGATAAGCTAATTTAAGAGCTGAATACACCTACTGTAAGTTTTATAGATAGCTCTTCCCCTGTTATTTAAGAAGGCTTTTATGCCAGGAGCTCTGGCTCAGGAAACAGGGTGTTGTTGGGGAGCTACACTAYTAAGACAAGGACTCCTTTATTAAGTTAGCATCCTCTGCACAACAGTAGCAAGAGGCAAAGTGAAGACAGCTAGACTAAACCAATATAGCTTCATGCCCACAAAGGGCCTTATCAATTTGTTTGGAAGGAATTCAGCTTTTTCTGTGATTTTTTTTTCCCCTCAGGCACYGTTAATAGGTGAGTATGTACTGTAACTCTCTCCAGTGGGGTAGGAAGAGAGACTGAGCTCTCCTCTAGGCCCTGCTAAAAGAGGCTATTTCCCAGCTTTTGCTGTTCATAGTGAAGAATCTCCTGCTCTACTGACTGACACAACTTGTCATTCTCCACAGTGTGGTCATCACCTTTAAAGATCACATTTAGAGCTTGTGCACATGAGGGAGTTTCACCCTGGCAGGCAGCACCTGGGATTTCCAGTATGGCTCAGGACCTGGTGTGGTAGGACACATGGTAACTGTCACGTGCTGCTCTGAAGAATTTCTGTCCTTAAAAAAAGATGGCAGATAAAACACAAAGAGTGGCACAGAGAAGGGATGGGTTCCCAACATCACATTGCAGCGGCTATGGAGTTTTGGCACAAATGCAGGTCTCTGGTATTATTGTCCGGACCTCCACATGCTGGACTATTCTGCCGTCCTGATGTCAAAATCCCTGCTGGAGACCAGCCCTGCATGCCTAATTTCTCTTTGGATTTTTTGCAGGGTGTTGCGACTTCAGTTTCATACCCACATTGTTTTTGATTTGATTGATATTCCCGAGAGTGACCTTTGGCTGACCAAGGTGACAAATACTTCTTCAACTGGTTGGGAGGGCTAAAGCCCCAGCATTTCAACATGAGCTCTCTGGTTTGGAATGCCGGCTCCCTTTTGTGTGAGGCTTGTTGAGCAATTTTAAAACCGTTCATTACTCCAGTGAAAATGATTAAAAACACAAACAAAAAAAAAACCATGACAGCATGTAGCTGGCAGGAACACTTTGGTCATTAATGTGGCAGTAGATTGTCCTTATTCACAGTGAATGTCCATTTTTCCAGGACACCAGCTGTGTACCTAGATCTTTTTTTTTGACAGTGTTAATAACTTACATGGTCAGGAAGTTAGTTCATGGTCAAGGAATTGTGAAAAGCTGGGGCTTCTGGAAGTTTGCCACCTACTTGGGATTCTGCAGAGTTTGAATTGCACGTCCTTAAGTATGGGCCTTTGCGTGTTACTGAGACCCACAAAATGCCAAGAAAACCTCTACCCTAAAGGCAGAATTTGACTCTAACAACACAAACTCCAAGGGCCTCAGCATGTAAGTGACAGAAGAAAATGTCTTTCTGAAAGCTCAGCTCCCAAATGTTACCAAACAAGGAAGTGTTCTTTTAAAGAGGCCAGAGTGCCTCTTTAAAGCTATGTCTAAGTTTTAGCCTTGAAGATTTTCCCAGTGACAGACCCTCTATTTTTCTTTTCCTGTACACCAGAGGGGATTTCTCCCTATTCAAGAACGACCTCCCATTACAGATCAAAGATGCTCCAAGACAGACACTCTAACCTTAATGCCATCCCTAACAATCTGCCAGAGCTCAGGACAGGTTATGTAGTTGAAAGTTTTAGTACACTATCTCCTGTTTCCTGCTACAAGTGCCTAGCACAAACATTTAATAAATGTTTCCCCTTCCCACTCTCCCCCATTCCCAAAGCAAAGAAATTCATTCTGAGTCCTGTGCATGCACACGCACACAGATATATCTTCAAATCCTTCAGGCCATCCTCTCATATGCCATCATTTCATATACAGGGATACGCACTGAAATTCTCAAGCTGGAGGTTTAATATTAGAAATCTCTGCTTCACCCCAGTAAGCACTGCTTCCAAGTTCAGTGCCTGAGCACCATTTATCTGACTGTTCAACAGCATCAGTCAGGCTTCCACACAAAAATCTGTATTTCTTTATTTTATAGGCTGCAGTTGTTCTCCCTTCAGATTGCAATGGTACGACTATGAGCAAGCGGGTTTTGTAGGCTACATCCAGAGCATTGCAGATTCTGTGTTAACACCTGTTCTCAGCACTTCCACAGGTCAACCCGTTTTGCCACGCATGATGTAATTTCTCCTACCACTCTATACTTAGGAGTTTCAGCTCTGTTGTTAAAACAAGAGGGAAAGAGGATAGTATTAGTGGAGTAGTTGTGGCAGAAGCAATTAGTTGCGACTAATTTCTGCCAGAACAGAAGCCTCTAAGATGGAAGCAAACAGAATTGTGTTATTTCCCATCAGCTTAGGAAGTGGACCATGAAAAACTGCTTCCCGTCAGAGCTACCATGCACACCTTTTCCCCCTACTAATTACAATAATGAAATCATTCTCTTCTATGGATGTCTCTTTCTGGTCGTCACTGTAATACCAGTGGAATCAAATGCTTTGCCTCTAGGAATACTTCCTGTAAGGGCTTTTTTTAGTTTTATATATGCCATCAGCACTTTCTTCATCTAGCCTGCTCTTTTTGTTGTCATCTTTGATTAGGCCTTCATCATTCACTCGATGCTTACTGCTACCACTATGCTCAAATTGGCAGGTCTGCTCAGTGGCTGAACTATAATTTCCTGTACCTTTTTCGCAGCCTTTACACCTGCAAAGACAAAACATGGCATTAGAGCAGGGTACACTTAAAGCAGAGCAAATTTAGAAACATAGGTGAAAAATGCCTACACATATATTGCATTTAAATAACATTAGGTTATTTTGCTTCATGGTGTAAAATAAACTGTTTTAATATTCACTTTGAGAAATAAAAATGACCCCTAAGTTAATCATGACAGCAAAGTGCTTCTCCATTACTGAAATCCTCGCCTGAGTTCTTCTAAATGTAACATTTGGCTATCAATCTCACCTTTAAAGCAATAGGAGAGCATTGGGATTTCACTCTGTTCATATAGGTTCCTGAGAGCTTAAACTGGTTTATCCCTGAAGGGCTATATATCAGTGCAGCAAAGAAAGAATTACAGTAAACAAATTTATCAGTTTAATTGCCTGGGCAAAGCTTCACAGTTTTATGTTATCACTTAAGTTATTACATTTTGCAGTAACTTAATTCCCAATTGGTACATTGCCTAATCTAACCTTACTTTGCTCATCGGTTATATGATGCTGTAGTACATAAACATAACAATGGGAGAATTCTCCTCAGAGATGAAGAACAACCTAACATAATTCCCATGTTCCTAACCTATTTCCCAAGCAAACAACCAAAGCACACTGCTAGTACCATGTATGGCAGATTGTTTGCCTGACTTTTCTAAGGGTATAATTTTAGCTTAGATCTCAGATCAGAGAGATGAACTCATTTTACACTTTTGTATTGGGCTGGATTTTCACCAATATTTATATTAACCAGCCACTTTGACTTGAAACTTGAACTACACATTTTTCTAAAGCGTGGGTCTCTTAAGAATGTGCAGGCTGAGCCTCAGACCTTACCTTCCCTCTGGTGCCTCTTGATCATGGCTTTGTCCTGCCTCATCTTCATTTTGGGAAGGAGCTGGTGGTTCCTCAACTTCTTTTTCACTCTTATCAGCATTTCCCTCCCCTTCATTCTCCCCCTCCTCTTGTCTTTCATCTCCAGACACCTGATGTTCATCCTTCCTCTCCCCATCTCCTGGGGACTCGCTCTTTATCTCCTGCTCAGTTATCCTTTGACAAGCATCATCAACAGCATCTTCTTCTTGCTGCTTTTCTGTAGTGAAGGATTTCTGAACAGAGCTTCTCCTGCATTTGTAACAGCTTTCAAAAGCCAAACTTTCTCCTTTCTCCTCTGGCCCTTCAGTATGAAATTTGGGAGGATCCATTTGAAGCAGAACAGAGCTTTCCCTCTCGGCATTTTCCCTGTTGAGCTTATCAACTTCTTCTTCCTGAGAGCAGGACTGGCTCTTAGGGATGGCCCCCTCTATAAGTAAACAGATTACCAAGGAATCTGTCAGTAATTCTCTGATAGTCAGTAACAATATTAAAGTAGGGTTGCGCACTTAGCATAACTTCTGTTGCATTTTGAACTAGGCACTTGTTTTCCTCTCCCACTTTCAAGGTCAGTGTACATGTCTCCTACGCAAGAGCAGACTACTTCTTTAAAATGGGTATCATGGGTCACAAACTCTTCCTTTCAGACACGGCACTAGAAAACGATTTTCTCACTCAAATTTATTGTCAGCCAAGTCAAAGTTAATAAACTTCTCATGCAAAGCACTTTTTTGAGCAGTTTACCACCATGTGCACAGGCATGTGAAAAGTAGGTTGATGTTGTCTCGAAAATTCTCACTCATGCTGATGAGCACACACGTAACCCAAACAACTTCACTGGAGCTGCTCAGGARAGTAATGGCTGTTTCTGTGCAGTTGTACCCCTAGGAACTAGAAACTGATCAGAAAAAAAATATTCTAACCTGTTGAATCTGGTGGCTTCTTCTCTTTTGTTCCCGTCTCATTCAAATGTGACTTTTCTTTGATGACCTGTGGAGAAGGCAATTGATGGATTAGTGTATACATCATGTTGTATTGTTCCTCATGAAATTGCAGCCTGATTTTTTTGGTCAAATCCAAGTACCCTGTGTACTAACTCACGCTCTTCCTATAAATGATGGTCCTTATTTTAATCACTACCAAGCTGATCAGATTGGTACCAGTGTAAAGCAAGAGAAATTATCTCAGTTGTAATCAACATCAGTGTTGGCATAAACACAGCCCAGAAAAGATCAGGATTGAGCCTCAGGGACTAAAACAAAAAAACATCCAGAAATGAGCTGTTGCCGTGCACTAGCTTTTGCTGTTAAGAGCTAGGTTAGTTAAACCAAAGCTAGGAATATTTAATATTGTAGTAAAAAGTTCAGTAACAGTCTTACTGACAGATTTCAAAAAGTTTTTTGCTGTTAATCAACATCTGGTAACAGCATTTTTAATGATCCAATAATTTATTACAGGCTGACCGAAACAGTTACCAGGAATCGGAGCGTATTAACCATAATGTCAGCTTTGTAGCGTTCTCTTACCTACATTTTACAATGTTACAGTGACATCTAGAGGTGCTTTATACCAGGCCAGCTCATCATAAAAACTCTATTACTGTTACCTTTATGGCTATTTACTCATATTCCTATGCTGTTTGCTCAGTGTGTTCTTTCATCGGCCACTCCTAGACTTGTAGTAGGACAGTGACTACGGTAAACCATGGTGTCTGCTGTTGCTCAGTGCTCCTTTTCCACCTGTCTTCTTCCTCTCACAGTACTATGAAAATGGCACTATCATTATTAGTAATAGATCCACAGGGTGTGAAAAATGCAGATACCTCCAAATATTCTCCAGAGAGACTACTTTCAGTCTTTGAGCTACCAGCTGAAGCAGAGTAATACATATTTCAACAAAATATACAGGGCCAGGCACTTAATTTTGAGTGTCTTAATCATGCAAGCAGACCCACTGCTTATTCTTATTGTACTCTGGGCATGAATCAGTCCCATTACTAAACATTTGTTCTGGTAAGCCCTCTGCATTTTTTTATGCTTTATTTTTTTGGTTTTAATTTCATCAGGCTATATAGAAAATAGGCATGAAATTAAAGCAATGTGTATCCACTATAAACACTGAGTTCAAGGGAAAGGAAACTCCATGAGAAGCAAAAAGAGTTGAGAAAAACTGGATGAAACTGCATGAAAGGATTTCAGCAGGACTTGCTCAGAAAATCTTGATCTGCAAGGGACAAAGAAACTGTAATATGAGCATAAGAACTGAGACTGACGACTATTTGGGATGCAGTTGGTCCCAGGAAGTTGCAAGCTACAAAAATACAACTAGGTAAGTACCCTTGAAACACAAATTCGAGCCTTGTTCACATGGAACTTAAATACARATGTCACGATTCCAGATGGATCGCAGAGAATCAACCAATGCTCACTCTGTTTTTTTTAACGGTGAAAAGCACTAAAAGAAGTAGGGACAAGCCTCAGACTTACTCATTCTGCAATGTGACCGCAATTTGTAATGCAATCAGATTCCTGTAAGTATGTCAACCTCACCATACCGCTGAGGACATCAGCTCTGATCAAATACAGTCAGCTGAGCAAATAACCAGAGAAACAGCCTCCAACCTCTTTGATGCATGGGGCCAGATTTCACTTCTGCATTCAGAATTAATTGCAGGCACACAGTGCTTCCTACTAAATATTGCTGTAGTTTGCAGGTGTGAAATACAGAAGCCAGCTTTTGAAAATCCGTCTAGTGGAACACTGGACGATGCCGAATATCTGAAACTGCCAGAGCGTTACATAAATTACTACAGTGTTTATTCAAGCATCATTTCTGATCTCTTACATTTTAACAGCAGGTGAGGAGCTCATACTAATTTAAATGAGGAAAAAAAAAGAATACAAATGAAACATTTACTGGTATCCTTCAGAATCAATAAAAGTAGCTATTTGCAATAAATATAGGGTCAGTAGTGCACCAGAATAAGAAATACAAATATAAGGACTAGATATTGGACTATTTGTAGACACACGAGTAGTCTATACATGAGCATCCCAGTTTTCCCCATGTTTTGCTCTTTGTAGCAACATGTGACTTCAACTTGTCCAATCTTGACCTGGCAATAAAAGCAGAAACTTCTGCTCATTATTTCTTCCCCGTAAAGGGTGGGATTTTGCCAGGTTCTCTGGAGCTGACAGAAGTCAACGCGTCCCTCCCGGCCAGCTTCACACCGCGGGAGGCACAAAGACCTCCCTGTAGTTTGTCGGGGGTACGCGCCCCCGTCACGTCCAACCCCAGGCAGTCAAGCCAGCTGCTCCAGGAGCCCACAGGTCGTGAGCACCCAAGGCCATCACGCACGCTCTTCCAAAAATCTCGTCCAAAAGCTGTGGTGGTTTGTTAATGACATCCATCCCACCCGACTATTCTTCGTAACACTCCTCTTCCTTCAGTCTGTTAGCAGTGCTTTCTTAAGGGTCTTTTTAACTTAATCCCTAATGGGATTTTATTTATTTKTGTATTATTCTTCCTGAACTTCGGTGACATGTGACTTTTTCCAGTCTGTAATTTCTAAAATTATAGGAGTCAGTATCTCTTAGTATAAATTATGTCTCCACCTTATTTTTTTCCCCTTTCTTTAATGACTTGAGTATGCACAATGAGGTTAATGGCACTACAGTCATTTTCCTTATTCATACAAGCCAAAAGTTTTCAATGAAGTTTTCATTTTAATTCCACAAAAGGTTAAATATGAAAAGTTGCATTGTGACCCTGCAAAATATACCAAAGCATAAAGGTGTCGGTACCTACGCAAGTTGGTATTGTGTCTTCAAACATACATTTTCCAGACTTAAATATATTCTTTCATACAGAGTATTGCTAGACCCCAAGTAATAGAGACAGAATAAAAGCCCATGTGATGATAACAGAATAATGTGAGATACTCCAGAGGCTAAAACTTCAGTATAAACCAATGGAAAAAAAAAACACTTTCGGAAATTATTTAAATTGACTTTAGAAACCTGCAGAAATTAAGCAATAAGCAATTATATATATAAATACAATATATTTTAACAGAAATTTCAAATGCAGTGAGAAATTAATGTTTTTTATAGACATCTGACTCCTTTTTAATGAGCTGTACTTAGTTAAATTCCTTCTTTATACTGTAGCAGTCCTACTCTTGGAATGTTTTCCTAGCTTTCAAATTCTTTTTATTCACATAATAAAACTCTTTGATTTTTCTTTCTCCTACTGCAAAAATTTTTGTAATGAATGGCCTCATGAAGCAGCCCCAACCTTTTAGTTAGATGTCCTTTATCACCGCATCACATTTCATTTGATGTCAAGACATTACTCTCAACATCAATCAGCTGATACAGAGACACAGAACTTTGCATATGCCTAAACCAAACCACATTTCTTACTCAGTGTCTCTTTCTCATGTTCTTAAGACACTTTGCAGAGCTTTATTATGGCAAGATATCCTGGTTTTGTGTAAGACCTGATCATCATCCATTCATCAACATGATTAAGTTACTTGAACTTTGCGATTAATTCATTTCACTAAAAGCCAGAAATCAGCCATGGGCTTTGCCACCTGAGCATGGTACTGTGGACACTCCCAGTATCTCCACATTGGTACGCGGGAGAATGCATCACTTACGACAGAGACCTTGGGGCAACAGCATGTGTGGTGATGCCTCCTGTGCTATTCCCCAAAGCTGGAATCCATCCCCTCCTTCACTTTTGTGTTCCCCTTCAATACACACCCTTTTTTCCCCCCAGCAATGCAAAATATTCAGTGAATGTATTTCTGGTACAAACCTATAAATGATACAAAACGTACACATGGGAATTCTGCTTTTACTGGCAGGCAGTACATCTGATTCCATGTCATTATTTTTTGGCACACTACACAAACTGCTGGCACCTTCAGGCAAAGATTTTGACTCTTCCATGATCTTTATAGAGCTCCTTGAACTAGGTAAAGAAATCATTCTTCTGTATAAACCAAACTCAAGTCACAAGTACCTTTTAATCACACACAAAAATAACCTCTGAGCCATGAGAATTGTGATTCCCCCACTAGGAAATACAAGAGAATTTCTACGTGACCTGCTGCCTTGAAAATACATTGGTAATGAGGTATCAACCTCTGCATGAAGACACATACTAAATACTGAAAAATCCCTTAGAATAACACCATCCTAGGTGAGAAGCTGAAGACCAGTGAAGCCAAAGCCTTGTCCATTCCCCGCTTCAGTTTTCCGACTTCCCACCCGCTGCACTGGAGAAACAGTGGCTGTCCTGTTTCAAATGGATGCTTCCTCCTGCCAGGCTGTTCTTCTCAAAACGGGGAGTCTTACAGTGAAGAGTAGAAAGGCTTTCTGCAACCAGGCTCCTGATGGAGCCCATGGCCTCGAGCGTGCCATCTGCTAAGGCGAAGACACAGCATATTGCACTAACAGTAACAGGTTGCTTTTAAACATTTTTACTTCTGCCTTGAGGTCTCGTCACTGTCATTTAACAGAGTCAGCATCAGGCATAAGAAGAGCTTGGAGGTAGATTTTTTAACTCCGATTGATTGGTATAATTTTAATGTCTCTGTAATAATGACCAACAAATCTGAGGCTGCCAAGCCACCTCCTAAGACCAGAGCATTCAGCATTACCTGGCTTTGACACATGTCCTTTCACTGCATCTAGAAAATCAAATCAACCTGTTACTATCACTTTTGGGTTTCTCACCTGAACAAATCAGTCAGGCAAGCACAACCACTGGAGAGACTGGCTGCTTGTCTTATCAACATATTGGACAGCCTCACATCTACCCCTTCTTTATACTGCTCAATGCCCTCACATGTGTGATGACTGACAGGGTCCTACGTGCTTCACAGGTGCACATGTGCATCATATGCACCTGTGCCATAACCCCAAAATTTTCTGTTCTCCACATTTTCCCCATTACTATTAAATGGCTCACCCTCTAAAGTGGTCTCCATTATTGTCACAGTGTGAGAATGGAGGGAAAAAATCCAGCTTTAAAGCCAAATCAGTGGCAGATTTTTTTAACTGTGGGCATAAACCACCCATCTGTCAAACTACTCCAGCAATTTTTTGCTACAATATCAGTAAGTAGCCTCATTGTTAAGAGAGTATTTCTCAGGTTTACTAACTTATCTGAGCTAAGTATGCGCAATAATATGAATGGCAAATCTCTTCAGACTTCTTGAACCGCCCTTCCTAAGCTGCTTTTGGGAAATCCCACTGCTGGGAGATTTCCAAAGGGTTACGAACTTCAGAAATCATCCCCTACAGCTTTGATGACTCACTTTGAATTGGACTCCAGAAATGCAGGTTTCCTAATAACGCACTTAATTTAACAAGAAGGGGGGTTGGGTGGAGAGGAAAGACCTGCGATCTCTTTATTTCCCCTTTAGAGACAGACCTTCTCCTGTGGCACCTCACCATGCAGGCAGCACCCAGCGAATGGAATCTGGTGGGACTTCTCCCAGGCTCTGCTGGGGCTGCTGCCCAGCCACCCATCACTACTCCTCCTCACTGGTGCACATGTGCACAAAACCCAGGGTGCTGCCAGGATGGCACCAAATTAATTGCATTCCAGAGCGGCTACCCTTGTCATCAAAGACCACTGTGGTGGAGACCCCTCATTTAGTTGCGATGGCACTCTCCTACCAGAGGAGGCATTCAAGCATGGTACCCTTACTACTGGCAGATGTGTCTGCCTTCTGTAGGGGCTGAGAGGAGTCCTCACCTGAAAACTGACTAAATGGCTAGGATATCTGATGACAAAAGGTGGATTTTAGATGGCTGGAGTGGGCAAAGACCTCTTGTCTGAGCAAATCCCTCCTACCACTATCTCACCTCTTCAAGGAACCTTCTGCTTTTACAGGACTGCTCTCTGATGACCTGCCTTGTCTTGCTCTCCTGCACTTACCAGTTATCTCTTCATCTTCATCATGACGTCTCTCTAGTTTTGCAAAGGAATTGCAATGGATTCCTAAAATGGTCGCTGTAAGACACAGGCGTTAATGTCATGCCCAYAAGCCATCCGAGGTGGCATGCAGGTATTTAGAAATCAGCTGTGCCTGCTTTGATTCCACACATTCCTCAGAGTTGTAGAGAGAGCAAAACCACAACGGTGCCCATGGCAGAATCCTACCCAGGGAACGTTGTAGAGATGACAGCAACTTCAGAGGCTAAATGAACAAAATTAAACAGCATTCTGCATTGGAAGGGCATGAAAAACCTCCTATGGCTGTCAGTAAGGGAGAAAATGGGGCAAAACAAGACGAAAATGTCTTGTCTGGAGAAAACATACTGGTTCTATAGAAAGAGAAAGTCATATAACTCTAATATATTATAGCTCACTCAAAAACTGGAATATCTCTACCAAGAACATATTTAGGTAAAGGCATCAGTCCTGAAAGGAAGAAGAACATTCCCAAGTATAACAGCAGACAAAGGTGCTGACCGGCTGCACTGCGCAAGCAGCKGACAACCCACCTGCTGAGATTCTGCAGAAAGCCTCTATCCTCAAAACCACTAAGGACAGCAGAAACTCTTGCAGACAGATGAAAAAAAGAAAATGAAACAATTCCTGCCTATTTGGCTGGAATATGAAAAATTCACAGAATACGGTCAATCTGGGGAGAATTTAAATAATGCATAAGGGACCCATTAGTATTTGTAGGCAAAATGAAGGAATCAGAAGAACGGTTATAGTCTGAGGCTGAATGGATCTTAAAAACACACGTGGCAAACAGCAGTTTCATTGCAGACTCCTACTAAAGCAGTCAGTGAGTTGTGATTGCAGTGTGATACCTGCACGGCAGGGACAGAGGGTTCAAACAGAAAGCACAGCTTCCTGCTGGGGTGTTTTTAGTGTGGGAAACAGCCTCAAACTGCTAATAGTTATTAGTCCTATGGCAAAGCCTGTAGAAATGGCAGGAGACTGAAGTTACAGCAACCTGCAGGCAACTGCAGAAAGTTGAACACTGCTTTACGATGGCAACAAAAGGGATTTTCTGACTCTCCAGGTGAGTATTCGCAGGTTAATAGTACAGAATCTCTAAACTGTTTAATTTGGAGGAAATAAGTGAAGTATTATTTTACTCCCTTTCTTTGTAAGTGGAAAGAATAGGACTGAAAACAGAGTTACAGAGTCATTTTGCAACAGGATTATCACGGACTACTTAAAAAGGCGAATTTGAGGAAAACCTCAAGACTTTTAAAGACCCTTACTGTAGAACTGCTGATTTCCCTGGGTGGTAGTAATGAGAAAATGACTTAAAAGGACAAGTAATACATGCTACTCCTCTCAGCCATGTGGTGATAGGGTCACGCTGCACTCGGTGGAAAATGGCTGGGAGACATTTGGCAGCACTGACAAAGCATGAAGTGTCTGCAGGCTACACAATATTGTAACTCCAACCCAAAACAGAAATAAACTAACCTCCTGTATGAGGCAGTGGAGGTATTTCAGGATGGCAGTAAAAGGCAGGAAAGCAGAAATCTTGCTTCAGAGGAGAGCGATCCCTGTATTTTGCAGAGCACAAAAAGTCCCTGTGGAGCCTGTGATCTGGAAACTGTACCAGCTGCTGCTAAAGCCAGAAGAGAGATTACACACCCCAGCTGCTTATCACCCCCTCTTTACCTCTCTCCCATTTCCCCTCTTCCCTCCCCGTTGTTCTGCCTTTTCCAATGCTTTCTTCTTAATCCGGTTCTGTAAAACGAGCCAGTTAGGAAAAATTAAAAAACAATCCTACAATCAATAAAGCAAAGAGCAGCACCTCTCTAAAGAGGGAAGGATGGGAAGGCAGGTGATTAAGCAGTATGTCAACACAATCCACTGCCTTATCCAGATGTATCCATGCCCACCCTATTGCACCACCTATTAGTAATTAAGAATGATTGGATTATTTTGCAGAACCAGGCTGGGGACAGCTAAGTATTCGTCAGACAGCTCAGCCGTTAGAACTAAGAGGTGGCATTTGCTGATAGCTGGGCAGGGTGGATGAGAAATAGGCACATCATCCAAAATATCTGACCACCTCCAGCAGTGCACAAAAGCAGGTATTGTCCTTCCAAATTAGCTGTAGTGAATGGATCACCTTGCTCACAGCCGTAAGAAAACAGAATAGGACTGTGTATGTCTAAAGTGGTTGCAGGTTTGCTCAGCGTTGCCATACGGAGTCCACCTAGGGTAAAGAGATGCTGGTCTTACTGCCTGGCAGCCAGCACTTCTGCAGGGTCAGCATTGTTCAAAATTGTCATCAGGTGGGGACTAGAGACAGTGATAAGGATTGTGTTTACGGAAGGAAGGATTGATTTCTGCATAATCAGGTTTGTTCATTGCTATGCCAGCAGGTATCAGTGGTACATTTCAGGTGTAAAACTCTGCAAGGGTGAGATCCCCTATTTCTCTACTCCTTTGCTTTTCTTTTTGCTTTTGTCACAACAATTTAAAACCTCACTTGTAAATCCAGTTTGAATACGTGACAGGCAGAGGCACATGCAACCAACTTCACAGTGTCGCATGGACYAGTCTTTTCACTAACTTGCTCAGAGATGCTGTTCCTACCCCCTTAGGCAGAGGAGAGTCTGCCCTGAACGCGGGTAAATACTGGCTCCTACTAAACTGACAGCCAAGCTCAGCAGTCTCTGCTGAAGGATATCATACCATGTTCTATTATTCTTAATGCAGGGCTGAATTAGAGTCTGTTTTTACTTAAACCCAAGACGACTAAGTGTTTACTAAAGCCAGCTGTTGTTCACAGGATAGCTTGATAATTTTATGATGGTTCTTTACTAATAAATCAAATGCACAGAGAGGAAGGTAATGACAAGCTAACACATGTATGCTATCTCATAAAACAAACAAAATATTAACAACGTAATAATATCACCAGCGTGATTCCAGACATGCTCGTGCCGCCTTTCCTAAGCCCTCATGCTAGACAAGCTCCTACCGAGTCCACTTAACATCGCCAAGAGTCTGCCTAAACAAAAATGAATCAGTGAGGGGATTACAAATGGAACTCCTGTTGGAAAAAGACACAGACTCCGCTTGTCCCTCTCCCCTTTGGGTCTTTGTCAGTAGGCTGCCTCTATTTCCATCATGTTCAAGCCCCCTACCCTCCACTTCCAGGCCCTTTGTAGCTCTCCGCTGGGCACCTGCGTCTCTGCCATCCTGGCTCCCCTCTGGCCTGCCGGGAGCACAATCTCCTCCCCTGACCTGCCCCWTCCACTACACCCACCGGCTCCCACAAACTCACCAGCAAAGCCCGCATGGTCCCCTCCTTTCTCTTACCCTGCATTTCTAGCASAGAGAGCCTCGCACCTACTCGGGCCTCCAGGAGCTGCCAGTTCATTAACATCCCAGGCCTGACTCAGTATATATTTATAAATAGTTTAGATGAATAGGTAGTTTCACCAAAACAGGTAGAGCTCTACCACAAACTGCAGTGATCACAGCATTGCAGAGATGACCTGTGGGTCTCACTATGATGGAGCTTTTAGAACAGATGTTTTCGCTGATGTTTTGAAAAGTAAAAGAACCCCTAAACTCAGATGCTCAAAATAAGCAATCTTTTCTCATCGAAGTAATGGTACAAAAGAAGAAAACTTCTCTTTTGTTAAAACTCCTTTATTGAAACCAGTCCAACCTGATGTTCAGGAAGGGCCTGTAAAAACCACTTTTGTTGTCAGTCTCCTTTGGCAGGGCAGCAACTTTTCCCTTCAGTTAATGATGCTCTGGAAACAGGGCTGCACATTTTATATCCTTACATAGTGGTAGAACAGCCAGTTCAGCTGACAGAGCTTTACAAGATGCTCCTCTGCTGCTACTCAGCACTGACTGCTATTTTTATAGTTTCCTACGATGGCTCAAACGCTTCTTGTCCACTTGAGAAGTGGGGCTGCCTAAGAGTAGTCAAGATGAAAAGCACCTGGTTTCCTGACCAGACCAGTCTGAGTAATATTGGGTGCTTCTTTTTTCAAGGAATGCCATTTCCAATAATACCTTCACACGATGTTTTTCCTGCTCAAAAACTTTAGAAAAACAAACTCAAGAATCACTCTTTAAATATATCAAAAAGTAAAGGCTGTATGTGACTTTTTTGGAGGAAAAAAAATAAAGCAGGAAAGAATATGAAAGTCAACCTTTTTGGTTCACTGTAGGTTAATTAAATATCAACACACTTTGTCAGAAGAAATTCCTTAATTTTCTAATGCTACGGGGCTTCTTTACAAAACAAAGAATAGTTAAACTACCTTACAAGAGCCTATTATAATCAATGGAGCCTTTCAAGAGATTTTTGTGGTCTTTTAATCTGACCTGTAAAGAACAYAACGAAACTCCCATTATGGTGACACAGGCATTTTTTCCTCCGAGGAAGTTTACACAAGCCACAGCTCCAGTTACAGTAACCCTACCTCAAATCCCAGTTTAGAATTCCCCCCCTCCCCACCGATGTCAGCAGAAATACCAGATTGGAACAGCACACTTAAGATGTTCTTTGAAATAAAGGACATACATATGTACTCGCCCTGACCCAAGAAGATTTTTTACCAGTTTCATTAAGCTCTAGACCCAACTGCATATAACATGACTGCTGCAACTTGATTCCCCCAGATAATTATAAATCCAGAGAAGATCATAGTAAAATGTATGGCCAGGACCCAAGCCTCCTGAAGTCTGTGTCAGTCTTTGTCACCCATGTCAGTGACCCCTAGTTATGTTTTACAACTGTAAAGAAATAATTAGGAAAAAATGAAGGTATTTATCACTCAGTAGATTTTGTATATCTTTTCCACTTGCAACTTGCTCAGTTTGTTCTAATACTTTTCATTTTTAGAGCATATTGGTTGTTCTCTCTTAAATGTTAACGAAATGAAAAAGCTAAGCATATAGCAGAACATATCCGCAGCTTGCAATGATTCCTGACAAGATGAAGCACAAACCTGGGCTCACCTTTTCACTTTTCCTCTTGAGCAGGACATCAGCTGTCGTCTCCGAGAAAATGTGCATCCTAACAAGATGTCCAGCTTCTTTTGTATAATCACCTGCCTTGCGAAGTTTACGTTTTTTAACATGGTGTTTTACACTTGAATTATGAATTACTAATGTTTTAACCTTCTTAACCAGAGGCCCTACAAGCTTCTGTAGTCCAGAAACACTTTGTTCCAGTCCATCTAGTCTTTTAACCTGCCACCTTGCATTCCTGTTTATATCAGAAAGAGATTTTTCCATTTTAAGGCAAAGCCTCTTCATTTCATTACTTCTCAGATTTTTGTTTCTTTCCATCCTTGATCCAGGTTCAGATGTTTCTGCCTTTACAATCTCAATGTCTTTTTCAATGCAACAGATTTCTTGGGAAACGCTGTTAAGCTTCTTAAGCACATCGTCTTGCAGAGTCAACAGCTTATCTATTTTCTGTTCAAGGGAGGCAAACTTCATATCCATGATGTTAAAACTTTCAGATGTGCTGACATCACTGCTTGCAACATGAAGAATTTGGGGGGGTTCCATTCCGTTATCAGGCCCTTGGTTTTGCAAAGCATTTGGATCAAATATTTTGGCCAAGTTGTTGACCACAGACGTAGAAGAGCTCTGCCTGCTGGATGTGGTCATTTTGCTGGTTTGGGTAGGGGAAGGAAATGCTCTGATGATCAGCTGCTTGAGGACAATATCAGTTGCAAAGGCTTCCCATCCAGACTGCTCAGATATACAGCCAAGTTTGGCAACTCCAGCTCAACTAATTTATAAACTACTCTCATATATTTGACTAACACAGAGGAAAGAGACACCCAAATTATTTAGGAAGAAAAACACCTTTGATGCCTTCCTTTTATATGTATTTATATATTTATATATATATATCTGTTTCCAAATGAAGTGAATATAGAGATGCACATCCTAAATGCACTCAGTTCAGTGACATCAGCCCTAGCAAAGACTGAACTATTTGCACTCCAATGGAATTTGACAGCAAAAAGGCTACGCGATACGTGAGAAGTCTCTAAGGGTAGAAACACTTTGGCAGTGGTGTTGTTGCTTTTCATAAGCCTAGTATGTAATGTGATCCCTGCTCTGAAGAGAATAAGGGTCCTTACAGGGACCTGAAGTGTGGCTGCTTGAAATTACTATGTCTTAAGGTGAGCTTTTCAGATGAAAACCTCTATTGCTTGAAAAGCCTGTTATGCCACGCAAGAAGTCAAGTTGTTAAAAAACAAATACATGAAAGAAAGAAAAAGAAGAAGGAGACACTGGACTGTAGATATTTGAAAAAATCAGAGCCCCTTTCTCTACTGTATATTTCAGCTACCACATAGCTAGCTCTTTATACACAAGCAATTCTCTTCATAGCCAATATCTTAATTTACTTCTGTATTTACCGAGACTGTATTAATTCGCCACAAATGAAGAAGCTCTTATGTTTTACTATGATCTGGTCATACAAATTCCAAAATCCCAAGTTCTTTGCTTTGTTTTAGTCTTGTCCCAAGACTCAGTTCTTTGCTTTGTTTGCCTGCCAGTAAACATCTCAAAAACATCAGTGATTAGTATTCATAACTCCAACAGTTTGTTTAAGTTTTGCTTTTGCAAAAGGCCTTCATTTCTTTCAGAAAGACAACATTGGACAAAGAAGAAACGTCATGTCTGGTAACAGAATTCCCCTAGGCACCACTCTGAATTGTTGAACATTTTTCATGTTGGTTAAAAAAATAAAAACAGAATTAAAAAGAAAGAATAAAACCAGAACTTCTCATCTCAAGTCAACTATATTCCCCATGAGCAAGAAGCAAATCAGTATGGATCACCTTGATGCAGAAAGGCTGCCTCTGAAATACAAAGAAAAGGCTACCTTGGACAAATGACTGTCATAGATTGACCACACATAGGTCAGTCTACACTTGTGCCGTACCTCATATAGAAATCAACAGTTAAAGTCAGCCAACTGGTTGTAAAACAGCCAGACTGCTGCTCTACTCAAAGGATCAAGAGCTTTTTTTGTAATCCCAGTGAATTATTTTGCGAACCTCAGTTTATCCATCCTTTAAATGGGGAGCATGAGGGATAATTAGGTAAAGCACATAGCGAGTTCTAAATATCTAACACACTAAGCAGCCTTTCAAAATTGCATCTGTTCACTAAATGAAGAATACAAAAGGTCGTCTCTTTATTTTTAGATACCAAAGATGTTTTTTAGAGTCAATCACAGATAAAGTTTTCAAAAGTTTCCAAAGGCATTCTCCTACAGTCATTTGTGAATCAACATGTAGTCAGTGTTGATAACCTAACACAGGAGCTTGTTCTCCAGTTACCACAGGTTAATAAAGGAAGAAAATTCCTAGGTACATTTGTCACCTTATGAGAGCAGCATATTACTGTGAGTGAAAGGTGAACTGTGTCCATTCATGACCCTAAAAGATGGATTGAGATCTCTTCTTTACATAACAGACATTACCAAGAGGTGACCACCGTGTGTTATTGTGCATAGTGTATTCACTGAGCGGATCGAGAAGGTTAAATGATTTTAAAATAGGAAACAGGATAGGAAAAAAAAAAAAAAAGACAGGGAGCTTAGGGATCCCTATTTCATGGAAAGAATAATATACAGGACAGCAGTTAAAAAAAGAAAAGAATACCGAAGCAAAGAACATCACGTTGGTTCCAGCAGAGAGCAGTTATGTTTGAACACCTTTGCCTTCTTCTGTTCATCTCTATTTGAAACATAAACTAAACCTGCCTGACAGTTTCACATCTGCAGAAGCCCCTGTTAGACACAAACTTCCAGGAGAGGTGTTTGCATGTCTGTAAAATGGCCAGGTTTGAAGGGCCATTTATCATAGATGAAACATCCCTGCAGGAGTTCACGGTGAGCTTCCCCCCTGTCCCCCACGCCCCCTGCACAAAAAAAAGGTTAAAGGTTTATTAGACCTTGCCACCCATCCAGCTAGGACTCCTGCTCTGGGGGATTTCATAGGCAAAGCCTGTCAGCCACAAGGATCCTCTCCAAAAGGAACATTATTTTGTAAAAGCAAGGAAATGATAAAAAAAAAAAAAAAGGACATACAGGTAGTAATGGTAAAATCATGTGTTATATTAGTGCACACAGGCACATATGTTAAACATTTAAATCTCTCCTAACAGTTGCCCAGGGAAACGTTATGTGAAATACCTCAAACCAATACTATAAACACTAATAAAAATTTTAAGCTCTGTGAGGTAAGATCATATTATCAAGTATCATCTGTAAAGTCCTATTGATTTAATATTATGCCACGACATACAAAAATGCCAGACACTTTTAAAATGTAGAAAGCAAACTATAAAAATGCTGCATTAAAACCTCATCAGTATGTGTTAGTAGTTCTGCCTGAAGCTGAAGTGAACTGGAAGAGAGAACTGCTGTGTGGTGGCTAAAAAAGAGGAATAAATAAAAGAAAGCTAATATCAGCTTGCTTTCTGGTCTCAGAACGTTCTTGCCATTAACTTCGTCGCAGCTGGGAGTCTGTGATCCCTGCCTCTTGTGCTGTAAACTGGAAGTAATCTTACATATTCAGGTACCTTTCAAGAGTTCAGTGAGAATGAATTACTTAAGGGAAAGTCTTCTGTAAAAAACAGTATTATTTAAAGTATTCAAACATTTCTGTCTTTGTGGGGTGGATTATTACCGCAGCTACTTTATGAAATTCAATAATATTATATGTAAATAATTTGAGATATTTTTAACAGCCAAATACCTCAACGCACTTTTCCTAGTTATTGAAAGAATCTCTTAGCAACTGTACCTATCATTAACACACAAAATAAGCCCATATAACAGCTTGTTTATTTTCATCTCACAAATTTTAGTGATGCCTGGTCATTGGATTTGGCCAGTACCAAAACTGCTAAAAAGTCTGTTGGAGATTAAGGGTACAAGCTGCAGCAATGGTTACCCTTCATGAAGTGAGAATAAAGAAACACAACCGACCGAAATACTGTAGAAAGAAAACAATTCCACTAGTTTTGAAGATGACACAATTCCCCATATGCCTAACTTTGCCTAATGTTACGTTTCAGAATATTAACACTAGGTCACTGCACCATGGTGGTGACAGTATCAGCCCAAAGGCTGACACTGAACCCTGGGAATTTTTGCACACAGGTGTAACTATATAACATAGTGCTAATCAACTGTGAAAATGGATGGTATTTAACAATCTGCCAAAAGAGTTTTATTTCTTCCATACAATTGATGCTCCGTTGATGTGGCTTTTATATAAAAAATTAACCCATATTTCTTTTTTATTTCAAGTTCAGTTGAAAAAGGCCTTAAAGCAGCATGTGTAATTTTCAAAATATAGAGGCATCTAAAATTTGGAAGAAATAGCAATGAAGTAGCAATGGGTAAGTGGCTGCTACTGTAACTTTCACATTGTTAACATGTCTGCAGACATCATACAATGAGTCTGTAAGAGATGTGATAAAACTCCATACTTTGTGTAGACATAGATAAAGGGGCTAAAGGTGAGGATGGGACAGACTACAGAAGTAAAGTCTTCCTTTTGCTTTCTCTCTTGAACTCAATGTGTGGTCAGTGTTATTTTCACTGCACACACAAATATGGAAAGCTGGCTAGCATTAGGAAATTATCACAGACAAGTCTGCTACCCCAGCTCTGTTAGCTCTCTGCTTCTGAACAGCGAGTCTCCAGTTCAGAGATGCCTGGACCAAGCTTTTAGCACGTTCTGACCCAAAGCCTGTGAAGGACAGGAGGACCTCACATTCCACAGCATTTGGATGTCAGTCTCACAGGTATTAGAGAAAAACAGCTTTAAAAAGCTTATCATAGCCCAAAACATCCAAACRGTCTCTAATCAGTAAAAAGAGGTAATACTTGCTTTTTTAATTTCACGTGACAATTTATCAGTGTAAAGAAAGCCTGCTTTCTGTTTAAAAAAGTTGTTCACTTAGTTTTCACCAACTCTTGGTCCTCTGATCGTACTGCTGAGATGTGAACTACCTTGCCTTACCTTATCTTCTTCTACTGGACCCATGTGAAAAAGAGTTTTCCTCCCCCTCCCTGCTTTTTTAGCCTGAGWCTTTTCAGTTTAGTTCAGTTCAGTTCTTCATATTTTCTAACCATTAAAGGCCCAGACAGAGCACCTCGTAAATTTATGGCTGCTGGCATCAAACATGATAAACAAGAGCACAAGTAGAAATGTTTGAGTCGTAGAGTCTTATTCCAACTTTCTTGAGCTGTAAGCCGTGTACTGGGATATGCTGCATTTCATGGAAGGCTGCTATCACTGAACCTTATCTGGAGAACACGGTACCGTGTTCATCAATCTCCAGCCGTTCTAGACAAGATACCTCCAAAACTCGCAAGTCCGGTTTGATATTTTATTGCTGTGGAGGCTTGGAGTGTTCTTCCCCCAGAAATAACATGGGGCCGCCTGCCATGCATGAGTCTGCAGCACGTGTATGGCGCACACTCCGCATTCCAGCCATTGCTCACTCACATGTGTAAGCAGCATATGTTCTCCTGACATTTCTGTACCTACGTCCTGGTAAGGATCAGGTTTGCATAGGGTATATATTAAGAGCAGGGGGGGAAGGGTGAACAATTAGCTCTGACTTACAAGTGATAATTTACACCGGGCCACTGTGACCTCCACCTTCGGAAAAAAAAGGCGTTATAAACAACCTCCCTCGATCACTCAGAGATGCATTATATGAAATTTTATGCCATCTAGGTAAGAGTGGATAGGACATGATGTATTTCAATTTATATCCATACTGAATCTTCCTGCACATTTATTACTAATATAGTGGGAAGATCTGGAGGAAAGTCAGCTGTCTTTATGCAGCTAAAAGACAATGTGGACCAAATACAGTTCTTGAACTTGTTTGAAACTTTGTCTCATACATTGAGCTTATTCTTAAAAACTCCCAGAGCTGGAGCTTCTGTAACTTCTCTAAGCAACCTGGTGCAGGGCTGATAATTTTCTCGGTTAGAGGGTTTTCCTAAAGCATAACGTAAATTTCCCTCGGTGCAATTGAAGTTGATTTCTTCTTGTCCTATCCATGGATGACAAGAACAGTTTATTCTCTTCTCCTTTGCAGATACCTGTTATGTATTTGAAGTTTATTATTGCATCTCCCTCTCGGTATTCTCTCAAGTATATAGTTATGTTGCACACAAAAATATATTACCATTTTCTAGAAGTAATCAGTATTGAGAAAAAAGGAGGAATTTTTTCTTGAATATTTTTCTGAAGGAGTTGCCTTCCTATATGAAAAGAAATTGAAGATACTTTGTCTGTGGACATATAATAAATACCTTTGTGAAAATGGTAGAGGTCAACATGTTATGCTGTATCTCCCAGAAAACAATGTAAGATTTGGCTTTCCCTTGAGCATACTGATTTCCTCTTCTATTAAAAAAAATGCTCAAATCCCTAAAATAAAATCTCAGGACAGATAAAAGAAAAACATCAGTTCATAAACATACAGCAGCAGTCAACTTTTCAGAAGCTCAGATAATAAAATTATTATCTACTGTTCTATATTTTAATTACTTAAGACCTTTGTAAGATCATCCTTATCTACCACTTCCTTACTTTTCTGATGACTTTTTATTTATCTTTATTCCTTTCAGTGTCTATTTCATGCCTTATATATCCCTGCCCTATATATCTGGAACTTTCATGTTCCTCTTCATTCCTTAAAAACTAATTCTCTCCAGCAATCTTGACCACCTTCTTGTCTTCAGCTTTTATCCTACAGTTGATCTGTATTCATCCACTTAATGAAAACTCAGTCATAAACTAAGAAAGGGCAGGGAATATATGTTAGCCTAATTTTATGAAGTTCCAGTTCAAATTCTTCATTCGAATGCTGTATCTTTTACAAAAAAAGCAAAAAAAAAAAATTATTTTTTTGACATTCTGATGAAGAGACATGCACATTTTATTCTCTGATTGGTCATAGAGATGCACATTGTGTGGCTGGACTGGCCACAGGACCTAGCAGAGAAGTTCCAATAATATCTTTTATATCTGAATCATCATTTGTGTTTTACAAATAAATCATGTCTTTGTATTTTTCCTCACTTTGATAGTGGTCATAAACTGTAGACATCCCTAGCAAAGAAGGCTGTCTCCTTCAATCATTTGCAAATAAGGTGTTTTGAAGAAGACCTTTATATCATTAACAGAATATTTCTGTAGAAATCTCAGTAAGATTCAAATCTCAATAAGCCTCAAAGAAGAAACAATTTTAGACTTCGGGGAACAGGAAAGCCACTATCTAAAATATTAAAGGATTGCTATATGCTAGTCACGAAGCAGAGAAAGTATTGTACACAGTAGTGCACAAGTAAGAGCTGAAGCCTGTCTGCTCTTTCCCTAGTACACAACAGTTCCCTAAGAAACAATGTAAGCTTACAGCTGCTCAGCCCTGAAACAGGTTAGAATAGCAGGCATGAAAGCTATGAACCAGATTGAGAAAGTCATGCTGTTTACTGAAAGCTCACAGATGTCCGTGGTGGTAGAACAGAAAAACCATTCTCTTCCCCCTCCCCTCTTCCCTCCCACCCTTCCCAAACAAAAAAGATACATCAACATGGATCAGGGAATTTATCCAAAATGATGCATTTCTATAACCAGCAGTCATGTTGGACTTTCTCACCGTGGGGGCTGAAATAACTGTATGCCTAAGATTAAGTGACATACTGTGTCATAAGTGATACACCTTTATGGCTCCCCTGGGATCTGCCCAAAACACTAGTCTGGAACTCTGCTTAAGGTCAGAAAAGGAAACAGCTTTATACAYGGCAGGAGCATGCAGCAAGAAAAGTCTGGCACTGAACTTCATGAGGTAGAACTAGGGAATTTACTGCTCCACAGGGCGCTCTGTATACAACTACTCTATGTCCTGTTAATTAATCATGAATTCTGACTTCCTTTACTATAATGACCGTCGTAACTAAGAATCCTGGAGATACCCTAGTGATAAATGATGAGAGCAAGTCCCTGAAACAAACTGCAGAGAAATCCCAGTTACAGTTCAGTGATCAATCTGCAGATGCCATGCACTGGCCTTTTAGATATACTACCACCTTCAAATTTTGAGCCTCTCTGTAAGCGTTCACGTTTTGCAGAAAAAAAAGATGTTGATTGAGCTGTATATCTCTCTGGAGAAAACATGTAGATCTCTGAAGATGAAAATGATAATGGAAGACACTATCCATGTTCAGGGGGTGATACTCCTCATACTCTGGAGCTCTGCAGCTCTCTTTCACGTGGAAAAGCATTTGCACAGGAGAGGTAATCCACTGCAAGTTGCACGGTGCAGCATTTATCCAGGTCAAGCACAACTCACTCACACATGGCATCCCACTGTTAATGGGTTTCTTTGGGTGAATAAGAACTGCACAGCACACAAAAATGCCACCATAATCAGCATCTGTCTGCTTAGCAGCTGAAGCTGAAGTTCAAAGCACTTCACTGTCAAAGTGCACGATGTTCTTGTACTGAGGGTTGGTCTCCACTATCATCATCTCCTGCTGTCAAGGTATCACATCAAGAGTCTCACCTCTGCTTAGCTGTCCCCAATTTACTATACTAAAACCAAAACAAACCTAAAAACCCAGAGTTTCTTAAGGCAGAAAAATACTGTGTGATAAATTACCCATTAATAGCCTAAAACTCTATTTCCAGGAAGCCTGTTTAAAGGAAAATTCCTGACTTTCTGAGGCTAAAGCAGAGGTGTCATAACTCTGAAACGGAGCAATGAAAGAAGTACTGTCTCCAGGTGCAGCAGGAGCTGTACCTCATTTCATCTGCTGGGTAGACTGGTTAAAATCTTTGGTTGCAACCCAAAACTTTCTGGCAGCTAACATCCTGTATTAAAATTTATAAACCACGAAAGGTCTTTTCTTACAAAAAAGTTAATTCAGGATGGATAGGCTGAAAAGACTTGAAAGGGACAGTCATCAGAAGTGGTTATATGGAAAATTGGATGTAAGTAACACCTTTTGCTCCATCAGAACATACTAAAAATACAGTAAATGTAATTTCAGTGAGAAAGGGAAACTATTGATTAAAAGATCTTTAAAAGAGCTGTGGAGAGGAGCCCCAAAGCTGCCTGGCCTATTGGACGGTAGAAGTTTTACAAAGGATGTATTATCTTCTCCAGAAGAAACATACTGACAGCTCAGCTTCCTTCAAGCTGCAAAAATTACCTACCGTCCAGCCCACGATATCAGAGCCCTGGTCAGAAACAGTCGACATCCTCTGTGGTGGCTGCCCACTCAACAGGCAGTATCAATAGAAAGAGCAGTTGAGATCCATGGGAGCCTTGGACTGTCACTCTGTGATCAGCTAGCTTTATGAAACTAACCTTTAAAAAGCAAAGGCAATTATCTTTGGACCCATTATGAATTAACCTATTTTCTCTGCTGTAAGAACACTGCAAAGATAACAACACCAAGGCTAGTGAAGGTCCCAGTGTGGCAACAAGCGGAACGTAGTGCTCCTCTGCTGAATTACTACTGATTCATTTTCACTTGTGGTGGTTTGTTCCCTGCTGCCTTCTACTGTGAGACCGGCTATGGGAGTGCAGAAGTGGGAAGGAAGGGGATTTTTGCTTGTTTGKTTTTTTTTTTAAATACCAGTAAATGCTTTCCACAACCACTATTAACCTATTTCTGCATCATATACTCACTAAGAAATTATTTTATCCTGCTTCACTGCTAAGGCACTGCACCAAAACCAGGAATCCACTCATTCTGTAGGTGAGCCAGGGCATTGGTTATTTATCCAGGCAGGGTCTGCTGAAGCAAACATTTTTTTGCCAGTATGACTGCAACCAGAGTTGGAATTAAACAGACTAACTAAATCAGCACGAAAAGCTGTGTGCAGAAAATACCTTGACCCATCTCTTCTTCTTCTTGAAAGTCTGGTGTCAAAAAAAATGAAATAAATGGCACATTCATATTCAGCATGAATGTCAGAATCCAGGACTGTGTAGAAGAAGAAGGGAATGCACCATGAGATGCATATACAGGCGACCAGGGTTTTTGGGGAAGGGGTAATTTGAGCTGATTTTATTTGTAGGGTTGGCTAATTCTGGTGAATATTTGTTGATATTTTAATAGATTGTAACTTGCGCCTGGCAAGTTTCTATAGCATACCTCTATGCTTTAGGGATGAAGAATTCAAAGGAAGGGTGTTACATAAAATTTAACTTCTGAGCTATATTAAAGGGCCTTAAAATCCAGGAAGTATTACAGTTTTTCTCCCCTTTGATCTGTTTGTTTTATACCAATACAAATAGCCCATTCTGCTCAATTTCATATGACAGAATGAATGGACATGAGATAAATAAAGGTCACACAAATCTTCCTCCCTGTCTTCCTGTCCTGCCCAGGGTGCATGTGCTAATACCATTTTGCGCTGGTGGATATGCTCAGTGACAGCAATGCCTTTTAGCTACCTGTCTTCTTCTGTAGCTATTTTCTTCCCCCTAGAGCATTCATTCCAAAATTAAATATGGCAAGTTCTCAGCCTTATAGCTGAACTTTGAAAGCCATCACAATTACCACCTATTTTTGTCTCCTTTAACCCCCACATATTTCAACTAAATGATCATTCCAGCTGCCCAGCCACCTGGCGGTAAAGATTAGCCACGTTCAGTGCCCAACCAAAGACATTTGGGAAATGAACAGTATCAACAGCCATTACAAAGATCCTGTGTGGCACTTCTTCAATTTTCAGTTACCTGATGAGATCTAAAAGGCGTTATGGTACCTGGCAGGACACTTACATATAAAACAAGCTGAGATTCACCAAATATCTTCTATAATAAAGCCTTTTTGTTTTAATTTGTCAAGCTTTAATAGTTTAACCTGAAACTTCCAAAAATGAACATCAGTCTTGGCCTTAATGTTGTGAGAAATTTCAAATTAAATTATTTCCAAGAAAAAAAGAAACTTGAAAAGACATTTTTTTGTGTGCTAAATACATTGTTATCAGCACAAAAGCTGGGGAGAGGACTCTTGCTGACAATTACCTGCCTTTGCTAACTGAATAAAAAAAAACGCTCAGACCTCACCAACTTCTAAGGCTTTACGCCAGGGATTTCATAGAGTCTTTTTGTAGCTACATGCAAGCTGCATGGAGCTTGCTTTCCTGGAGGCCACCGAGTCAAGGGAGGACTCTCCTTGCAGATGCAGGGAGTCTGGGCAGGATTTACCTTGCAGATGCTTCTCTCACCTTCAAGAGCCTGCAGCGGCACTGGCAGAGCCACCCCTGCACACTGACATCTTTTCTCCTGTGCTTTCATTTCTCTCTGTGACACCCTTCAGGCAGTCTAGAATCGGTAAAGAACCTGTCTAAATGGAGCGGAAGGATGCACTCAATGGGAAGAAACAAAAGTCCTGAGAATCGAGTTGTTGTGAACAGGCTCCTGTTTACCATCCAGGAGGGTCCCAAAAAAAGTAGTATGTGACCAGATGTTAGGACAGTCCATAAGAACTGGGGCAGAAACTGAGGCTGCACATTTGCCATTTTTCAACTTCTCAGTGCTTTTCTTGGGAAGCAGTGTTCCTTAACGCAGGCCAAGAGTAAAATAACAGCTGCATCATTCAGTAAAGAAGATGAGCTAAGTTTTTATTTCATAGAAATGCTGCAGGGAAACTGCTTTCAGAGGTCAGTTTGGGCATCTGATGAGCACAATGACCCAAAAGACACACAGCTGGATTACAGCGCCTATAAGTGAAACACTATTTCCCTACCTTAATGTGAGGCTAAGTAAAATCATGTAAGATTTAAAGTGCTTGGCCTTTGGGCCAACTGGCTAAGCAAAAAGAGCGCTTCCTTTGGCTAGCCGTAGCTTTTCCCAGACAGAAGTTTCTTTTCATAGAAATTTTATCAACATGTAATGCTGGATAAGTCTCCAGTTTGAMTAAACAATAAAGTACACCAGTGTTACAGAAGTTGGCTAAATATAACAGAGTTTGGCATTACTGACTCATTAATATTCCACTGCTGAAACAGTGTGTTTCAGCCTGTAAATGCTGAGGAATTACTTTTTTTTTTCTTTTTAGGAAAAAATATTTTATTAGCACTATGCTGCCTGYTGAGAAGCCTCACCTCCCTACCACATTGTATCACTTACTTACACAATTGCAGTCCTACCTCTTAAACCCCTGATTTCATGCAACTACCAGAGTTTTCTCTTTTTTTTTTCTTCCAACAAGTGTGAGGCAGTCTTTCATTATACTTTGAAGAACTCCAGTAGTCAGCATTATTAAACTGGAGTCCAGAATGAAAGCCTTGTGTTAACAGAATAGCTTAAGAATAGCTTAAACTAGCTCGCAAGTGTCTAAAGCCAGGTATTTTTTCCCAGCGAGTACAGAAGAACCAAACCAATGGACTCRATCTACCTACTCGAGCTCAGCAGTTGTATCACTTCTTTACCAAAATGCACACGCTGTGCTTTCCTGTTGTCACCCGCTCCAAATTAAAATTCAGTTACAGTGCACACCTGCAGGCTACTGAAGTGGAGGCTTTAAGCCTTTGCTGAATCCATGCTGCAGGATTAAGTGTTAGTTTTATAAGGAGGATTTTAAGCTAAAGACACCAGAACTGAAGTATGATCCATTTAGGAAGGAACTTCCACACAGGCAGCCAGAACAGGTGCAAGGCAACCTTTGCCGAGAGTAGTCATGTTTCAGTGTGCTTCACCATCTGATATCATTATGTGCATCCAGAAGCGTTTCTGACTGCTCTTTGAAAAGTCTTTGGGGAAAAGTTTTGCCTGCTGTTTGTACTTACTTGTGAACTTCTGAAGTGCCTGCTTAAACGTTCAGGTAAAAACAACTGCGCTGCTATGTTATAGGAGTGGGACCCCTTCAGAAGCTGAAGAGAAGAGCGGTCATCCTCCGAACAACTCATGCAGGACACCAGCTGCATGCACTGGTAAACACGCCTAGTTTCTTAGTGAAGCAGGTGGTCAGAGCAAGCACTGCCCTCAGGAGAGCCTCAGTGCTCTCCTGGAAACTTGTCCAGCAAAAAGGAAGACAGGTGAAGAGTTTGTACCCTTATCTTTCCCACTTGGCCCATGTAGCTGGCCCAATTGCTAATTGGATTTCTTATCCTATCTGAGAACAGAAAAGGGGGTGACGATGTTTAGCCAGCATGGTCTGCTTGCACCTGTAACTTCCCTGCGCTTCTGCATAAGGGGGTCTATAGGCTATGTCTAACTTTGCATTGTTAAAATGCAAAGAAACAGGGAACAGAAATGTTAGGACTCTCGCTGCATTGTACAGCTGACCACAGTGAACATCGTGTGTTCTGCAGTGGTATAACATTTAATGAAAGCTCATAAATAGGAAACTCTGACTCGAAAAAACAGCAGAATTAAGAAACATTATAGCTATGCAATGTAAGAAAACTGACATTCCCTAGGAGCCAGATCTTCTGCATTTCTTGATGTGTTTTCAGGTTAAATTGTTACCTATTTTTTGTATTTTAAAAAAGTAAACATAACGTTGCTTAGAATAAGTTTGTTGTATTTATGTTAATGAAAGATCAGACCTGGATTCCTGAGTGTCTAGTGACTCTGCTTCTGGGACGGGGAAACACGAGAAGAGCAGTCTTGTTATGAAACAAACTCTCCTCTTACCTCAGAGGCCCCCTCCCCTCTTCCCGTGACCTATCCTCATCTGCTCACTTCTTCTATTTACAGAACTCCATTAACGTTACTCGCTCTAATTTGATCACAAGTTTTTGGGCTCCATACAGAAATCGCCTGGCTGATTTCCATGGCCTCTGCCCTGTGGAAGGGCAGAGTGGAGGATCAAAATGGTTCCTTCTCACTTCATGCAGCTGGTGGAAGCTTATATTATAGGCCTTTTTTTCTTTTAAACTCTGTAATATCTTTGGGATCACAGATACAAGTCACATCCTTTTTCTCTTTCCTATTTGAAGGGAAAGCATAGGTAGACAAAGCCCTACTGATACTCCTGTCTGGCTTTCCTCTCCTCCTCAGCAGGATAGCCAGCAATTATTACTATGACACTGGTTAAAGCTGGACATAAACACAAGGAAGATGAAGTTACAGAACCTCTAAAACCCATAAATCTAGTAATCTAAAAGATGTTTAGCCTAAGGTAGGCATCCTCTATAGTCAAGGGAGAGAAAAAGTGAGCAATGTCTACACGACAGTTCAACCCCAGGTTACAATAGAGGACAAATGGGAAGACGTCCCCGGTGGTACTGCTCTCCCTCCTGACTAGGAGAAGACCAGCTTCGACTAGACACCTAACTTTGCAGAGAAGACTAATCTCACCTTTTCCCCCATTTTGAAAACGGTTACAACTATGCTTAGAAAACAGTCCGTCATCATTACAGAAACTTGAATTACAGCTTTTGGCATCATTTAAATTATGTCTGCCCTTGCCCTGGGCAAGAGCCAGTCTTGTAACCCTGCTCTTCTGCACCGTCGGGGTAGGCTCTAACGAGAGAGAACAATAAAACAGCTTATTCTTGTCTCAAAACATTAAGTAGCGGGTCTTTGATTTTGTGAGAAGACATGGCGGATAGTGTTTTCGTCATGACTCCTATCAGTGTCTCTCTCATGAATGTTGCTTGGAGAAATGGCATCAGCAGAAATCATGGATTAGACCTTGTCCTAAGGGTATGAAATACATGAGGACTGATCAGAAATCACAAATTATTTCCTCACTCTGCCTACACAACACAGATGAGCACTGCAAAAGGGATTATTCCTCTCAAAATATCTGACTTTCACTCTTTGGAAAGGCAATTTTCACAAGCTGGAAAAAATCCACGTTCTTTGGAAAGGTAGGGCAATTTCACACAGCAATCTCACTTTGCAATTAGGCCATGCTGTTCAGTTTCTTGTTAGTCTGCTCAGCTGGTTTTATGGTCTCATAAAACAGTTCATTCCTCTCTCTCTCACTTGCTCTCTTTTTTCTTTTTGTATTTTTTAAAGAAATATGCTGTTTCTAACTAATGCTTTTGCCTTAATCTTAGTACTCACGGAAAAGTCATACATAGGCCTGTGAGTAGTATCATGGCTCCAGAAAATCATGATTGCTGTGACAAGATGAATGGGGAATGACTGACTGCCATTTCTCCCAGTGCAAGAGAATGGAGACACTCAACACAAGTATTGCACATCAGTGTCAAATGAGAAACAACAGATTCTCACACTAATTACTTGTTGTGGAGCTTACTGCCACACGATATTGTGGGGGTGATGCGGTAAACGGACAGATAAAAAGGCACTGGACAAAATTACAAAGGATAGCTTCATCAGTGGCAATAGTGAAGATGTAACTTCTGGCCATGGGCTGCTGTCTGACTGTCTGAAGCTAAGGGGGTCTCACTGGGAAAGAATCTCACCTCATGTTCCCCAATTTTAGATAATACTACTAGCCAACTGCAGCTGGGATGCTGGCTGACCTCTAAATCCAGAACATTCATATGAAAACCGCTGCTTAATCACTTGTAATCCTTTCTTTCTGCCACTAGAACATAGTGGAGATATTCATTACTTCTAGGTCTGTCCTATCTAACAGCTTGGAGATTTCAGGCTTTTTGGCTTCTCTCCCATCCTGCTTGCACCTGGAAACATTTGGAAGCCTTGCCGTGACCTGTCACCTTTCTGCCTGTGGGATTCAATTTTGTGACTGCTGCATTTTTTTTAACTTAAATTTTTCATCTGATACTATAGAAAATGAATTGTCATCACCGGGGCGCAAGTCCCTATTCCCTGACCAATTCATATGATCCAGCGCGAGAATTAAAAATAGTTGTCACTGGAGCTAACCAAAGAGTTTTGAAACAAAACACTGGAATGTGTTGGAAAATGATGGCTCATGAAAACAGAAGACTTTGATGGACACATGAGGATGTGCTACTTCCAAATAAAATTAACTGGCGAAGAAGGCAAAGCAATGCTTGCAACCCTACTGGAATGAAGCATGACTATTTTTCATTTCAGTGCAGTTCTGCTTACTGCAGCCCTCTCTTCAGGGGCACAAAATGATTACAATGAAACTGTAAACCTTAGGAACTGAGCCAGATTATAAATTTCTTTGCAAACTAATTTCAACCAGCTTGCTTAGTCAAAGGCTTTGTTAGCTTCTGGAAACCTACTGACCGAACCGAAGCCTACTTATTGCAAAACAGAATCAGCTAAATTTCACATGAAAAGATGATTTTACGTGAAGCTAGAGGTAGCATGTTTGGTTTTGTTTTAAACGCTAGTCTGTGCTAATCTGCACAGCATACAGAGTTAAGGCAGAGCACGAAGCAGATACAACTGTTAGGATCTGCACAGATTTTTTAAAATATTTCTTCTTTCTTTTCTCCTTTCATCCCTGCACTACTACTTCTTGCCATTTTCCTTAAAAGATATGGTTTCTTAACATCATGTTTCAGCCACAGTATTCGCAGAGTACAGCCAAATCCTTCAATTCTTCAGTTTTGCTATACTAGCTGTTTCAAATTTACTTTCAGTGGTAAACATGCCACAGTGGGGAACATCACCATATATCAAGTAGCTGTGATCAGGCAGATCAGGTATCAGTAATTTTCCTAACGGAGGTCCAGTGTCAGAGATCAAGCACGAGGGATCAGATGTCTGCATTGCCACCATCCAGAATCAAGTGTCATGGATCAGGACTGAAACTGCAAGGAATGAAGTGTCAGATGTGGCAGATCAGGGAGCAGATACCGCCCTGGACCTCAGGGGGGGGGACTGTGTCTCTGTAGCTTCACCACTGGGCATCAAGGATTAACACAGCAAAGGCAAAGGTGGTTAAATGAATGTTCTCTTAGCTGAACCCAATGCCTCTTTGCCAAACATTGATTTGGTCATATAGGCGTGTCTCTGGGCAAGCAGTACCTGCAATATTGTATGTGCAGTTAATATTTTCAGACACTGCTAGTCATGCATTTGACTTGCTGCTCAATATATAAATACTTACAAGTTTTTTAAGGAACACACCCTGAATGCATGTAGTGACAAGAGAACATTCCAAATTTGCATAGCAGTGCTCCTGAAGGGAGCTGAAGGGGCATGATTTCTTGAAATGGTCCAATTTGAATCTCAAGGACCTGTCAGTGCYCTCTACTCCTCTTGAACACATTATCACTATGCCCAGTGCTTTCAGACTTAGCTGAAACTGGGAACTGTAGTGGAACATGAAGAAAAGAAAAAGAATTGGAAGAAAAAAATCTAGGATTTTTTTTTTAATACTCAAAAAAAATTAAAAGATTWCTTCTCATTTGGTTCATGTTTCAGGTTTTTGAGATCAAGGGAAAATATCAGGGAACTAAGGTCAAGTCTCTGCTCAGTAACTATTTGCTGTGCATCCCCTTAAACAAGTTGTGTAATATTTTTCTGACTCAGTTTCTCCATTTTTCAAACAGGGATAATAATACAGCAGTATCATTCAGAGGAGTCATAAGATGTTTTGAGAGATTTGAGATTGGAAGGAGGCATCAGGCCATGAAAATACAAAGAACTGTTATGTTGAAAGCTATCCACAGGAGCATCTGTAGCTGTCATGGATGTAATCAGAGCTGGAGTGGAATGGATATGCATCATACTAACAGAAAGAACAATTATGCCTCTTTTGAGTAATGATAGTTAAACTAAGCAATCKCTTTTAACCTTTCCACTTTCTGAAGGACTGCTCACATGATTGCTTGATGCTATAGAAAAAATAACCCATAGACACAAAGCCATGAGTACCAGCTGAAGGGACATGATTTCTTGAAATGGTCCAACTTGAACATCAAGGACCTGTTAGCTGTCTGCTCCTCTTGAATGCACTATCACTGCGCTCAGGTCACTGGTCGGAAGCATTTTGTGCAAAGCTGTTGATTCTTGTAACCTGGGTGTTTAGATGTGACAGAACACCCATTGGCAGTATGCTCCCTGCCTCATGCTAACTCCACGCACAGCATCTCTTAGGCCCTCAAAGTATGAAGAAACTTTCAAAGAAGAATGGTTGACTTTATCCATGTGCTAATACTGTACATGTGAAGATTGAGTAGGGAGCTGCTGGTAGGCTCTAAATTCATAGCATTTCAGTGCACTAACATGCATTCACCTGCTTGAACAGACTAATCCYGATCAAGGAAAAATTTCACTGGACAGGGGACAATGAGGGAGTATTATACACAACAAACAGTTTACATGAACCTTGAATACCTTATTCCATCATGGGGTACAATAATTTACACGTCCCAAATAGAGACTTAGAGGTGTGCTTTAATATGAATAAACAATGCAATTTGCTTTTTTGAGGTTTCTCGGGCTTTCAGGGCTCATTAGAAATTGAAGAGACAGAGTTAAACCTGATTGCAAAGTAAAAGGTTTCAGTCTGCATCATTAGTGCTGCAGTCCCCCTCACAGCACTACAAGTTAGTCTGCTCAAGCTCAGGACAGACTATTTGAGTACAATTATTTTAAAACTTAGTTTGTTTTTCAAATACTCAACAGAAGAATCTGAGCCAACAAAATACAAAGGAAAAAGAGACAGATAGATTGAAAGAAAAATAAATAAAAAATAAATTCAGGTCTTCCACCCTCCTCTCTTCCCACCTTACCTTCCCAATCTATAGGTAGATATAATAATCATTCGAACCATGAAACCCTGCAAATGTCTTTAAACTGGAAAGTGTTTCAGTGGCTTGCATCCCAGCTTTCCTTCATCCAAGGTGGGATAGATGAAAGTCTCTAAGGAAAGCATCAGAAGTGCCTTGTACAGTGATATCATTACTCCTTATCTAGACACTGATCATCCAGAGGCACGAATCTTGTTTCTGCCCTGCTTCATCTTGAGCTGGGAAATAAGGTTGGTGGATGCAAGCAGCTTTATTTTTTTTTTTATGTTAATACACAGAATCACAGATCTGTAGATTTTAGGATAGGATGAGCACTTTATAATCATGTATTCTGATTAGCTTGCATTAGTTCCTAAAGATTATCTTCTGATTCTCAAGAATCCCTCAGAAAACAGCTTGTTGTCAAAATGCCTACCACTGCTGAACCAAAAGAGGAAACACTATTGTCCTCAGGAAGGACTCCTGGAAAGTACTGACACAAGTAGGTTCACATAGAACATCCAAAACTATGGTTTGAAGCTATGACACATTTTGATAGTGCTTGGTATTAAGTCCTTGGTATATGAGCCATCTGTAAATCCCATCTATTATTAGCAGGGATAAAGGAATATGCTTGGAGCCATTTAAGGAGCAGAAACAATTGGMGAGAGGTGGACTTGTTATACTTAACATTCATATCACTGAACACCATGTTTAGAAAGTCTCCTAAGCCCACAAGACTCATGACCATCTGCAGGTACTTCATTTCCCAGCTAGCTTTGATATAGATGGTTTACAAGCCAGAACAGAGGAGCCAGCTACAGCCGTTGCACCATTACATTTCGTGTCACAGGTCTGAATCTTTGCCACTGCAACACCTGCTGTGCTGCTGACAACTACAGTCTTCTAACTTTTCAAGCTGCTCTGACACCATCAGCATCTCTTCAGAGGTCCACAGTCTCTCAGAGGGGCATGAAACCTGATGTCTGTGTTCCACTGCCCAGACATTACTGGCGAAACCTTACAGGATGAGTAGCACAGGCCTGTCACTGCAGAACCAGCACATCTATCACCAGTTCTTCACCTCAACTCCAATGTGAGCCCTGTTTTTTTCTCAGCCTGGAAAATCAAATGAATGGGCTATTCTTATACATGTTTATTCCACAGCTATTAGAAATATGCACTCAACTTCCAGGCATTTGCAGAGTTCACAAGGAGCAGACTACTGAGAGACCCCCAGGAAGTTAACTGGCTCCTTGCCAGTGTGGCACCCAAGCTCCCTATCTCTTAGGTCTTAAATATTCCCATTTACAAGCACAGTTGCCCCCTTGCAGCCCAGAGTAAGGAAAACAGAAATGTGGTCAAGAAGGGCAACACCCCCCTTTTTTTTACAAGGACAACAGGATCTTTCACTCCCAGGCATTGTGGTCATGGCAAAGGTATGGAAAGCCTCTCTAAAGGAAATTCAATAGCACCCAACTGATSTCTTTTGGAAGGATTTATGACAGACCCAGCCCAAGCACAGTTTGCAGAATAATGTTGCATGCTTTATCTTTCAGTGGGCTGCTCTGCTGTGTTGTTTAATTTCTTAGTTTGTTTTCCAAATTTTAGCCCATCTCAAGCAAGACAAGGTACTCCATTCTGACAATCTCTGAAATACCATCCCAAAGAAAGTCCATGAGAATTAAAGACCCATTATAATCAGCAAAACCTGGTCAGCAAACAAGACTTCTTTTGCAAATTCTGAAACCTGATCTTCATACCTGTTTTTTCTGTTGCTCTATCTAGATATTCCCAGGAAAAGACAACTCCCATTATAAGCTCGTTGGCAACTCAGAATATGTCCACTCAAGTCACGCACATGTGAATTTACATTCACAGCAGCTGGCTGAAGCCTCATGATTTCTGATCCCTTGCATGTCTACCACAGAGCACATTTACTTAGTATATGATGTGTAAAAGAATGAAAATCATCTGGGAAAGGCAAATGATTCCTGTATCATATTAACCCCAAAAAATTTCCTCCCCACCCCTATAAAACCACAAATGACCTGACATTTTGACTACTCTTTGTAGAATCCAGCTCCATTTTCATTCCTGAAGATAGCTCTCTATTTTCTACAGGGAAAGGTCAGTAATGCTAAGAAATGGAAGTAAAGTATACCAATCACTTGACAGCAATCAGGTTAATCTGTGCTGCCCACAGTACAGAAGTCAGCATAGGCAAAGACAAGTATTCTTCTAACAAAAATTGCTATGAAGGACTCTAAAGCATAAAGCTATATTCTGCCTTGTAGAACACGGAAATATCTTCCCTCCACCCTCAATGCCATATTCCAGCATCACCAATTCAAAAAATCTACTCTTTCATATGACTTGTGGGGTCTGGGCTAGCCAGATGGCTAAACCATTGCAGAAYCAACCCTTAACATAGAACAGTGAAGAAGCCAGCTTAAGCGAAATGGAAAAAGTCCTCAATGAACAACATTGGGAAAGCCAGAAAGGCACATGTGGAAGGAGCTGAAAGAAATTGTGAGCATTGAGGAGACTACAGAAAATAAGATTTCTGAGGGGAGGAAGACCAGAACTGATCTCACACTATTATACCAGGAAACACATAATCAGCAAAGCCTCATATAGCTCGTATACAATACGGCTCCAGTATGACTATTGTCAACTATTGTCAATCCAAAAAATCAAGAAGATCCTGAGAGGAGAAGGAGCAGAAAGAAGAAAAATCCAAGATTTTTTTAAAAAGCAACAACAGAAACAAGGCTCAAAACATGATAAATAAATCTGAATGTAATATGCTTTATAGGACTGAAACCTGCATCACCTAAACCCTCTGAGGAATGACTTTCACACAAAATTGGGGTATTAGCTATGTCATTCTTCCAGAAAGATTTTTCACCACTGGAGGTCACTGTAAACTGTAGTTGCTCTTTATCAGTCCCTCAAAAGAATAAAATACACTGTACGCCAGGTATGTAGGATCCATGTTTTGGGGTGAGACAGAACTGAAATATCACTTGCAGAGTATCTGAAAAATACCCGTAGCTAATCAGTGAGGATTTCTCTTTGCTGGGGACAGACTTATCCTTGTTCCAGCTTATTCCAAGCAGAGCAATTGGCAGACTGCTGAGTTTAGACATATACCTGTGTATACACAGGGAGCAGTTTTGCATCTGTCAGCCTGCCTTTCTTACCACTCTTGCAGATACTCTTCCTGAACACCAGCAAGCTAACAACAGGTAAGGTGATGGGGACACAATRGGAAACCTACTATTGCAGCTCATAAAAAACGTGGGATTTTTTTTAGAAAAYGAATGTAGGATTATCTGCATTAGGATCTCCAAAAAAAATACAAATGTTTGGCAACAGTTCCTAATAAAAACATAAGCCTGCTAGGTTTGAAGGTTTACATCTTGTGTAATCCATAGATCACAGTTCATCTGAATACAATTTTCTTCTCCTTTTCATTGCATTCAGATGACCATTATTGGGAACAATCTTTCAAACAATTCCTAACCCGCTCCATTCAATCAGATAGCAGTGCATATACACTATATACATTACAGATTTTAAACTGATGCTCAGACAGTAAAGGGATGTTAGTTCAAGTTCCTGTCTCCTATATTGTAGGAGTCCTACTGATACGAGTATCAGAAGGAACAGCTGATGTTCACAAAACAGAGATACTGGGTCACTTTCAGGAAAAATAAGTATGAAAGCACTGGAAAAGAATAGAGAGAAATGAGCCCGGCTAGTTCCCAAAGGCTTAAAAAAAAAAAAAAATAAAATAAAAAAAAAAAAATCCAGCTTCATAAACCAAAGAATTTACATTTCAGGGATATAACTGAAACACCCATTTGACCACAATTCTGACAATGAATCGGTGGCAGCTAAGCAAGTTTCGTCTGAAATGCACATTTTATTTACTGAAATTCCAGTTTTTGGTGGGGAGAGGGAATCATCCTAATGCAGGTTTCTTTATTTTCTGCTCAGTGAAATACAGCAGACCAATTCTTGGCTTGTGTCAACCAGAATAACTCCAAAGGAGTTTGGCCTGGTATGATCTAAATGAAGAACTTCTGTAAAAGAGAAGCAATCTAGGTCTCCGACAATTTAAAAAGAAATTAAAAAGGGGCCAGCTTCGCTTCTCCAATTCGTCTTTCAGCTTTCCCTTTATTCGTTTTCACTTTAACCTATTTCAAGGAATCGGCAACAGAAGGCTTATCACACARTCCACAGTACAGCAAAATCCTAACTAAAACCAAACCCTGCAGAATGAAGCTTGAAAAAATCCTCTGATGTGATTAAAGCGTTATATCGGTTAAGCAAAAGCTAGCTACAAAGRCAAGTTCACTGAACAATAACTTCATTGCTTTGTTGTGTCATTCTCCTTTTGTTTTTATTTACACATAGAATATGAGCTCCTTGAAAGAGTAATTGCCTTTTTACTGGATGTATGCTCAGACAACCTCAATGTAAATAAATACATAGTACCTAACAACCCTGATTTAACAAAGCATTTCAGCACATGCTTAACTTCAAGCATGTGAATAGACTCACTGTAAATAATGTGTAATCCAAGACCACCCACATGGTGAAGCATCTCCGGCCATACCCTTTAGCATGTCATTTTAGCTCACTGGAAGGTAGAAAATCTCAGCTTTCCACTGGAACAAACAGTACTTGCTTTTTGCAATTATAATTGACCAACAGACAGCAGTACTTTAAATGTCTTATGCAGTTCAGAAAGCTACGCTTTAGTTTCATCTAGTTCTTTCTAATACTGAATGACTCTTTTGGACTACAGTGGAGTACCACAAAGACCAAAGGAAGCATGTCTTTATAAGCTGAGAAGAAAAAAAAACAGGACAGATATTGAACAATGGATAAACAGATGCTCCAAAGGTTTTTGGGGTTTTTTTTTTTCCTATAAAATATTTATTTGGCATAAACCTCAGTGTTTCGTTTGACATTCAAATTAATTCCCATTCCAAATTCATGCTGATAAAACTCATATATAACACTACAGACATGCACTTTTCTTCTTGATCTTCCTTGCATTGATGGATCCCTATAAATTATTATGATTTCCAAGCTAAAACACAAAATGCAGTTTCTAAAGTCAAATGTAACTGAAAGATAATGTGKTTTTCTTTCTTTAAGAGTCTAATTTTTTCTTTGATGTCTGCTGAAGATTTTGGAAAACCATTCATAGTTCCAGACACTGCATACGTTAAGAGTATGTTTCCAGATGCAGGAGATCCTGGGAACTATGGGAGACTTGGCAGATCTGGAAATAGAGCTTAAATCATTATTGTCCACCCATATTCTTTCAATTAAGCATTCCACTGATTTTGGAACCCAGAGATAGCTAAGAAGCCAATTTTCTCTACCACAGTCACATGATGATGAAATGGAGACAACTGAAGAATTTGTGGGGAAAAAAAAAATCTCCCACACACTTGGCAAACGCTAGCTAATAACATGAAGGCTTTCATACAATGTGTGTCAGAGAATACAATTCCAGATATAAGAAACAGGTGTGATAAGGAAGACGTTTCTTTCATTGCAAGGGGGTCACGCTGCGGTAGCAGTATGCCTCAGGCCCTGGCCCAGAAATCAGAAAGTCTAGCTCATAGCCCTGCTTGTATCACAGATCTGCTGGGTGACCTTGGATGCTTCTTTCCATCCCCCTGAGCCCCTGCTTCTCCATACAGTTCTGTAACAGCCTGCCTACTTAAGACTGTCAAGTCTCTGATGTGACAACTGTCACTCGCTTACAGTGTCCGTATATAATCTCTAATGCAGTGAAACTTTGTATTGTCTGAGGACATAAGGAGCAAATGCTCATCCTGAGCTGGCCTCCTGAACTATCTAACCATGCATGACATCATTACTGTTAATGAAGCARGGGGACCACGTACAGCACACGCGTGAGCCAGGAATAGTGCAAAGAGGCATCACACAAGCTTTCTTTACAAGTCCCATACCAGCCCTCACAAACATTTTGAACCAATCTGTTGGCAATTGGTGGCAGCCAGAAAACATTTCATAGGGATTCTTTAAGAAGATCATTAAATAAAATCTGTTTGACTTGTTAGGAATTCCAACCATTAATTCCTAGCTAMAGATGTTCATGCTCGTTCTCTGGAGTAGCTGCCTGATAAACGTAAACAATTTTTAACAAGTGACTTACAGTTGAATTTACAACTTATATTTGTTGCACTACTCTATTATAAAGATTTGTAATACATACTTTATTATGCAGCATTATGTGTACAAGGTGTTCTTACAGCAAAGAAAATGCTGTAAATACTGTGTTTAACGAACCCAGTGACTAACATGACAGGAGAGGTAGTAGTTGTATGTGGAATCAGGACAATGAAGAGAAAATGCCTTCAAATACCTGGGCAATTTAAGTATTTGGATAAATCCATACCTTTGCATGTGTCTCTATTTTAACAGACAGTGAGTTATTCTACAACTAAAAATGAAGCACTTACACAACAGAGTTTAAAGATACAGATCTTGGATGTAGTGCTGGAATGCTGCAACAGGGAGACAGATCTGCCTTTCAGAGACTAGAATATTGTCTTGAAAGAAGGATAGTTTAGAGGATTAGAAGTGACTAAAATAAAAATACCTCTTTATAGAAACATAAGTTAATAGTTTTATTCAAGTTGTTTGATTCATTTGTCCTAATCTTCTGAATTTTGTTCATTCTTCCATTTTAGTGGTGCCATTGGACTTATGTTTAGACCCTCCAACTCTTTAGATGCCCTCACCAGCAAGATACATTTCCATACTGTACATTTCTATTCTTACAGAATAGAATAGGCTTCTTATGAAACCATAATAAAGCCCTGTTAACATATGAGTTGGAAGAAATACATAGGGTAGGTATAAATAGGAGACCTAGGATGCCTCTGGGATGGTCTAAAACATGCAGGACCAAGAGGCTTTAGGCAGTTTCTCCACATTTAGTAGTACCAAACATGGGTCTATCATGAATTTCAGAAAGACAGCAGAAAGTGTTTGGTTTGACAAAAGCAACAATTCTCTTGGTGAACATGTCCTTTAAAATGCAATGACGATATTAAGGGCTGTGGCATCGTCAAAGGTCAACAGAAAATCATCCTGCACCTTGTTGTCTCACTGCCAAYTGTTAAGATAAAAGGTTGTAATTTTCTCCTATTGTCTTCAGCTACAGTCACTATTTAAGGTATGAGGTCAACTAGACAGGATCATAACTAGATAGGGTCATAGCTGAAATTAAACCTATCTGCCCAAGTATCTACTCCATCACTGTTTAGTCCAGGCATGGAGTTAGGGAGATCTTGTGTACCAGTACATCCGCTTAGTTAGCCTTGAAGACAGGGAACTATGGAAAAATACTCTTCTCTTTTTAGTATCAGTAACAAATTGCTTTACATGTATTGTAAGAACATCCTGTGTGCTTTCTTTAGCATCAGGTCATATTATAGAGCCCCATTTCCATTTCGCTCAGGAATTTCATTTGTAAATGTTAATCAAGCACTTAAAAGTACTTGACTACATAGTACTTAAAAAAAAATCCTCCCTTATATACTACACAATGCATGCCTAACAAACAGTTATGTTTTCAATATAAGCAATTAAGGGATTTGTTTAACTSGGGAGTGAAAAATAAACCACTTTCAGCAAACACAGAAGGACCAAACACCAGGAATTACGTTGGATTGTCCATAGAAGGGGAAAAATGATGATCCTCAACACCTCAAAAGGCTCATTACACGTGAGTTTTCCGTTCGAGGTGACAGAAATCCGACCTCTCCTATGCAAGGGCCCTTGTTTGGAATCCTCACACTGCACTCAGCACTGGCAAGTCACTTTTACTGCACCGTGACTTCTGCTAAACGTGTTCACTAGACATTGCACAAGGGTGCCAGAAGAGAAAGGTCACAGGGACAGTCTGGACGTACCTCCCTGCACCTCCGTGTATATTACAAATTGGCTGGGGACGTAACCTGTAATGAGACACCTTTGAATGATCATGGCCAAAAGAATTCTTTGCTAAGCCATGCATCTAAGGTCAAAGAGGAGTTTTTAAGGGAAGGAGGTATCTTTCTAAACAAACAAGATTCAACATTTTTTACACTGAAATAAATATCTATGCCTTTGCTGTATCAAAACTGGTCTGATTTCCATATGTTTTAACAGTCACATATTCCAAAAGTTATGACAAACCTCTCACCACGGTATTCATAGCATTTAAATAAAAATCAAGGAGAATGAACTGGGGGAGGAAGGAGTGAATTGCATATAAATGAACACCAGAAAAATAAAGAAAACATCTAGAAGCTGCTACAGATTTTTTAAATTTTAGATCATGGACCAAATGGTGTGTAGGGACCTTTGCAAAGTAATCAGCATTCATGAAATGGCTGGGATCCAGTAGGCTGAGGGTTCAGAGGCATGCCTCCCCTCAGATCTCGGCATATAGCTACGGAAAGAGCATACTAGACAGAGAGTCAGCAATTTCATTTCCATATTACAGATATCTCTGTACGGATGTCACTGGCTGAGAGTACGACCTGAGGAGACTCTTCATCTATCTCTGTACCTGTTTCTCATTTTACTTTCTCCTTTATCCAGCTGTTCAGACAATGAATTCTGTGGAGTGGATCCGACTTGTACTGTGCCTCACACAATCTCAGTTAGGGTCTCTGCTTGCTCATAGTAACASATATTTTCATTACCAAAGGCCCTTTACAACCCACTGAACAGATACAGGCTTACTGAAAGTACAGTTACCTGTCACTGGCAGTAGTAGTCTGCTATAGTATTACATACAGAAAGAAAATTGATTTACTGAAAGTTACTTGTTATAGCTCTAWATTTTCTTTCTTGATTAACGCTGCTTTGAGGAAGGAGCATCATGACCAAAGGGTAGCACAAGGGAGGGAACTGAGGAAGCCAAACTCACATTTTCTCCAGAACCACAGAAAAGTGAGCAAGACCCATAGAGCTCTTTAGATCCCATTTCCCTTCTCTCCTTACTTTGGGAGTTCAAGGAGAGTACCATTCTCAAATATGAACTCTGGTAGAGATGACCAGCCTTTCTGAACACACTAGCCATGTGTTCAAACCTTCACAGGTCTGAGAGCCACAGGACACATATCAGCATGCAGAGGAACAAGGGAGCTCTAGGAATGGTTTATTTGCAGTTGACAACAATACCTCTTTAGAAAGAGAGGGGGAAGGATGATTCTGGTATGGACATGCCATGGGGTCCTGAGATGACACATCAGTCTTGGTCTCAGGCTGCTGTTGGCTCATTTCCTCCCAAAGCTAAGGATTCAGATTATCCAGGAGTCCCTGCATAAGCACAGCCCTACTGCCAGTTCCTGGCAAAGACACTTGCCCTGCTCTTGAAATACTTCTGAGTCCACGCCACCTTTCTATGTATGAGGGCTTATGAGAGAGCCTGGGCAACTTGCACTTCATGAGAGACCTTTTAACTCAAAAGAACAAAGGTAACTTATGTGCAGAGCAATCAAAAAACAAACGTCTGGCAGATGTTACCGCTCTGAATTTCAAAAGTGGGTTCATGACGTATGCAACAAATCCGGCAAAGAGCTCTGACAGTCACTGACTTATTCAAAATTCAGCAAAAAAATACTTTAGTACAGATAAGGACTAGAAAGCAACCTTTGGTAGTCTTAACACAGTGTATTTTAAAATTTGTTTTCTTTGCAATGCAATGGATATAGGTATCTTGCTAACAAATACCATTTAATGCACTGCCCTTAGGTCTTAAAAACTGGAAAGTAAATTGACAGTAGCAAAACAGTAGAAATGCAATAAAAATAGGACAATGGAATGAAATTAACTTCTTTTTCCTTACAAACTATTATTTACCCAAGAAAAAATGCAAAATCTTAGTGAGCTAGGCATAAACAAAAAAGCGGATCTCTTTTCAAGCTCATCTGTGAGTGCTGTAACAGCTTCAGATTGCATCAGAGACAAAATGCAAACACCAACCACAGACTTGATTTTTTTTATTTGCCAGTGAATCTACAGAAACCACTTTCTATAAAGAACAGAGCGCTAGTATGTTTTTTACATGTCTATTAATTACCTTCTCTTTACCACACTTGTTTGACTGTCTTGCATGAAACACACAATTCTATACTGTTAGCGGTTTCCATAATCCAATGTGACTGAAGTTTAGATTCAAGAGAGCTGCATATCAGGGACAACATTCTCCTTGACAGTATGGYACTGAACAGCTAGTTCTTCATCTTCTGAAGTTGGTTAAAGTATGGACTTAAAGATCATTACTTAAAGTGAATGTTTTAAAAAAAAAAAAAAATCATCATTCAATAACTGACACTACCAAATTAATTAACAACATGGATAAAGATATTTCAAACATGTTTTTACTTTCTGAGTGTCGCCTTAATTTTTCCTTTCTTTCTATTTATCCATGCATATATATGTCAWAGAAGCAGAATCAGTATAAATGGAAACAGCATCAAAAACCTTAATAAAATCTGGCTGGTTTGCTTTTACTGAGAAAAATATTAGTACAGATTTCTGAAAGAACAATTTTTCTGATGGATTAGAGGACATTCATATAATGAGCTTCTTAGGTCATCATGGAAGAGTACACAAAGAATTCTACACTATTTTTCTTGCTTTCTTTGATTTTTTTATGAATCTTGTTAATCTTGAGTGCTGATATGTGTAGCTGATATTTCAATTATTCTCCTTATCACTGTCCTGCAAGCTCCTCACACAATGTGTGAAAAATTCTGTTATATATTCACACTAGGTCATGGCTCTTTTGTACTAGAAGAATATGCAAGGGTGAGGTTGCAGACTTTTCAGATCTCAAACTTTGACATGAAATCAGTTTTGAGATTCTGCAGGTGGATCTCTTCACAGAAAGAAAGACAAATCTCATTTGCAGCAAACAAATCCTAAGCATTCTAGCAATCTACATCCTTGGAGCTACTTTAGAACGAGTGTCTTCCTTTTTGCCTTCCTAAACTCATACATTTCTTTTGTTTAAGCAATGTTTCCTGTTAAGAATTCTTCTAAAAGCTCTTKAGTTAAAACACAACAGGTCATCACAGCGCTGTATTACTTTCTGGGAAATCACAGCAAACGTAGATACCATCTTTGACTGCAACATCCAGTGATGTAATAACTAGTGATGCTACTTCTTTGAGGAGATAATGCTACATTCACTTGACAACAACAGGAAAATGACGGGCACAAGCTTACTGGGGATCTCCGAGTCCCACAACAAGAAGGGGCTGGCAACCTTGCTCCCACCGGGGCCAACGAGGGTAACCTTGAGGCAGTCCCTTGTACTGCACCCAGTAGAGGTCACTAGAGGATGCATCATGTTTTAATGGCAAGACAAAGCACTCCGACAGCAAGGGGAGAGATGCACCTTCCTGAAAAGCACATCAGCCACCTAAGATTTACTGCCGGAGAGACTCTCGTAAAAGAGAGGAATATGTGCCGCTCCATGAAAGAACAGATAGTTTTAAATGGCTACATCTCAACACAAGCAGCATTCATCCAGTTAAACAATATCGATAATGATTAGTGAAATATATCCAACTTATTAAAAGTATATCTACTACCTGTGCATTTCCAGATGCAGGGATCTCTTTCTTTCTTCCACAGCTTAACACAGTCCACAAGGTGTGCCAGAGATACGAAGCCAAAAGGCAGAAACTACCTGCAATCCAGGCRGCATTTCTTTGCAGGGGTAGATCCATCCTTTATTTTTAATCAACTGATTAACTTGGTTCTTCTGCTCTAGCAGATGCAATTTGGCAGGCACCCTCAAAACCCTTCCCAGCTCTGTAAGTATCACCTAGCTAGACAAGGCTCGGACACACAGCAGGATCCCATCTCACACTTCAACACATTCCCTGAACCTATAAGGAAAAGAAGTGATGGCCTACTGACAAGTGTGAAACAGGTGCAGGGATCTACACGAGATATGTATTGCACGGACTTGAAAGGCAATTACTCTGACATCCAGAACTTCTCAAACGACAGCAAAATATTAGCGCAATCCCTTTGCAGTTAGCAGTTAAGGCCACTGGTGATCTTTTTTCCCTTTTAATAGGCAAGAAATGGAAAAAAAAAAAATAACCAAAGAGCAAAATTCAAGACAATCACTTAAAATGTGTCATAGTGCACATGAACAGGAAGGTCAGTTTGAAATGCCATGGTTTTACTGTCTGCAGTCCCTTCTGTTCCCGTGCTTGCAGTCTATCTACATTGCTCCCACATCCAAACCACCACCATGCAGAAGGTGGGTCCTAGCTGTCTCCGCATCTCATATCCAGCACCTGCTCACCCTCCAACAATCAAGTCCTTGATCCAAAGGATGGAGGTGCCCGATCATTTCAACCACATGGATGTGAGACTTTCAATATCATCACAGTAACTTCTTTCCCCTAAAATTTCCAGAAACAGATAGACTGCTTCTGCTGAATTTTCCCAAGAAATTCAATGTGATGCAAATTCTGCATGGAAATTTTGGCTTGAGCAGTCAAAACCTAGGAAATTTTTAAACAACTGAAAACAAGATCTGAAAATTGGAAATGGTAAGCAACTTCAATAAAAAATCCTGCTACCAGCTCCATTATAAGCCCAGGGAAGCTGTTTTACTTCTAGAGATAGAAAACTAAAAATCTGAGCATGTCATGGTTTATTGTCTTATATATACGGATAAAAGGATATATATATAAGGATTCTGAAGGATGATTACATAAGGTCTTACGTCTATATATAAGGAAAGAATCCTTATATATAATAAGGATTATACACCTTCTGTGCAACAGGTGCCCATAATTACAGAGTGCTAACAGTCACTGTGGAAGATGAAGCAGTAAGAAGAAACAGTGCCATTTCTCCTCTGCTTGTGTWTTTATCTGATCGGAGGTGAATAAGCACAGAATTTAAAACACTCCCTCTGGCTGTGGAGAAAAATGAGTACCAGAAATCTCAAGTACTAAAAATTCATAAATCAAACTACAAAAATCATTACATCATTTGAAAAAAGTCAAGGAATTAAAAGATTATAATGACTGTTGTCCTTTCCTTAGTCAACTTCTGGCTTCTGMGACTTCAGAGCACTCTCAGGTCACATTTTGAGTTATTATGTAGTTGTTACGTTGGGGAGGGTGGGTTTAGTTGTGKKTTTTTTTTTTCAATCAGGAAACCTTGATACTCCTCTCTTTCTTTCTGAGAAAGACAGACATATATTCTCACAAGCAGGGGAACATGGGAACAAAGCTGCCTGAAATCACGGAATCACACACATTGCTATATGACAACAGAGTGCCATGAACTTGGGACCTGAAGAGTGCACCGCAGAAAGGATATTCTGCAAAGCTGCACCAGGCTGAGATTGGCAACACAATGCCTGATGACAGCATTTCAAGCAAGCTGAAAAGGAGGCTGGTAAAAAAAAACTGGGCCCAMACTTGGCTGAAGTCCACTTACACTTTTCTGACCATACTGAGCCAAGCTTCAGACAAGCTTTAGGGTGCTTTGATTTCAAGGAGAGAAGAAAGCCTTGAGGGTTTTGATCTCTTCATTAGTTAAGAAGTCTCACTGCAAACGTACAGAATCCCTTGCAGGATTTTGTTAAATAGACATTCTTGATTAAAATTGTAAAACAAGAAACAGGTTTCTGTCAAAATATTTAGATTAATATCTTGAACAGTGTTTGGGGGCAGAGGAAAGTTATTTGGGGTTAAATTATGCAACAGTGATCATTTTGTTCCCTGTTCAAAATACTGCCGTGACTCCGGCCTCCCCTGGAAAAAGGAACTTGCAAAGGTATTGTTACCACCACAGTCATTTCCAACACAGAGGCTGCAGAGAAAGTAACTGCTAGAGAATTGTGGCGGTGGTCAAGAGGGAGAAAGAAGGCTCAAAGGAGACAAGGTTGATCACATTCTGACTGGAAACAAGGAATTAGAGGGCAATTAGCCATCCCCAGGCCTAGCTTAACTGAACACCAAATATTGAGTATATCCAACAGGTACAGCTGGGGTAAATATTTAAAAGTTAGTTTTCAGAATATCATCAAAGGGATACTTTTGCATGGAAAATTGTATTGCCAACTCAAGAAACAAAATACCAATGAGAAGTATTTTTTCCACCTTTGTGGAAAAAAAAAAAAATCAAGAAAACAAACACCTGTCCTGAACTGAAAGTACTCCAAATGCCTCCAGGACTTCAAAATGAACTGGCATAGCAACTATCTATTCAAATAAAACTAGCTAGTGGGAGGTTTAATCCTTATTAAATTATTAAAAGAGCAGGACTAAGAAGCACTGMAATATGGCAGTAAGGAAAGAGCGGCTCTGCTTCTTGCCACTTCTGTTCTTTCAAGGAGGACAGCAAGGGCAGTAGAGCTACTAGAGGTTATTGCTTATACAACAGTAAGTTGCAAATGACAAAGTCACATTTTTTAGCAAATGTTAGGATTCACATTTATATTTACTAATAATGGGAGAAATTTTATTCTGGTACGTAAGACTGTGGTTTAACTAATTTAATACATCTCAGCTTATGAACTGAACTGCAGTAAATGACTAGAGTAAAACTCTGCAAATGTAAGGTAAAATCATGGTAAAAGAAACATTTAAATCAATGAGTTTTACCAATGCCTTTTCTTTCCATTTTGCAGCAGACTAAGTGTGCCAACAATCAGTTGCCACTGCTCAGTGGACAGCAAGTAATGCATTACCCACACTAGTTCAGCTGTATCTGAGCTCTAGCTAAAGGTCCTTCACAGTTTACACCTCCAAGGGAAAGCTTGCTCATGTACATGCACAGGGAGCATCTCTCCTGTCACAGCGTATTACCCAAATGAATGGATTGGCACCACATAGCAAATAAGCAAAAGAGATGGATGGTAGGTCAAGGTAATAGCCAAGCCTTGCAGATGCAAATTGATAAGATCCAGAATCCCTACCCACTGTCGACTAGTAATAGCTTCAACCACAGAGACTGCAGTTGTAGCTGTAGCTCTCCAGGTTGCAAAACTTCTAAGAGCAGTGGCATTATGCTTGCAGAGGGACCCTGAATTTCATATTGCTTTCCCTGGGTGGTCTGCCAGAGTTCAGAAAGCTTTGAAGCTTTGCTTCGCTTTTGTTGAATGTTTATTTAATATTGCTCTCCTGAAAAAGTGGTCATGTAATTATTATCCAACGTGGGTGGGTTACTTTTGTTATTAACTTGGTAAATACGAGCCTAGGAGCTTCTACAGTTCTGAATGTTACTAACAGAAAATAATCAAGCTGCACACATCTGAATCATGGAGCCAGGATTTAAAAACAAGTCACTGACCCTGAAGAAGATAATTTTACAGTATTCAAAATACAACAGACATTGGGGAGAGGGAGTTAGTGCCCTAATTTCAGATAGTGATTCAAAATCGAACTATTTGAATTGCATTCTCACACCCATCATTTACCAGGTAAGAGCCAGAAAGGAAAGACTGCAAGTTTGCTGACCAACAGTGTGCAGCTTTGGCTGGGCCATCAGAAACAGTCTACGTCGGGAACGTGGAGCTCACTGGGAACTAATGCAGCTGGGTAAATTGTGCGGTAGTTTCACAATCAATTTACCTTTGCATAAGCTGGTGCTTTTGTCAAAAGAGGTGGTTTTACCTTCTCACAGCTGCTTGTTCCTACCCTGTGCCACCCCCTCCCTTGGACCAGCACAACCCTTGGTGTGCCTGTTCASTGCAATGGGTCAAGGACAGATCTGGATTTTTGTTCTTTTTTTTAATCTGGTTCCACACATGAGAACTGTCCCTATAAAACAAAATGTCTTTCACTTGATAATGTATTACCTGAAGCAAAACCTTGCGTTCATTCCTGAAGACAAAACTTAGCCAAGACACAAAGCCATGTGCTGCTAACTGTACAAATGGCAGGCAAGAGGACATTCTGAACAAAACACATGTAAAACAGGTGAAGAGCAGTTTTGCCATGAGCAAGAGCAAACCTCTCCAAGAGCAAACGGTCCTGGTGGAGAGCTGGTGTGGCAAAGAGTGCCATCTAGAGGGCTGCAACGCCTCAGCTTGTTCACAGCACCAAGACGTGCATTACACTGTAAAGTCATTATTCATAATTGATGGTCAACAATTGCTGGATTTGTTTTCCATAGTTGTATTTTAATGACTCTGGAAAGTCTTTTTTTTTTCTTGTTTAGATTAGGTTTTCGGTTTTTTTTTTTTTTTTTTTTTTTTTTGCAAGAATATACTGTATTGAAAGATGAACATTGTGTTTGCTTATTTAATAAAAAACATATCTAGAAACACAGTTGGCTTGAGGAAGGGGATCATTTTCTTCTGCAATTATAATCAATTAGTCTGAGAATAATTATTTCTTCCAGCAAGTGCACAGTTTGACCACTCTCTTCTAGATGGTCTCTTGAGTTGTAACCCGCTCCTCCCACTGAAGCTAATAGATGTTTTGTCACTGCTTTCAAAGTGAGCAGGACTTCATCCACAGAAATTATGTACATATGCCTACAAGCATATACATGTAAACGCATACATCTGAGCAAAGTTTACTGTATTTCCTGCCAGCACAGTCTTCCTTCCTTCCTTTCCTGACCGGTATAATAAAACTATTCATCAGGCAAGCAGACCAACCTAAGACTTTTCAAAGGAAGGTCTTGGTTTTCCTTTCATCAACATTAACAGCACAGCTAGGGCCCAATTCTGTATCCCATTGAGAAATTCCCAAAAATTTTGTGTGAAAGTTAATTTTTGAAATTAACTTCTAAGCTTGTAAAAGCTTAGGAGAAATATAACTAACGTTTATGTACCTAAAAACCTCACTCCAGTGAGGTATATTACCAGAGTTCAGCTGGACTGCCTTTCACCTTTGAAGTCTTGTCCCCAGGAGACTGATGAGCTAAAATGGGAATACACAGCTGTTTCTCCAGCTTGCAACTAGTCACCAGCTGTTCATCTTCTAAACCTATTCCTTTCTCCTCTACTGCTCCTCCAAACGCTCCCTGTCTTTTCTTACAGCATTCCTAACAAAGAGCCAGTTCCAACCATCAGATTGAAGAAGCAAACATCAAGAGCTTTTGCAGCAAAAAGTGGTGGAAAATCCCCCTACCTCAGCTACTTTCTGCAATTCATCATCAAACTAAGATACATTAATATAGGCAAAGCAGCTCACATAGGCTTTTTCTTGACCCTAAAGGGACAAAACTCAAAGGAAGAGCTACATGGCAGCAACAGCAGTTTTTACTTTCTCACCTGTACAAGTTGTGATTTTCATACTGGAAGAAACGTTTCTTAAAAGAGCTAAAAACATCCTCCAAAGCCCAACCACCCAGAGTTACTTTTTTTTAATTCTCATTTTCACTCTAAAATAAACACATTCTACTTATGTGAGACATGCTTTTAATATACGGATAATTTTCTTTCTCTACAAAGTAAAAATTTCAGTAGTAGCTTACTGAAGACTGGAATAATTTTGTACAACAGTGACCCAGCAGATTAAGAAATATCAAAAATTCAACTTCTTGAGTTGTGAATACAAGCGAAAACATCATGAAATTTACTTTACACTAATGCTCCAGGGTATCGTCTAAACAAAAAAATATTCAGAATACTTGAAAAACTGCTCTACCGTATCAGCACAATCAGCACACAAACAGCCACAGCACAAATTTTTGAAGCCTTTTCACAAACTGGTGTGTAAAATTAAYTTCTCATTGCCCTTTTGCAAGCACATTTTCTTAGTTCTTGTCTAAATGACATGTCAATAAAAATACTGGTTCCTCTAGGCTCTCCCATAGAAAAAGCATAATACAAGGAAATGTGTTGCTATTTCTGAACACATTTTGGCTGATCACAGAGTCATTTTCCCGCCAGAGACCCCATACTATGATGCCCAGCACCGYTCCTACTGGAGACAGGTGCAGCACAGAGATACACCAGACAACACTCAGCCCTGCAAGCATGGCACACACAGCATGTAACCATGCCTTGCTCCCCCAGTGTTAATGGGGAGGAAAGGACAAAGCTGCTTTAGTTCCTCTGGGAAATCTACTCTTTCCATGGGATTCATTCAGTCCCCACTAACTCCAGAGCTGTTAGATGGGACAAATGCTTTCAAAACACAAATCCAGCAAAATCCATGTTTACCTTCTGATTTTGAAGACTTGAAGAACCACACAACTTCTTTACAACTTCTGAATACAAGTCCAGCTGTAAATAAATCCCAGAATAAAAACACACGTGCTTGCTTCTATGAATCCAAAAGATTAAAAGATGCTGACCAGTCTCTCACAACTGCAATACATTTTCACAGATGATAATGAAAAATTCAACTCCACTGGGAAACACACATAGTAAACTCTTTAACTAGCTGAAAGAAGAAAGGGACAGTGCTTTGGGAAGACAAAATTAATTATGCATTTAGTTAGTTACCTTTTCATCTTCTGTTCCAGGGTCTGATTCACTGATTTTTTCTTCTTGAAAGCTTCTAGTCCTCTCCATTTTTTTCATGCTCTGAAAAAAGGCTGTTTTTTCCAGTCTGTTGCTGTTGTATCGTATATTGATCTCTTCCAGCCTGTTAATCTTAAGCAGCTTCATACTATGCCCAGTTAATTTACTGTCTGTTTTCCTCTCCACCTTGGATTCGTAAACCTGTGAACACTCATAACTTCTGATTTCTCCTCCTTCTTGGCTGTACAAAAAAAGACAAATAAGAAGCATCAGTGTTATTCATGCATTTAGCTTAGAAAACTGCTGTTGTTGCAATATTTTATATTTCAACTCTCTCTCCTTATACTTTCCGAACCAATACACAAATACAGAGTTAACAGCACTAGCTGTTCACAGATGCTGTTCTACCCACTCATCTACATTCAACACCAGGTAAGTAAAGCAGGCTACAAGATCAATGTAATTTAATTGTTCATAGACACTATTTAGCTCTATCAAATCAATACATATTGCTGTTGCTTGCAGACCTTGCTTATGGGTCACTCCCCACTTTTTAACTACTTCAGTGTTTCCTTGTTGCTCAATGTGTTCTCCTTCCCTCTGTTGCAGTTCCAGCAAGTTGACATGTGAGGACCCTGCTATTAAGTCCATTAAAATTTTAGGTATTGAACAAAGTGGTTTAGGCCTCAACACAGTCCTTCCCTCTCTTCCCACTATCCTATACCATGGAAATAGGTAATTGCCAAAATGGCAGGGGTTTCGGGCCCTCCGTTGAAGGTTGCAGAAGAGCACAGGAACCCTACAGTGGGTTGCTTCCCACTGTAGGCCCTCACTATGTGCCTAGTATTTATATGATGTAGGATCATCGAGGCTTGTCTAATGATAAGATTGGCTGGGAAGTTACTGCAAGTCAAGCTGTTAGTTTTGATTAAACCTCTGTAGAAGGGCTTTTATTCCACAGCAAGGTGGTGGGTTCCCACTCCCCCAAATCATCACCTGGTTACAGTTGGAAAATATGTCCTTTTGCACAACTAATTTTAAAAGACTAAGAGAAACTACTCTAAAATTTCACTTAGCAACTCTGCGTAGACCCAGGAAATAGAGGGCAAAAATGTTTCCATTGTTATTATTGCAATCCTTCCTTCACTGTACTGGAAACGCAGCTACAAAAGCATGGCACTAACGCTTTAGCTCTAGAAAGCTGAATCTGGTCAATCTCATTACACAGCTCATGGTTTTCATTTTAACTTGCATAAATACCATAAACTATATGGCATCATTAAGAATGTATATACAACCTTACAGTCATTAGCAGCACAGAGAAACAGCTTTCAGTGTACAACCAGAGACCCAATTAAATCAGTTATTTTACCCGAACACCTTCCAACAGAAAACGTTCCTCACTGTGTTTTGGCCCCACATCTGTGCACATGCAACAGATTAGATGTATACCTACGTCAACTAACTGCACTGCCCATAGTTAGCCCTCCAAACTCTTCCCAGATGCGAAAGATGCCACATGCTATCAAGTGTGACAGAGGAGGTGGCTTGCTAGTGGTGACATTTATAGACGATGGGCAGCAAAGGACAGTGCAAGCTTGCAGCTTGCAAATGAGCCTTCCAGAGAGATTCCTGCTACCACGCTGTTGCAGCCCTAGAGCGTGCTGTTAATACGTGAGATGCAGGGACACCAGCATGGGACTGTAAGTCATTCATCATCTGAAGTCGTCGTGCACCCGTATGTAAAAATGCCAGGTCTGCTGCTTCTAGCCTCATGGCTCTGACATCCCTTTCCATCCCCTTCAGGTGAAAGGACACTTTATGAGATTTTCTTCCCCTGTTTCTCAAGAGCAGGGTTCTTGAGTTCTCCTAAATGCACTGACAATTGCAGCTGACATATCACAAGGGCTCAGTCTGACCTTTGAGCCATTATTCTATAGATCCTTTGATCTACTCCACACCAAGGGGTGATGCAACATACTCCAAAGCTGTCACAAAAAACAAGTGATGTTTCCACATGCCATCCTGCTGCCTCCATGTCTCCAGCTACTCAAATCCCACAGTGTTTTAGAGCGACCTGGTTCTAAGTGAAGACTACTTCTGGCCTGACATGACTGCAACCAAGGAAAGTTGATTCAGGCACTCCATAGCTCTTCAAAGAGCACATCTTCCTCGAGGTTATGATCACCAAATGTGGCCATCCATCTAATGAGAATGACACGTCCTCTGAAAGGACATGCTGCTCCTTCAAGCTGACCAATGGGTCAGTTATCTGGGAAAATATTAATGGGATGGCAAGCCTGAAGGTATTACTGGGCTCTGTTACCAAGCAGAGACTAGGATTGAGTCCAAATGCGATTGCACTCTCCCCCTTAGGGAGGAGATACATATTACCTTAATATATCCCTGAAACAGTAAGCTAAACAATGGAAAGTTTCTGAGGTGCACGCTGCGAAATTTGTTTGCAAGTGCCTCCTCCACAGTCCCAGAGAAGCAATCCCACCCAGGTCATGTACCACTGAGCAATGGGAGGCTATGGCCTTCCACCTTATTAAAAGGAAAAAGAAAAAAAAAAATGTTCAAAGGAGCCCAAAGGAGCATGAAAACCGTTTTTTTCCCCCAAAGGAGCATGAAAACCTTCCCCCCATTATTTACATTCCCCAGTTTTGGCGTTTCTTCTGGGTCACCTTCAGCAAGCCAATCTCTCACTTTAAGCAAAACAGCTTGCTTCATGAACCACATCTTCACTTACATGCTCAGAAACCACACACACGTCATAAAAACACAGAAACTTGCCTAGCTGCATGCACAGGGGGTATATACCTACAGTCCTACTGCTTTTTCTGCCCAATAGCAGAAAATAAATAATTTGCACAATAAAAATATAAACAATAAAGTAACAAAATTCCCGCAATAAAAATATAAACGACAGTAATGTTTATAACTGGTTAGAAATAGAAATGGGCAAGCAAACAGGTATCAGCCGAAAAGAAGAACCCACAAACAACCCCTTTTTCTTTCACCATCTGTTTTTAGATCATAACCCCTTCAGCCAGAACTAGGTTTACATGATGGGCCGTAAAGCACTTCGCTCAACACTCAGTCCTTTGGCCTCCATCTTCAGTTCAAATAAAAACTTTATTTCTGACCCATTGGCCATTTACAAACCAGCCACTTTCAAAATTTAAGTCTGGGGACAGGTACCATCAACCAGCAGCCAGACTTGTTTACCTTCCAGTACATCTTGACATTAGACTGACCTGAATTTTACAAGCTGGGAATGATTATGTAACAGTATATAATTAAACCTAAATATGTAATTTAAGAAAGAAACAAGACGTAATGTGGAAAGAATTACCAGTGAGTCAAGTCCAGGTGGTAAATTAGGATGCAAATGGTACCGCTTACTATGCTTTTCTTTCAAATACAACCTGTCCTGCATTCTGCATAATACAAGAGATGTACTTTCTTTATTACAAAAAGAGGAATTTATTGGTAGCTCTTCAACTGAGAATGACGTTTTCACATATTTCAACGACCTACCAGGTGGACCCCCAAATACACAGACCTTGACAATCAGCATGACCCTGACGTAGCTCCACGGTGCTTCAGGCCATTTGAACGGCTGCACAACCCCACCGAGGCAGTGTGCTGGCTGGAAACCTGCACGCCACAAAGCCGGCAGTAACAACCCTAGCTGTCCTGGAATCGCAGCCGGAGAGACCACACAGATACTGCACATCCCAAATAGATTTTTCAACATCCTATGTCAAGGTAGAAAAACAGTAGCACGGCTTACAGACACAACTAAGGCCGGACGGGCCTCTGCCTCTGAGGAATTTGCCCMGCAATGCTGTGGGAGCGCAGGAGCAAAGGGCGGGCTCCCCTCAGGCCGCCATGTTAGCACTTGCCCACTGGGGCCTTTCGGCCCCTGGCGGAAGGGCGCTGAGGACTCGGTGGGAACGTTGTCCCCTTCCCCGCCTCGAAGCCAGCGAGGTTCCCTGTGGGGCGGGAAAATGGCGTCCCCCTCCCCCAGCTGCTAGGGGCGGGGAGCGGGGCCGGGCAGACTACAGCTCCCGAAGGGCTGTGGGCGCCGAGGGCCGGCGGCTTCGCTTCCTGCCTCAGCCTCGCCTCGCCTCACGGGCTGTCCGCGGCGGGAGCTGATGGAAGGCGCCGAGGAGGAGCCGCTGGTGCAATGCCCCGTATGCCTGCGAGAGCTGCTAGGCGCCCACATCAACTCGCACCTGGACCAGTGCTTGCAGGCCGGGGAGGGTGAGGCGGAGCCGGGCTCGTCGCCCCCCTGCAAGCGGCCGCGCCTCGCCGCCGCCCCGCCGGGGAGCAAGGCGCAGGGGGAGCCGGAGGAGGCCCGCCCGGCCGCCACCCCCCCCGTCTTCTCCCTCTTCCACAAGGGCCGCGGCGGCGGGCAAAGCCCGGGAGCCCCCGGCAGGAGGAGCGGGGCGGCGCGGGAGGAGGCCGCCGTGAAGCCGGAGGMCGGAGACTCAGCAGTGGCGGGCAGCGGGGCGAAGCTGGCGCAGAAGCTGGAAGGGAAGCCCCTGGCCGAGCGGCTGCGGCCGGACACGCTGGGGGATTACGTGGGTCAGGAGCGGGTGCTGGGGGCCCAGACCCTGCTGCGGTCCCTGCTGGAGTCCCACGAAATCCCCTCCCTCATCCTCTGGGGGCCGCCGGGCTGCGGCAAGGTGAGTGGCGCCGCCGGGCCCCGCCGCCGCTGCTCCCGCCCTGCCCTGGCCCCGCCGGCGGGCGGCTCTCCCGGGCCCGGGGGGGCGGCGATTAGCAGCCAGGCACAGCTTCACACCGGGCAGCTCGGGTGGGATGTTCAGGCCCTTCTCTGTTTCATGCGGCTTTCGAGGCTGATGAACTTGAAGGGTGGGACCTGTTTATTTTTCTGAACTCACTCTTTTTCCTGTCTTCTTGGCTTCTGTGATGTCTTTATGTTGGCTGATGCCCACAAGTTTTCACCTGGATTACAAAAACACAACCTGCGTCCTGAATAAAATAGAAGTGCCTCACACCCCCCCCCCCACACACACACACAACCCCACTCCCTGCAGCTTGCACTTCGGTTACACATGCCCTTGTTGGTTTCACATAACTTAGACTTGATAAACTCCAAAGCCATTAACTAAAACACAGAAGCGGAGAAGCTTAAAAAGAGCAATAAAACAGAATGTGTAAAAATGTCTAGGAAATGGGGTGAAATACTGGCAGATTACTAGTGTAAGGTTTGCTTTAGCTCACAAATTCTGACCCCTGACAGAAGGCAGCCCAGGTGTGGAAGGGAGCTAACATTGCAGTCAGGCACTCATCTACCTWTAAAGAAATCCTCTGAAACTGATCGGTCTCTGCAGGAACTCACTGCTGCATGCTCTTTTCTGCCTTTTTTAAAGATACCAGGAGCTGACTGTGGTGAATCCCAAAAGGCACTGTAGTTACAGCACAGCAGTGAGGGGATCCACAGCTGTGGTGAGGGAAGGACCAAATGAAAGCTTCAGATGTGATCAGGAGGGAGCACTGAAAGATCTCGCCTTCATTTTGTCCTTTTTCTCTGTATTCTAGTTTTGCGGGGGGGGAAGCTAAGCAATCAGAATACATGGTTACCTCTATCAGTCTAATGTGTGCACAGCACTAAGTTTGCATATTACATATATATATATATAGATGGATGTCTTGGTTATGGGTGAGAGTATGTGTGGGAAATCTGGGATAGGGAAAATAATGACTAATGAATTAATGCTAGCAGGGAAATTAAGGACAGAGCAGCAGCTTGTTCTTCTCAGCATACTTACTTGAAGATGAAAAGAGACTTGATATGCATGGTATTTGAATAGTAATGCCAGTTAATCACAGTTAATAAGGAGCAGGTGTGATAATAATGGATAGATGAATACTGTTAGCAATGATGCAACAGGTTGTTTAGGCTAGATAACATACACCTGAAAAGAACCAGCTGGTGAACTTAAATAATGAATGAACTTAACTTTCTTTAAAATAACAAGGTAGTATCAGAAGAAGAGAGATTCGAGGAGATGTGGTAAAGAAGGGCTATTTCTAAAAACTCATTAAAGGGGAGGTGGATTGACTGAAGCAACATGGCTAGAGAGAGAAGTGGAATTGAATTCTTTAGTAAATAGGAATCCATCTTATTGAATTAGTAACTTGTTCAGGGGCTTGCTTCTGTATTTATTCATACTCTTCYGCCTTTGGTTTCTTGTTATCTGTGTCAACAGCGTCTGCTTGCTCTTTCTTGAAGCCCTTTTTCCTTAGAAAAAAATGCTGTTACAAATACAGTGGTAACAAAGCAAAGGCCACATACAGTCTCTGGAAATTAGAACTGAATTCAGTGGCCTTTGGGTTCTGATCTGATGAACCCACCTTTTTTGGTTATGGAAATGCTTTTTCATGAGCTTGTGACAGCTTATGCTTGTGTTGCAGGTCTTCTTTAGGAACCTTCTGTGGTAGTAAGACCGTCTTTGAATAACGGGTGATCTGTTTCATGCCTGTAATAACACAGTTTTCACTCCTTTCTCATGAGCTGTGTTCCTCACCCATATGCTTTACATGGAGTTGTATTTGGTAAGCTTGCTTCTCACAGAGTTCAAATTCTACTGCACATCAGTCATCTGACCTGCCTCAAGACTGTGCCTTTTGCTGCCCCATCAAGGAACAGTTCCACAATTTATCGGTTACATTTTCTCTAAGTACTTAAGCTGTTGGGTAGCTCATCTCCTTTCTAGGTTACTCCTCAACAAACAGTTTTGAGGCTACATGCTTTCAGCTAGCTCTTGATGGACCATCTGTTCCTGGCTGAACCAGAAATTCCTACTGCAAAAAGTTGAACTTTTCCCTTCACCCGTGTTTATCAATATTTCTAGGATGGTGTTAGACTATAGTTTCATCTCAGGCCTTTTTCCTCATAAATCATATTGTCTGTCTCAGGTAAATGACTGAAAGTTCTATCCTTTACTTGGATATTTTTTATTAAATTCCTGTCCTTACAGATTTAACATGCAAGGCAAAATAGTCCCCCTAAAGATGGAAAATGAAGTCTGTGGTTGTCTGCCTGCCTCATTCGCTTACTATTTGGGTTGTACATATATAACATGTCTAAGAAAACATTTCATGAGGAAGTAACGTGAAACAGGTGGAGGATGGACAGATGAAAAGGAAGCCTATTTCTCTTTTTATGTGAAGAATCACATAACTTAGTGCTTGAAACTTGAAAGATCTTGTGAAGGAGAAATAAGTATTCTCACTGCCTCAGGACCTGGTTGGACTGATAATCAAAAACTTCTTCTGTTAAGTACAGTCTTTTTCAGTGGGGAAAATATTAAGAAATAATTGTGCGTTACGTAACGTTAAATGTAACAAGCCCACATGCTAAGTTCTGCCCATCAAAGAAAATAGCCTTACATTAGAGGGTGGGTGCTAAAATAGGAATATAATTAGATATGTTGGTCTAAATTCAGAATTGCTGTGTAAAATGGTCATAGACTTCTTAAACCTCTTCACACTCCTGCTACCCATGGAATCTGGTTATTGCAGCCCATCTGTGCTTTCTTCCATTTCTACAGCCAAATGCCATGCTAACCGATACTTCTTTTGAAAAGGGTAGAGCAGGACTAAGTAAAAAAAAATAAAATAACTGGAGATGGAATTAATCCTTGGGATGAAATTTCAAATTGATTTATGTATTATTTATCAATCTGGACCTTTATGAGAAGTAGTAATTCAACAAACTTTTTCTAAGCAAGAAGAGAATAATCTTGGCTATTAAACTGCTATAAATGCCGTATTACATGTTGTAGGTCAAGAGTACTTTTGGAGAATTTTTATCATGAAAGTGGTAAAGCTAGTAAAAATACATGTGCTTTGTACTGCTCTGCCCAAGTTGATTTCAGCCTCAGCTGCACTTGAATATTCAAGGAAGCACAATCAAAATTGAAAAGACAAAATCAGGGTACTTTTGCTGTGAGTTTATTTTCTTTTGAGTTTCCATCTGTCTTGAGTCTTCTTATTTTAAGGGAGCGTGAGCTTTTTACTTTTGTCACCCTAATTTCTTAGGAAGCCAAGGTGCTCGGTGAAAAGGCTTTGACTCTTTGTTTTTGCTTTTTTCACTATTAAGTGTTGAACACAAGAACGTATTTTCTGCTTTTAAGAAGCTGACCAGACACAGGCCAGAAGAAGCAACACTGCCTCAAAGAGATGCCATGGTTATTAATTTAGGAACAGTTAGCTTGTTCATCCTGACTATGCAAATTTTTAAAAGCCTGTATGAATCCTAGTGTAATCCGAGTGAGCTGTACTGTGATTTATGACACCTTAATGCAGGGATTTAGATTTTTGCTTGTCTGCCATGGGACACCAATTTTAGTAAGGAGTTAGCAGGGGGACACAGTAACTTGAGCACTGAGTAATTTTGCTGCCACAGATACGGTTTAAGCCTTATAAACCTGAACATTCTGTATTTTAATACGGTAAACATTCCCTCTTACATTTGCTGTTTATCATGAAAAACTGTAGGCAGCAAGTGTCTGGAACCCGCTCCCTACAAAAGATAAGACAAAGAACATTCATGCATGATTTTCTGGGGTACATGTCTGCAATCTAGTACTAAGATAAAATATGCTGTGTTGATATGAGTGCATAACATTAAAAACCCCAGTAAGTGGTCTTTGAAGTTTCTATCAAATCTCCACTGAGTTTATATTTTATTTCTAGGACTCCSTTGTATTTCTTTTCTTTGTTTTTATTCAGGACTTTGCTATATGACACATWAAAACACAGACAGCACGTCCAACTTACATATTTTGCTCCCCACATATTTATCATCCCTTCCCTCCAGCATTTTCTATCTTGCTAACTCAAGTGATTACCTAAATGGCTGTTTCATTACTGGAGTGTATTTCTTCTTCTCTTATTCATACTGCTTGGGGCCTGATTTGAACCATTTGAAGTAATGAGTTCTTTTGATTGATTACCGTGAAATTTTTAACTGAAAATGCATGATGTCTTTTACAGTAGTGTAGAGCAAAAGTCCAGAACAGTTCTGAAAAATGAGTTTGTCTTCGCAGTTGCCTGGGAGAGGTCTTCGAATACAGTGTGCTAGATTTTGCTTACGCCAGTCTGAATCAGGAATAGCTTAGGGTAGCTCTCTAGGAAGAGAAAACTGGAAGAGAAGATACAATTGTATTTGCAAAGCCGATGGAATATAAGGAGCCAAATCTGGATGCAGCAAATGGAGGCACAGCTCCATTTCAGTAAATGTTATGCAATGACCTTGCCTCTGTTTATGCTTGGTCCGACTTGAATTCTGGAAGTGCTATAAACCGTATGCTGAGGCTGTTGTTCAATGACACCTTACTCCTCCAGTAGTCTCACAGTGGGCTATTTGGGGTGTGAGGAACCAAACAAGATGGGTAAGAATAGCATCTGCCCTTATATAAATGCCAACTGCTGCCACTTTTGATTGCGTTTATCTCTATAGAGGGTGTCCCTGGGCCATGTTCATCTGCTATCTTGCCGGTTTCCTTTAGACAGCCCAGCTGATCTCCAGTGACGCAGTGTGGTAGCTTGGGGTCAGCTCAGCAGTGTTGGGTAGGACAGACCCCAGCTTTTTAAGCTGCATCCCGGGGAACTGCTCCCCTGGCTGGCATCCAAGGATGCTGGCACTGTTGGTGTCTCACTCAGGGCAGTCAAAGTGAGTGTGGCCTTTCCGGACTACTTGTCGACCACAGTATGGCCCTGCTGCCCTCAAAGGGAGGGTTGAGGGTGAGGAGAGGCTGTTGATGGCAACACCATGTAAGCAAAGATACGGAAATCCTGTCCAGAATAAAGAAAGAGGCAAAAATAGGGAAAGTCATGGTCAGAGGGCAGCAGAAAAAAGCAGGATGACAGTTCAGAACTCTGATAACTTAGTTTAGACCCTGCAAGTCTATAGGTGTCGCTAGCTTGTTGGGCTTGTGTTTTGCACTGGGCTGTTAGTCTTTTGTTGTCCCTGCCGCAAACATAATTCACACTGTGGTTTGCTCTGGAACAAACCAGCAAAGTCACTTGGTGGGGAAGCCTAGATGCCAACTAGATTATCCCTGCTCAGGAATAATCCATGCTGCACTACAGTCTATACACTACTGTAGATCTGTGCCAGATCTGCTTTGGTCACCTAAACATGGCCTAGCAGACCATACAACCTTGCAGACTTGGGAGAAGCACGTATGTTGGAAGGGCCCATCCAGGTAAAAGGAGAACTCTTGCACCAGTGTGCTTCCATAAAGCATAGTATGAATGTCCTCATGAAAGTCCTCATGAAAAGGCTCTGAGAGGTGAAAAGGGCTGTGAGGCTGGAACAGAATGGCTATGAGCTGTTCTGCACACCTTGCAGGAGCTCTCTGATGTGAGTGCTGGGCTTGGTATAGATGTAACCTGAGAGACCGTGTGTTTTCTGTGATTGACATCTACAATGGCTGTTTTGCTAAATTTATGCAATTTAAGAATGAATAAGGAAAGTCTCCATGAACAGGCAACCATAGGCAGATCCCTAAAGAAGGTCTATCTGATCTTCCACAAGAGTGAGGCAAGAAAGACCTTAGGTTTCACAGTCAGCTTCTTGACTGGAGTTTTCTTGGCTATGACCTGACCATATACGCTAATCTCTTCCCAATTTTTTCAGTTCCACTTTCTGAAGAGAGCTAGGCAGTACCACTCTATTCCTGGAAGGGGCTTTGGTGAGCTAATGCAGTGGGCGTAGTTTAATGGCCTGGTAAGGAGGTGCAAAAATGAAAAGACCACTTTACTTCTAAGCAGGTAATGTTAGTCATTGAACATCAGCATCAATAGGACGGACTTAATTTGTACTTGCTTTTCACTGTTTTCTTCCAGCCACAGGTGTGAGGTTGCATTGACTAGTGGCAGCACAGAGAATAGGGAAATGGGTAACACTCAGAGTTGCCCAGTCAAGGAAACTTGTGCATATACAGAAAATTCTTGTCTCCTAGTACAAACATCCAACTAACCAAAACAGCAAAACTGATTGACTTATCTGCTCTGACAGTGAGAGGTGTGTGGAGCCAGGCACACTTTGTGGGTTACTTTTATTTCATCCATAACTAGTATCAAAGCCTGGAAGAACTGATAGCATAGTTTCTGGGAGTGGGCTTGTTTGGCTATTTTTTTGTTTGGTTGGTGGGTTTCTGTAAATCTTGGATGGTTGCAGCCTTTGGGAAAGGGTATTCTCATTTGGGATGACATGAAGAAATTTGCTGGACGGTGGAGGAGAGTTCCGGTAGTTAAGTGTTTGTTCTGTGTGTAATGGATCTGGAAATAAGTGACCACAGGCCCAAGGTGAAAGTGTTATTCATCAGTGAGTAATGGTTCATAAGGTTCTTGGTGGATATATTTCCACATTTCAGAATGGCTCCTTATGATGGCACTTCTTTAGACAGGCACTTACCTGTCTAAACAGGTAAGTCAGTAAGGTCTTGCAATTTTCAGCATAAAACTTGAGATGGTAGGTGTGAGTTTGGACATTTGGTGGGATAATGGAAGACAACTGAGAATGATTTCTGGAAGGGACAAGGATATTACACTGTGAGCTTTGTAAGGTGTAATTTTTAGTGAAGTTAGCAAAAGGTTAGTTTGCAGGATCACTCCTATTCTCATTGATATAAATACCACTTAATTTACAGGAAACAATACTTCTGGTCCTTCCCATAAGGAAAAAACATGATCTAAAGAAGAAACACCTGTATAATAAAAGAAGCAGTATATCAACTTGTTTAGATTTCCTCTTCCTGCTTGTTATGATACGGACTTACTAATTCATATTAAATTGCCACATCAGTGTCACTATTTTAAAAGACTTTTTTTCTAAAGTAACAATCAAACCTACTTCAAAATTTATTTCAGATAATGAAGGGTATTCAGTGTGTTTTCTTCTGCCTCATTCCGTATTGGATTTTTAATTTTCTTCTTATCCCTCAAATACGTTGCCCCTGAATTTAGCGAGAGAAACTAGGGGTTTAGCATACTAGTTGCAGTTCTTTTGTGCTAGTGCCTTCATACTTAGGCTACCCTGCTTAAGTTACGTCTCCATTGGGTATATGTTCCCTAGATTGTAACCTGATAGTAACAAAGAGGGAGAAAACAGTGTAGCGTGTTACTGACTTTTGCTTGAGATGGTAGGAGAAAAGGCAGCATAAAAATATTGAGCTCATGGGAAATAACAGACTGTCAGAGGAAAGGGGAAAGTTCAACCTGTATGTGATGGGCAGTTTGACTTGCTAAATGATTGATTGTGCAGAACAGAAGGAAGAGGCCATGAACTTGCCTGTCCGTGTCAAGCACTGCTTTTGAAAGGCAGTGTATGTTATTCTTATCACAACCTTTGTTGACGCAGAAGTTCGCAGAGCAGGAGAAGTACATGCTGGCTGACAACTCTGCAGCAGTTTTCAAGTAGATTCTTGGTCTAATAGTAACTTTCAAACAAATCTCTTTGTATTTTTTTTTCCCTAAATTAGGGGTAGAAATATGGACTCCTGTGCATGTGTTTAAAAACAATTCCTCGCTGCTTTTTTTTAAACAGCAAAACTGTCTGTGACCTGGTGAATGAGGGCCAGGATGCAGTATGAGCTACCAGTTCAAGTGGAGCTACAAGAAGAATAGCCACTTGATCCCCCCCCCCTCCACCCCCCTCTGCCACTTCTAGAGGAGGAGGAGGTACATTTTTCCTTTTTCATCCTCACAGTTGATGTATTGGGGGTTTCCATGCTTTCTTTTAAGGCATGGATACATCCTCTGCAGGTACATTCTGCATAAGGCCCTTTTGTAAGGAAGCATCAACTTTGGTTTTATTTCGTTAGCTTAGTTTCAAAGATAGTTTCACTTTTGTTTTTTGGTTTCCTGGATCTTCCTGATTTCTGTAGGCTTTGCTGAAAGCACTTTCCAGCATGTCTTTCCAGTCTTGTCTTCTGCAGCGATACAAGGAGGGGAGGGGCTGGTGCTTTGAGCTCCAGGGTGAGAGGATCTGACACGGGATGCGAGTCTTGTATCAGGACGTGAAATGACACCTCTTCTGAAGACAATCAGGAAGCCCTTACTAAAATTAAAGCAAGAATAAATAGTGATACATCCTCCCCCTTAGCCTCTGCTTTCCCATCTTGGGCTGGTTGCCATTTCAGGGACGAGGAGATCCATTAAAGAGACAGAGCAGTGCTGTTAGGGCAGTGAATGAGGTCTTGCCAACATCACTGGTAGCCATGTGGTAGGTGGTTGTTTCTGCAGCCTCCCTGCAAGAGGATCAGGTTAGCAGCACCTGCTGCTTTCACCTAAGTACTTGGAATATCTTCTGAAGCAGTTTTGTTGGCACCTGTCCCACTCTTCATCTGCTGAGGCTCTCCTGTCTTCAGTCTTCTTGGGCTCCTTCTTTAATGGAAGAGTGAGTTTGATTGAAGAATCACCTATTTTTCTCTAGCAGTACTTCCAAACAGAGATATGCTTTGCTTGAGACATGTGGATACACCTGCCTTTACTAAGGATTGTGAAGGAAAGTCTGAAAATTATGCCTGTGATGTGTTCAGGTGTAGTGAATCTGCCTGGGAGGTAGTACTGGAGGTTGCTTCTGTGCTTTGGCAGGCTCAGTGAAATTCCCTATAAATAAAATCTGATTTGAAGGAGTTGTCTATAAGGAAAGAAAAACAACATAGCTGCTCACTAAAACCAGCCAACAGTTTGTTCAGTCATCTGTCTTTTACTTCCCTGGGCCAGCGTTTGATTACTGTTGATTATTTAGATTTAAAGAGTTACATTTTCTTAAGTATACATATAATTTTTCAGTACTAACATTCTCCTGCTTTTGTAGAGAACTGCTTTCTGATTAATTTCATTTTTATGTGCGGTGGAAATAGAAAAGGCTTTAATTAACAACATTGTAGCTTTTTGTTTCTTAAATGTGATTGCACTGTAAACTCTCCTGCAGGTGTCTCGGGGTAGTCCACCTCTTTATCCATTAACATACTCCACAAAATAACTGCACAGCGAATTGCAGTCAGCCCATCTTCTGCGACAGAARTGTGTTTGGCGAAGAGTTCTTCTTCCGTGGTGAAGGAGACAGCTGTCATTGCTGGCCTTTTCAGTATTGCGACTGAATCGGTCTGGTACGTAAAAGTGCAAGCATTAGAAATGCAGCAGTGGAATTGGCAGCTACCTCTAGCAGGAAGTTTTTAAGTCTTCTGAGTGCTAGAATAGCATGAACTAAAATACCTTACTCTATAAACTGTCAACACTGTCCCTATGTCCAGAACATATAGCTTTGTTATTTACATATTTCCTTCAAATGAGTACTTTCTGTATCCAAAACGATTTTTACAAAGCTTTCTCTATTGCTGTTTCAGACTACGCTGGCACACATCATAGCCAACAGCAGCAAAAAGAACGGCACGAGGTTTGTGACACTGTCGGCCACAAGTGCCAAGACAAATGATGTTCGAGATGTCATCAGCCAAGCCCAGAATGAAAAAAGACTCTTTAAAAGAAAAACCATCCTCTTTATTGATGAGATCCATCGTTTCAATAAATCTCAGCAGGTATTGTACTACGCCGCTTTTTGGAAAAAGCCTTTGTCAGCACTTCTGTAAAATTTCCCACTTTGCCTTAAGATGATAGCTTACTTTGGGCTTTTGATTTTGATGTTAATGTTTTTGGTACATTAAGTAGGGAGAAACTTAAAAATTAAATTCCATAACTAACTTCCAATCAATGTTTAATTACTGTGATTCAAAGATTTAAATAAAAGTCTGAGCTATACTTATAGTTGACTTATGTGCTGGGCTTTATATGACGTTTTTCTGAAATTTTATTTCTGCAAAGTCATGTTAGTAATGTTTGCCATACATATCTTCATTTCAGCCTTCTCCCCAGGGGTAGCATTCTGCATTACCTTTAAAAAGGTCTGGAATGTGGATGTGCCTAGGGTGTTTGTTTGGTTTAATGTTGTCCCCTCTTCTCTGCGAGAAAAGAGACCGTAGTGCCATTAAAAAAAACAGACCATAATCATACCATGGAAAGCTTGAATTCTGTACTACAGGTTGCAGTTTCTATATCAAACCATACTCCAATCTTCCTATAGTTTTCTGAGCCATCCTATAGAATTACGTAGGGAACTCTATCCCTAAAGATTGATTCAAAGAGTATTTATAAGTAGCCTCGCTATTCGTTATATTTGATAGGGCGATTTCATGGTATCCTGTGTTTGCGAAGCAGTAAACCAAAGTCACATAAATAAACTAAAAATTTGCAGATTTTTGACACTGTTTCTTTTCAGCTGGTATAGTCATTCTCAGTGCAAGCACAAGTTATTAAGGTGAACAGCCCATAACATGCTGTGCGTGTGAAATTAAATCATTTAGATAGCTGAGCAGATGAGCTGCCTTGTCAGTGAGGTTATTTGTCATATCAACAGGGAACCCAAAGACTCACAAGACACGAAAAACGTAGCCTACTCACACAGGATGTTTCAGGTTGTCATTGATCGAGATCAGCTTCTTCTGCTTCCCTCCCATCCTCAGGACACTTTCCTTCCTCACGTCGAGTGTGGGACGGTGACCCTGATAGGAGCGACCACAGAAAACCCTTCCTTCCAAGTCAACGCCGCTCTTCTGAGCCGATGCCGGGTGATTGTCCTGGAGAAGCTCTCGGTTGAAGCAATGGAGGCGATTCTGATGCGGGCTGTCAAGTCTTTAGGGGTCCAGGTTTTGGGCCAGGGTGACCAGCACGGCAGCTCTGCGACTGGCAGCAGCAGCGAGAGCTCGGAGTGAGTACTTTATGGGCTGCAGAGTCTTAACGCACACAGCCCGAGGAATTGACTGCCTGCCAGGGAGAGAACGAAGCAGTTGGGGGGTGGGAAGAGAAACCCTAGCCACTTCTGATAGTAAAAAAAAGAAGTGGCAGCATATGGCAGGGGCAGGGGGTGACGGGAGAGAGAGAATTTAAAGCACTAGCTCTCTCCATCCAAAACATAATCTCACCATCTGGATTAGGAGAGAGAGTTTTATACTTGGATCTGTAGCTCCTGACTCGCCCTCCCAGGATATTTAAATCCGTTCTGCTGCTGAGGATTTGCTGTTGAAGCCTGTAACTGGCTCTTTGTCATGACCTAATGTTACTTCTTGCTACTGGTTGTAAAAGCATCATGTTACCATTGAGTGGTGGATGGGGCATCCCCTCTTAAATTAATTTGGAAGTGCCTGACAGAAGTTTGTTGTTTTCTGAGAATTTTTTTTAATAAGATCAGGGAGGATACTACTGTTCTTTAGTTGTAAGATAAGTGCAGTGGTATGTTTTATGGTATGCTGTGGGGAGAGGGGGCTGTTGCTGTGGGGTGTTAAGAGATTGTTTTAAGACAGACTGTTTTTCTCTGCTCCTTGTTGTCCAAGCCAGATAGTCACATTAAACATTTGGGAGAGTTTTGTAAAAAAGGAGGTCCAGATTTGTCCATAAGGGATGTTATCTGCCTTCTGAAATGACTAGTTGGCAAATAAGAGTAATGCTTGGTACTGCACTACTTTCATGCAAGTTATTACAGTTCTTTTGTATTGATGCCTGTCTGTACTCCTAGTAATGTACAGTGTATTGACATGGTGGTAATTGGGCAGGCACTCCGTATTAAATAAATGAGAGGAATCCACTTTTTCTTTTGGCTTTATCACAGAATGTAAGCACTAAGAATCACTAACCTGAATGCTGAGGTCCAGGCAGGGAAGGAAAGCTATTCCCTTTTTATTTTTAGGGTACCCTGCCTCATGGTTTACTCATTTGTAGCTTTTACATATTGTAGTAATGTGCATTTTAGAAGAGAGGGCAGTACTGCGTGTCAGCCTTAATGTAATTGCACAGCTGTGGTTGTGGCTACACCCTGACTGGAGACTTTCCTTTCTGTATGGGATTAAAGTACAAGGCATAGTTTCAGCTGCAGTTGTTTGGGTTTGGGTTTCGCTAGACTCTCCGTATCTGTAACCTTCCGTTAGCTATGGATGATTTAAACAGCATGGTGTGGTGCTTCATCAAACTGAAAGAAGTCTGGCAGGCAGACTGTCAGAGTAGCACAGTTTCAGAAATCCGTCCATGGAGGGAGAGGGCCCCACTCCAATGGCTAACGTGGGAGCCAAGCATTTAAAAATAAAAATGGGGTTCAGAATTTAGAAGCATTTGTTGCAGTTGTGTGTTAAGTCTTTCTTGTCTTTCCTGCCGCTATCAGGTTCTGATCTGTAGTTGATACGTACTGTTGTTGATGAGTTTGGCTTTTTATAAGCCATTCTGTGCCTTACTGTGGTTCCAGTTTTGGTCTCCTTGTTAATTCCTCCTTCTTGCTTCACTGTCTATACCACTTCTGCTCCTTCATTTCCTCTCCACCTACTACTCTGCAGGAGCAGCTATGCCTCGTCTTTTACCTCTTCACCTCCCTGCCTCTATGAAGCAGGGCTGTCGTAACAGCAGGTAACAGTGTTCATGCTGTCCTGAGGAATAAATGAAAGTCACCAATTACAGTTGAATTGGTTGTTCACTGTGCTCACCTTTGTTCCAGACTTGGAAAAGGAGGTGTAAGGCAGCATGACCCCAAATGTGGGGCATGCCCACTTTGAAAATGCTGCAGAGATCTAGCCAGAAGGCACAAGAGATGTGTCTATTGAATTTTGGATTTCATTTCCCATGTGAGTCTCCCTTCCCAAACTACAGAAGTGTAGTATGAAGTCCTGCATGTGCTGCTTGGCCTCAGTTTATCAGATGGTCTTAGTATCACATCGCTTGTCTGACATGATGGCTGACCTAGATGAGATTTTGAAGAAGAGGATGATTCTCTGTGGTATCTCCTATTACCCTGAGGAATAAGGTGAGAGTGAATCTTCCATAGTCTCTACAGGCATCTTCTGTGCTTAACGAGAATGCAGCCATCACTGAGTGATTCAGTAGGTTTCATCGTCTCTGCACTCCATGCACAGACAGCAGTCATCAAAAGTATGCTCTATCTGAAATGTTTCCTTAAATTTCGTAGGTGGCTTTTTCTTATCTTGCTTCCACCATTGCTGCAGGTTTCTGATAAGGTTCGGTCACCTGGCTTCTCTTTCATCCCACTGTGCCCTTTTCTTGCTGTAAAGCTGAAATAGAACTAGCGGGATATGTTACCTACTTTGGTATCTTTTCCTTTGTTATATCATCATCCTCATAAAGATTCTTCGACAGTTTTTATATTAGTTACTGGATTTCTTTAGGATGAAATGTGCTTTGTGATGTATTTTCATTGGCTTTACTGCCATCAAAATRTGCTGCTTAAAGCCTGCAGTAAATTAAGCTGAAAGACAGGGGAATATGAAAGGAAGCAACTTACCCATGAAGAAGAAAAGTAAGGAGAAGTCCATGTTAAAGGCGCTTTATATTGCTGAAACTTTGCTTGTGCTTTCTGCAGTTTATGCTGTCTCAGTAATAGCACAAACTGTTCCAGGTGTACACTGATACACTAMGCTTGTACTGTGTCAGTGATGGAGGAAATCAAATTCTTCTTCTCTTGGCTTTTTATTTTTATCATTCAAGTGCTGCCCTCAGAGTGGTATCTCTGATTGAAGTTAGACAGTAAACTGGATGGTGGATTAATGTATTTGAAGTTAGATAGCACGGAAGGCGCACAGCTGAGGGAGATGAAAGGATCCCCAATTTCCTGTTGGCAAGCCCAGACATCATGCAGTTCAGCTTTTAGTGGCTGTATTACAAGTACTGACAGGTTTTGAATTCAGTGATTTGTAAATCACAGTGTTGAAGATGAGCTTCCTTTGCGTCTTCAGTGTTCAATACCTTTTTGAAATTTATTCCCTTTTTGGAATATCCATCCAATTTCCCTGCAGGAGTTGCTGGGATGAGAGGCGACATTCAAAGACAATGCTGTAAGGCAATAAGCAATGTGTATCATACTGCAATATTTCAGATGAAGAACTGTATTTGCCTGTAAAAGTGTTGCAATCTGTCAAGGAGTCAGTATAGTGAGGATAATTGCACTGAGAAAGTAAGAAAATACTGATTTATGTGTGAAAGAAGCAGTGGGTCCTTTATCTCATGTTCTGCTCAGTTATTTTTAAATCTTTCATCATACAGGTTCTCCTTGCTTGGACTTCCTTATATTTACTCTCTGATATTGCTTACACCCTCTTGTCATTGGATCAAATGCTGCAGTGTTGTGCAGGTTTTATGGGTAGTTCATCATACGTTTCATGTTGGTTCTTGGCACAAACTGTCTTGAGGGTATGGATATAAGGAGGAGTTGGAAGAAGGATTTATTATGCTGTAGTGGTAGTTTTCCATTCCATAAGCTAGTATATCACCTTCAGCTCAGTGAGTGATGGATCCCGGGGTGTCCCTTTTGGCTTGGTTATGTTTTTGTCTCCAAGTATCATCGGTTACAACGTACCAACATTGAGCATTGGCATCCAGTGGGTGTTCGGTGTTAATTTTGGAGAGTGAAAAAAATACGAGATTGGCCACCTGCAAGAGGATTAGGAAGAGGTCAGAAAGCATGGGAGTTATTCTGCCTTGCAGTTCTAGGGTGTGCAGAAGTCGGGTAAAGTAGGGCACTTGAGCTTCTGAAGACAGGATGGGCTTAAAAATGTAAAATACAGCGAGTGTCTTTTGGAAGCCAAGCTATTGAAATAATTGTCATCCTGATTTTGAAATTAGGCTCCTGCCTAGTGAAGTTGAATCGTCAAAAAAATGGAATTTAAGATTTTAATTCCTCAGAAAAAATAACTGAATTCAGTTATTCTGAATATAAAATGTTATTATTTTGAAGTACTGAGTGTGAATGAAGCTGAGATTATGGAACAGGGAAGCATTATGATATTTCCAATCAGTGATTGTCATTAATATGCTGTTCAAACAGCTTGTATGTGGAAATTTTCTCCATTTATTCTTGTTCTTTATCATGTCCAGTATGTCGTGCCATTGTTGTAGACAAGGACTGGATCAGCCTAATACACAATACATTATGTGGAGCGGAATTTCTGTTACCGATATGTTGTAAATTGGATTTCACCGTGAAAGTGGCCAAGGCCTTTGCTTGTAAGCAGATTTTCTGTACTTCCTTGTGCATGTTTGTTTCAGTTCCTGTACTAGTAACACGCCAGCTTGTGTTGAGTCAACAGGGCACTTAAGAGTCCTATAGTGAAACTGAGGAGATAGGAATACAACTCCGCTTTCTTGCCCAGCTTCTAATTAGCAAATAAATGGCAAAAGGGCTCTGAGGCCTCAACTTTGTTTGGGACAGACTGTTCTTAGCTTCTTGCAAGTGTAGTACCTGCCTTTTAGTGCTGTCAACACTTCCCCTCCACTTGCAGTTGCTGAGTGCAGTTGTGGGTATCAGTGTGAGGAGGCCTCAAGCATGTGGTGGTGGTCTCTGCAGCAGCAGGCAAAGAGCTTAGTCCTTGCAGGTGAAACCTTCTCTTCGGTCTGCCCTGCTGGTGTATCCAAAGTGTTTGCTCAGTGTGCAGCATATTTGGTTTTGTTCCCTGTTGATGGAAGTATTAGCAGCAGGACATCTGTGTGTAGTGCCTGCTGGGTTTTTAAAAACAGCTTTTGCTTTCTTTTCTGGCTTCTTTCATTGCATATAGAAAAATCTCGTGCCCATCTGTACAGTTGAGGGGTGAACATTGCTCCCTGATTTTCAAGGACTTTGATGCATGAGATACTTGACTGAGTAAGTCCCTGTGCTGTTATATTCTTCTGCTTCCCCATTCAAACACAAAGAAGGTGTTTGAAACACCTTGGAGAAAGTGCGGTTATTTTGGAGTTCCACTGTGTGTGTGTGTGTGTGAATTTTTTTTTTCCCTAGCTTTATCAAATACATGAGAAATAAGGAGATGGAAATAAAAATATGACAAGATGCATATATGTATATAGATATATTTTTTTCCCACAGGATGTGATTCCTGCTGCCTACTCTCTGCAGCTTGTGTTATGGCCCTAGAAGTCATTTGTCAGCCTTCACTTGCAGTGCTATGGATTAAGATTGCCGCTCTAGAAGCTTTTCCCTCTCATATGTGGGCATGAGAGGGCTTAAATACTGACTGTTGAAGTTTTTCCAGCACCTACTGTCTTTTTCTTTTGTGCGACAAGTGCAAAGTGGGTTTGCAAGGGGGAAGAGGAGACAAATAATGAAGATTAGCGAGTACATGTGTCTGGGAACCCTGGCATTGCCCTTTTGTACACCACTGGTAATAACCGTAATAAATCTTTCTGGTGAATGAAGTGCAGGGCTGTGAATCCTTAACTATTTGGCACACAAGGCCTTCAATAAGAAGTTGCCTGTCACGCCAAGCTCTGTGCGTTAAACCCCACTGGTACATGTCACTCTTGATTTTCAGTTCAGTTACTAGAAATGGCTAAGTTAGGGCCATTACTTATGCCATGCTTTGACTCCACCAGCTGCTGTTTCCAAATCAAATCAGTTGTACGCCCTGCCTGGCAAACACCTTAGCCATTACCTTATCTACATAACTAAAATTTGAGGGTCAAATCCTCAACGGTATTCATATGAAATGTTCTATGAACTGTGCAGAGGCAAGTTGGTTTGCATGTGCCCCGACGGTGGGGACTGCAGCCTAGCAGCTGAAAACCTAGAGAAAGAGCTAGAGGACTTTGTTACTTTCCCAGATTTTTCATAGACCCGCTATTTCAGCAGATCTGTTGCTGCATTTCTCAAATCTTTCCGTCTTGTTCATTTAGATTGTGTGTTCACTGGAGTTTGGCCTTTTTCATGTGTTTGTATAGTCCTGGCACACTTGGAATAGTAGATGGCAATAACAGTGGCTTGCATGCACTGGGATGCCTTTTCTTTCTAGTAAGATATTTTTTGTACCCCAGTGACTAAGTTGTAATACCTGTTACCTTTAAAAAAAAAGAATGTAGGATGCATATATACTTTGCAATGTAAACAATGCTTCCAATTATTGCTTTTAAAAGAACATCTGATAGCACCTCTTACTGTTGGTAGTTAGTTTAAAACCTCACGCTAGTTACTTTATACCTCACAATATTCTCTCATGTGCGTGTGGATAGCTTCCTACTTTTTCATTGTCCTTCCAGCAAGGAATTTGAAGTGCTAGCTATGAAATACTGACAGAGTAAAACCTTGTAAAGTTCAACTGGCTGTGGCAGAATTGTACTCTGGCATAACCCTGACCCTAGTTTCCATTGAACTTAATGAGATGAGGAAAAACGAGAGTAGAGAGCTCGTGCCCTACCTTTTTCATGTGCAATTGTATTTAACATGCATTGGGGCAGGAGGAGGAGGAGGGGTCGGGTCCCACAGTGTTCTCCCAGGCTCTGCAATGCTTAATCGTGACAGAATGAGTTAAGAACAATACTTAAACCCAGCTGTCTCTCAAACTTTGTAAGCAAATGCCATCTCTAGCATAGTATGGAAGGAGAGGAGCGTGATGGGGGCTAACAGTGTATGGTTATTCTGTTGCAGATTCCCGGTGTACATAGAGGAGAAAGCTTTAAATACCCTAGCCTACCTTTGCGATGGTGATGCAAGGACTGGACTGAACGGGCTCCAGTTAGCAGTTCAGGCCAGATTAGCAGTGGGGAAGACCACTCCTTTGACTATTCCCAAAGGTGGTTCTGCAGATGGCATTCTGATAACGGAAGAGCACGTAAAGGAAGGGTTACAGCGATCTCACATCCTCTATGACCGAGCAGGTGAGTACCTGATACAGTTTTTGAGATGCAGCATTCTCAAGAGCCGATAGCCTCTATAATTTCTGTTTCTCCCCCTTTTATACCAGTTCACCACAGTGAAACAGTGATTGTACTGAAATTTGGCCTAAAAATTACTTTTCCTTTACAGTGTAGCAGGCTCACCCAGAAATTCCGTCTAAACAGGATTTCCTCTTACCACTTGGGAAGTGTAGGTTAGCTGAGAGACATATTTGCTGCCCTGCGAACAGTTGCACGGTGAAATTATTTGTTCTTTAAGATTTTTAGAATATTATCTTCTAAGAAGGTTGCAATGTAAAGGGGGAGAAATATTTTGATGAGGGGATTTGTTCTTGGCAGGGTTGGAAATCTTCCATTGCACTTCTACTCCTTTGAAAGTCTTGGAAATGCTCACATTCACAACAATATGTTATGTGAAAACGTGAGCAGTTTGCTTTACTTTTAGAGTTGCTTTTTAAGGTAATGAATTTTGTAGCTTGCTTAGGGCAGGTCATATAAATCTAATTGCATTTAAGGCTTTCTTAATGTGATAACCACTCTTGCTAAATTTGTGACTTGGCAATGTTGGGCTTCACCATAGTTCGCCGCTGTAACTTTTTATGTGAGAGGATTGCAAATCAGAGAGTGAATATTAGAGATCAGGTGAATCCCCTTGAATCATATGCTAGTTCTTCAGCAGTACTTGAGTCACTGTGCAGTATAGTATCAAAGGATTATGCCAAGCAGTGTTTGGAGAAGTGATTGATTTTTGTTTTGCCAGTGTATCTGATATGCTCAATTAACTGTCACTACTCAAAACCTGTGATGAGAGATTTCTCGAGGTTGTTTGTAACATATATGCCTGCTTGCAGCCCTCTTGCTACAAAGAGGAAATGATGGCTCATTGTCAGAAAAAAGTCATCTGTCGATATGATGGCAGCTGAGAAGTCGAGGGTAGGCAGGGGCAGGGAGAAGAAAAATTTCGTGGGGTCTGTGGCAGGAAGAAGTCATGATTAGGAGGAAGCGGAAAATCTGACCAGTTTACTAGTATGAGTCTCTTGCGCCATGTAGGTCCCTTGTGTGTTTGCTGTCGCCTTGTGGCCACTGTCACTCTTGGCTGTGTCCATTGCTCCCAGCCTTCCTACGCCTATTTGCTCTGTTAGAGATGGCACAGGATGCCGCTTCCTGAGGCTTGCGTCAAGTCTAGGTAGCAGGTGTCAGCCCCTTCTCCGTGACAGAAGTCCTTTGAGCTCTGTGTACGGGTTTTTTTTTTTGTCAGAGATTTTCAGAGAGGGGCGAGAGCGGTGAAAATTGTTTTTCTTGATTGTACGAATGCCAAAGAGCCTGCCGCAGATATTGTCACAGTAGCAGGTTGCCCCAGTACATGCCTTTACAAAATTTCTCTTCTGTGGAGTAGTCTGTGTCTCGGTTGACCGCTTTTGTCCATAGCAGAGATAGCTGTTTGTCGTTTTATGTACAAAGGGCTTCTGGATAGAGGCTACTGTATATGAATAAAGATTTTTTTGTAGCATGTTTTAGCTAATACTTTTTGAATCACAGTTGTGGTGGAATCTACAATCCTGTAATATGAAGTGCTTCAGCCTTATAAAGTGGAGGGACGTGATGCTGTCTAATCCTGATGGGAGCAGCATACATTTGAGTGTAGTGTGTTCATGTGGAAAGCACCAAATAACTGATTAGTGTTCAGAGTTGTGTAAATATGGAATTTTGATTTCACATAATTAATTATTTTTGGTCACCTTCTGCAAAATTTGCCAAATATATGTAGTTGGACTTTCTTTTATGTGCTTTCACCAAGTAGTCTAGGAAGGAAATTATTCGTAATCCAGTCATTAGGCTATTGTTCTGATCTGTGTGCAGACACGTAAAGACAAGATCTTTGTGCAGACATCTATGCATTTTAGCTGGAAGGACAAAGAAACAGCTCTAGTCAAATTTCACTGCCAGCAGCCACCTGCAGCCTTTGCAGTGTGAGAGGAAACAAACTATTTAGTCATATTTTAGCTTTTAATTGCAGTTTTTTAAATTTTGATTTTTGGAGAAAATGAGGCCGCAACAAAATTAAAGTTTAACTGCAGATGGACAGCAAATAGATTTTTAAGACAGAGTTGTATTGTCTGTTCTTCCTCTTATGTATTGTGTCTCTCTGCTAACCCTGATTTAATAGCAAATACCAAAAATAAATATCAGAATAGTTGCAGGATTTTGTCTTGCTGTCTATGTGGTAACATAACTTCAGTTATGGTAAAGACTGGGAATGTGTTAAAGACTGGGACTGAGCTTAATTTATTCTGTAATCTGGAACACGGTTGTTCTTTCCTCTTCTATGGAGGAGGAAAGAGAAGGTGTCTCACACCATAATGTTTTTGGCCAGCTTTATTGTTTTCTGCTGGACCAGAATGAGAAGTCTTTTTATCCATGCTGTTGCTCCAGTCTTTCTTCCAAGGCTTTCTTCTGTCCTTTATCAATGAGCAGTTGATGTTTACCTTTGTCTAAGACAGAAAATAATGTGAGATGGGGACTGTGAATTTACTTTTGCCCACTACCTTATAACTAGAGATTGCTTAAGAAGTCCAGATATTAATTATGGTCAGTGAATGAGGCCTTTCCCCTGTCTTCTACCAATAAGACTTTAGATAAATCAACATCTTAAATTAGCTGGAAAACTCTTCATAAGCACATAAAGCAACTTAGGGGCATAAATCAACAAGATATATGCATCTGTATACATTAGACACTAGAAAATCCTGCCCTCCACAAAGCCTCTTGTGTAGTATCTTGTTTTTCTTTGGAAAGGTATTTGCCTTTGTGGGAACTGCATAGAGCAAATGTATTTTGATTCCAAAAACTCTCTGGAGTTTTCATTTCAAAAAGCATCTGGGATGCAGAACAGCAGTGATAGATTAGTTGGCATGTGTCTGTCTCTCAACTGAATTGATAAGACCAAAATCTATATGTTGGCTAACCAGCCTGAGAGCGCAAATAAATAAAAGTTTGTAAAGTTCTGTCTAATTTTTTTAAACTGCTTCTGGTATCTCACATAGAATATATACAGACTGTATTTTTTAAAAAGGAACATAAAACCTCTTTGTCCAATGCATGTAACTGTACTTTGCCTTTAATTGAAACTGCATTTAAAGTACAACTGCACAGTTTTTCTGAAGAAGTCCAAGTCTGGTGTATAAGTATTGTCATTATGTTGATGACTCGGTCACCAACATTAACTTTGTGAGGAAGGAGATAAAGGGAGAAAACTGTCCCCTTTCTCAGCCTGCGTACTCTGAAGACCCCTGCAGGTATGTATCTCTAGTCCCAGCCTATCCACTGGATTCCTTCTGTCTCTCCAGCCGGTATCCCCAAGTATGACACTTTACAGTAGCTGGAACAGTGTATAAAAGTACTCCAGCAAAAAAATCTCGGCGAGTGCAACCTCTGGAGATATTGAAAGGCTGTCTTCCTTACTTTTAAGAGACCAAGAGACGCCTCTTCCAAGAGGACGATGCGAGTTCAGCTGCTTGGGTTTATTGCTACTAACTCAAGTGTTATGACAGAGCATGGACATGCTGTTTGTGTTGGCACGAGTAATGACTGCATACCACAGGGCTCTTTGTGTGGAGTCCTAGCAAAAATAGCTGTCTGCCGGCCTGCGTGCGCCAGCAGCGCATGTGTTGAATTCCCCACAGAACCGCACTGCAGCATGAGCAGCAACACGGGAAGATGGACCCAGTTTCTGACCTGGGAGGTGGAGGTCTTGCTGGCTATGAAAGGAGCAGTTGTAGCGGTATGGGGGCTTTGGTTTTCAAACTCATGTGTGCGGCCTTTTATTTTGCAGGACCTACAAGTGACGGTGATATGTTCTGATACAGCCCTCGGGCTGTAAATCCGTTTAGCCATAGGAAGAAGAGAAATATTAACAGATGGCTGTGCATGCATCCAGTTGCCTTTATCATACACACTTAGCTGTGAGCCAAGGAATGCCAGGCACTTTAAAAAATAGAAAAGGCAGATTATGTGGAAAGTTTAACAACAATATTGCAGCAAAATACTCTTACAAGTTTGATTAGAAGAAATGCATAAGAATCAAAACCAGCTGCACAGAGAAAAATGGCAAGTAGGAAGGGTCTCATTCAGTGTTTTTAATGTTTTTAACTGTAGCCCTAAAAGATCTGCAGAATGGCTTTGTTTCTCCTTGGAGTCCATATCTAATCTTATATTAAACTTCAATGTTAAAAAAAAATTCCTTGTAATTCATTCAGTCTTCCCACTCCTTATTTAGCAGTCTGGCATTTCAGGTTTTGTTTGTGGTTTTTTTGTTTCAGCTGCTTACAGTTTTCAGGACCCTTCTAGTACTGCAGGTGTCCACAGCTGAACTCAGCATTTCTTAGGGGTTTGCCAGGGTTGTGTGCTGCGACCCTGTTTCCTCCAGATTGTGTAATGTGCCATCACTGTATATCCACAGGAATGTTTCCTTTTTTCCCTATATAATACAGCAAACTCATGTTTGATTTACTGCACACTTTATTTCTAAGTTTTAGTTGATGTGAAATTTCTTTTTCTAAAATATTACTGGTGTGTAGTACTGGATTTCTCTGATTCTTCTGTTGTTTTCTCAGAGCTGTGTGCATATCAAAAAGCAATGGTCAGTGGTTTGTATGTGCTCATACTTTACTCTTTGTCAGTTAAGAGGTATTTATATAGAGTCTTCTTCCTAACTGCTTAAAATACCCATATTTCTTTTATTTTGAAGGAAAGGTCGTTAGGGTACCAAAACCAAATTGTTTGCCTTGCAATGTTTAAAAAAACACCCTCCTTTTCAGCTGCAGTTGCTCTGTTATGCTTATGTAGTTAGTGGAATGATCCATGTGGCAAAACGTGAAGATGTTGAAAATGTTAATGAACACCATAATCACATATACATAAAAAGAATTTGAAAAAGCAGGTTATGTTTACCTGCTGTGATCTAATAAAATATATTCTGTGCCCTTAAATGCATTGCGCTTAATTTCCTCCTGTCAGCTTTGTGTATCTCTTTTCTCCCCCGCTCTAAATAGGAGAAGAACATTACAATTGCATCTCTGCCCTGCATAAGTCTATGAGAGGCTCAGATGAAAACGCTTCCCTTTACTGGCTTGCTCGAATGCTTGAAGGTGGTGAGGATCCACTCTACGTGGCAAGGAGGCTGGTGAGGTTTGCCAGTGAAGATATAGGTCAGTACTTGCAGTATTTCATGTTGGAATATTATGTTGAATGAAGACCTGCCAGGCTTCTGGTTTCCAAAAATTGGCATTTGAGAAAAAACCAACCCCAAAACTGCTATATGCAAAATAGGTGCAAAATACTGAAATGCTCCACATCCAACAAAAGCTTTGTATATGCAGTCAGAGACCTGCATATGTGGTGTCATTGTGATGATTACGTATTGCAGGAGAAACAAATATTTTGGAGGTCAGGTTTTGGCAATTATTAATATGGATTCTGTTAAACTCTGGTGATTTTACGTCACACATTCTCTGTGACACAGGTTTACTGGTATTTCAGGGATGTCTGGTTTTTTAATGACTCTGGAAGGTGAATGCCTACCCTGACTTGCAAACCTCAGATTTGATAGCTGGCTCCCTAGTTGTAAGGCATCTTGATTGACTTACGCAAAGTAACAGATGCAGCAACACTTTTAGCACATATGTGATGGGTGAAGAGTTATGAGATCCGGGGAAGCTATGTCTATATAGCAGTATTTCCCCATTTCTTTCTCAATTCCAAAAAGTAAGTGAATTATACACGGGCAGCTAGTGCTCAGGCTGCCACCGTGTGGCAACAGATTCAGTCTGAAAATCATACCTACGATTTAGAACTTTAATTTTTGGGGGGGACAGAAGAAGGAGGGCTGTGGATGGAGGGAGTATATCTTACGTACTGTGAAGTATTGTACCAGAAGTTCCAACATCTGAGAAAGCAACTTTGAAATGTGCGTGGATAACCTTCCATCTTACAGGAGCGGGGAAAAAAGAAAAAAAAAAAGGAGACAGTAACTAAAGTAAACTGACTTTAACCTGCTTTTATTTGATCCCTTTTTGCAGGGCTGGCAGATCCTCTGGCTTTAACACAAGCAGTTGCTGCTTATCAAGGCTGTCACTTTATTGGAATGCCAGAATGTGAGGTAAAGGCTTCATTAATTCACTGATTTGAAAGTACGGCAAACTGTAAAACCTATTATAAAAAGAAATAGAGATTGCAAGGACAAGGAAAATTTAGTTACTTCTTCATTCAGCACACCCCATCTTTGACAAGTAAGAGAACATTGTAGCTCTTAAAGTAGACGTAGTTTGAAATAAAATTCACTGCATATTTATTGTTAAAATGTGGTATGTGAACTAATGTCATTTGCTCTGTCCGTTTTTTTTCTCTCTGTTATAAATAAAATAATATATTCTGATATTCTAAAGTAGCTATTCCTTTCTAGTAGTGAAAATCGTGAAGAGCTGTGTTGTTGTTAAATAATAATATTCATACTATCGTAGCAGGCAGAGGTCAGTTTAAAAACATAATCCCTGTCATGCTACACAAACAACCTGAATAACAGRCCTTTTCCCAAAGAGCTTAAAAGAAGTCATTTAACATTTCCYTTTTCTTGTTTCTAGGTCATTCTAGCACAATGTGTAGTGTACTTTGCCAGAGCACCAAAGTCTATAGAGGTATACAGGGCGTATAGCAATGTCAAAGAATGTCTGAGAATGCACACGGGACCTCTGCCGCCTGTTCCGCTGCACCTGAGAAATGCCCCAACAAGGCTCATGAAGAACTTGGGCTATGGCAAAGGCTATAAATATAACCCCATGTACAAGGAACCCGTAGAACAGGACTATCTACCAGAAGAGTTGAAAGGAACAGACTTCTTCAAGGAACAAAAAACGTGACCGCCTTGCTCGGAATGGTTTYTGATGTTATGACTGATACATTTGTACTGGGATGGAAATTCCACTTACAGTTTCAGCCATCTATTACTGTGGTTGAAAGTATTAAGCCACTGAGCCTTTCAGATAATTTCCTATCCCTCTGGTTTTATTGCAGTTATTCTGAAGGTGTTTTGTAAAGAATTGCAGTTAGGCAGTGTAGAAATGCAAAAATAAGCTTTATGAGCATAGTGCTGTCACCCYCTGGTTCAAATGAAATGGAGAAAAAATGAGAGACTTTTATTTCTGGCTCTTGTTGTGAGGCAAGGAATATTATTGTGCTGCTTTTTAAAATCAGTATCTATTTCAGATTTTGAAAACGTTTATTTTCCAGAAAAATAGTAAATTGTACCCCCTCTGCTAAAATATGGTAAGCAAAATATAATTACAGTGTAATTCTTGCTCTTATGATGTTCCAGAGACTAATTTTGTACAACAACATCTATTAAAACAATAAAGTTGTTAAAAATAGTGTCTATGCATTTGTTTCAATATTCTTATGATAGCAGTGTGGTTTTGAAATTTTGAGATTCCTTTAGCTTTATCATCCCTACTTTCCAGAGCAAGTTTAAATCATTTTGGAAGTAGAATAGTCATGATAATAGTTGAATTATGCTATTTTTTGAAGTTGTATCACTTAAAATTTTTATTGTGTGATGGCATTGTGGGAAGTGCTTTTGGAAAGGAGATTCCTGGTAGTGAAACACGCTCATGTATTTCCAGTTGTGCTTCAGGAATTCCAATAGCTTTGAGTTGGAAAGCGGAGAGACGCAAATTGACTTCCTGCTGTTATAATAGAGTTTGGCTTCCTCGTCCTACTGAAAACATATCCACATCCAAGATTGCTGTTGACTGAACATTTCAGTAAGTGGAACGTACGGTCATGGCAGTGTCCCTGATGTTGACAACATTCCTTCACGTAAGTGTTGATTATTTTTCTTCTCTTCAGTCCTTCTTAAGTGTGCAGTGGTCCAGTGTGTTGAAAAGCCAGCAACTGCTAAAACAGCATATGACTGCTAACTAGCAGTTGGGTAGCAGAAGAGGACCGTGTTTGGCTAGAATTACAGCAGATAATTAGCGAAGAAGATTTTCATTGCTGAAATGCTGAGGAGCCACTGGGGCAACTGTCCACACTTGTCAAAGTGCCATGGAGTAATTTGGCCACCAGTAATGAGGATGTGTGTCTTGGCTGAAAATTACCACCTACCCAGTAGTGCAGCACAGTTACAGCTGGATTTGCTCAGTAACTACTCAGGATTTGGTTGCTACATACCCCATATACCTTTGTTACCGGGCCTATACTGGTTAGCTGATGGACTTCAGGGATTCCTGTCCTGATCCTGCTTAGTTTATGAAATTGATGAGGTCAAAACTTAGTGCTTTATGTAGAGCTTCTGTTCAACTTTTTGCTGTTCAACTAAGAATGCTACGGTCCCACTAAAAGAAGGAGGTGGCTCTGCTGACTTCCCTGAGAGGTGTCAGAAGGTTACTAACTCTCCTCCAAAAGGCCTACTTACCACAGATTTTATTTTTTTTTTTTTTTTTTTTAATAATACCAAATAATTTTGTTTTCTGATGTGCTGTGTTGGCTGAACAATAACTGGTGCTTCATTTCACATTTACAGTATTGCATTTAACAGTTTTTAAAAACTTGTATTTGGCTACCTAATTAAATTTGTAAATAAATATTTCATTTTTGGGCAAAGGAAGAAAACTGGTTTGCACTGAAGCCATACCGAGCTCTTTGCACCTCTCTCGAGCTATACGTGTGATACAACCCAGCCACCTGCTGGTCAGCTACCTGCTATACACAAATTGCAGGCAGGTATCTCTTGACAGCAGAGTATTTGGTACTGTAGGGAGCTTAGATCAGAGGGGATGCCACAAACGCGCATCCGGAGTTAGTTCAGAGCAACTTCCGCAGACCAGGAGGTCTGTGGTCTGAGGATGCAGTTCCAAGTCAGGAAGCCAACTTTAACTTTCCTGCAGCAGGAAATTCAGCTGATTACTCCTTATGTTTCAAGATAGATTGCTGGACCTTGGCCTTGATTGAAGGTTTTCAATATACAACCTGCAAAACCTTATGCTAACAGTCCCGTGAAGAAACTTTCTGATTACTGTCTTCTCTTGACCAAGGGTTATTTGTATTGGAGATTAATTTTGCTGTGAGGCTCCCAGCTTGGTAGTCTTCATATTAAGTTCTTCTGCATGACAAAAACATAGGACTTAAGCCAAGGATTGTGGTGTAACTGAAATGTTTCAGAAAGTAAACTGACTGCATGACTGCGTACTGTTACAGGGTTTGAGGCAGATTCTTTAAATGTTTCTGTGTGTTCTCCTTCCTCAAATAAGTACCTGTACTCTTCACAGCAGGATGGCTTAGCAGGGTAGGAGCCACATCTCTGAGCTTGTGTCTGCCCTTTTACGATGTGTAGAAAGATGGGAACAGAAGTGRAAACATGGATTATATTAATCCAAAATACTCCTGGCAAAATAACTTGTACTACATCAACCAATGTTCGTTTTAATTCATAAGACACAGAGAGTTGATGTAAATATTTCCTTAAATGGCCCATGATTTGCAACCTGACCGCAGTTTGCAAAACAAATCAAATCAATGAATTGGTAAACTTAAAGGGGTTTTTTTGTCTTACAGGTGTATGAGAGGTTGGTGTGCTCCCCTTTGACACAACTGGCAGTTAGAATAGTTGGGCTAATGCAGTCTGAGGTATTTTTCTTTTTCCATTATTATTTTCTTGTATTAGCAAAAAGAATGGGATAACCGCACCATACCTTCTTACCTTTGCTAGTACCTACTAATGCTCAAATCTTACCCAAGGGAAACCCCAGACTGTAGTTTCTTGCCTGCAGTTGACAGAAATCTTTACTCAAAGCCTTAATGTTCTATTTACAACTCTTCTTTTAGTTATTTAAGACTTGATCAAACTTCCCTTGTTACAACAAATTGTGTCACAGATGTTACAGCAAAAGTTGCACAGAAGTTTTGCAGAACAATAATTGTGTGTTTTGCCAAGAAAATCGGCATTGCTGAGCTTGTGGCTGAAATGAGGAAAATTAACATATGCTGCTGCATGGAGAGAGTGGAAGTGAGGCACTGAGAAAGCCTGCAGACAAGACAAAGTAATTTAAAAGCAGTTATTGACTTGTAGCTGTTTGTCCCCTTAAATGTGGCCTAAAAATTTCTGCATCGATAGAAGCAAGAGCTGGAGGTGACAAGAAACTGCAACAATGCTGTATAGTCTGTGCAACAGATACCTTGGGTTTCCAGTGGAAGGTGGTCTAGGGGTGATACTTACGCATTCTCTGTAATTGATACGAATTGTGGTTCAGGCAAATACAGTTTTTTTCTGCCCTGGTCTGAATAGGCTGTGGTTCTCCCTTTGTAAATACTTAGTCCGTGCTCCTTTCTCCCACCATCAGCCTCTAAGCACTCATGCATTATCCATACAGTGCTATACTGCAGGTTTTCTCTGACTTGGCAGTCCTCCTTATTTGGAAGGAGACAAAGACCCATMGGCCTATGCAGAGCCTGCGTCTTTTCCTCATCTACCGCCTCACACCTCCATCTACAACGTGTGACATGATACATAAATATTATTTTATAATGTGTTGTGATGTTAAGGAAAAAGGATAAGGGATCTATTCTCCACACTCCTCTACTGATGATGAGGCTACGCCTGTTCATGGACCAAATTCTCAAAAAACTGCAGGAAAAAAATGTTTAGGTCAGATCTATCATGAAGGTAATAAATGAAGTATTCTGTACTAATAGATGAGGTATGACTTAAATGGGTATGTGGGGATGGAGATGTAGGCATTGTCTTTCTTGCAATTTTACAGACAAGTTATGCAACAATAGAGGTTGCAGAAGATTGTTGTATTAAGTACTCACAAAGGATCATTCCTTATTCCTCATATTACAGAGAAAATACCGTAACTGTAAACCATAAACTGTAAACTATTAAGCCCCCTAGCAGGGGCGTTGTGTTTTACCTGGTAAAAAACAACTGAGATGGCTGAAATCATAATATGAGTAAATTTTTTAAAAATTAATAATTACAGTGTCTGTCCCATAATAAAGATTAACTGACTTTTAAAAAAAAGCAGATGAGGACCTTCAGGGTAGTACTAGAATCATAAAATATATGACACCAAAAATTGTACTTGAAGAGGAAGAATATCTCACACTTTGTAAGACTTTTCCACAACCTTTCATGATACAGTGTATGATAGCCAGAAGATGATTACTCATGGAGCTCTGAGATTAAATGCAAAGTGACTGACCAGGGTCATTCCTACATGTACTAATGCATGAAGTAAGGCTTTCCATATCTGTGAGGGCTTAAATATAACCGTTTACATTCTGTGGCATGCATATGAGAAGTTATTGCCTAGAACAGAGGATGTATTGCTTAGTTATAACCCATTAGTGGGCTATAATTATTTTTTCAAGACCAGTTTAACTCAAGATTTACTTACTAACAAACACTGAAGACAGTAACAAAAACATGTTTATTTTCTTTTGCTGGGCTAGTATTTGGAGGGCATAAAGTGTTGCTATTTGGGTCAGATACTAGAGGACATTCCTGGTACATGCTTATGGAGTATGCTAGGCATGGGATTTGGTGATGAAGAATACCAGCAAAGTGTGAAGACAGGTTTAGAATTACTAGCGAGACATTTCAGACTCTTGTTCTTGGTAATCTTAGCTTTTATATATTGCAAGAAATTGAAACTACCAAGATAATTCAGCTGTAAAATATGTCACAACTATTCTCTTCTGGGGTTGGACACACATTGCCTAAGTTTTTGGTCAACGGCTGCCCTGTCTTATCTAAAAAGTGGGTTATAAAACTGGCAGTAGGCTTGGTATCTCTCTGCAGCATCTGATGAGGCCCAGAAGCTGATAATACTGATAGTTTTTGAAAGCTTTGAGCAAAGTGTCTTTCTAAAGACAAGCAAGTCCTTCAACAAGCTTCATTTATGTAAATTTTATATGTTTTTCTTTTTAACCCATAATTCACTTGCTTTTATTGTTTGGTTGGAACTTTCTTGTTGCTTGAATTAATGCAGTAATTAACTAGATTAGTATTTTTATCCTGCTAGTCCTCTGAAAGGCTTATGGAGAAATAAGGCAAGATGTGGTCATGATAGGGTCACCCTGAAAAGTTAATGGACTTTGATTCTATACAAGCCCCGGTTAGCAAAAGTTTTCATAACTGTAGATTTGAGCCAGGGATCTTGTCTGGTGCTCACTTGGGAGCTTTTGAGTGCTGTCTGGAGGAACATGTGGGCTGAGGTGGAAGTAGGAATAGAGGATTACTGATTGCACAAAAGTAGCTGAATCTACACGAAGGAGTAATGGAGTGAGGAGGCACCCCTGAAACACTGGTTCGGAATAATCCAAGCAGCCAGGACTGCTGTGATCAGCACTGACCGTGAGGCTCAAATCACAGAATTGGGATGGGAGCTTTGGGACAGGTCCCCGCAAGGCAGCTCTTTCAGGACTGGAGCAGAAAAGCAGTGGTGAGTCCTCCCTCCCTGATCCCCATGCCTACCACTGAGACGAGCTCAGCCTGCAAGAAGGGAGCTGAGTAGGTGTAGCATGGGGGGAGACAGAGTCCTGGGTTTCCATGAACTGTGTGTTGTGTATTTGATGTGGAAGAGGGGAAAGAGGTTTGATCAAGCTGCTCTTGCATTGGTCACAATTGCTTTTTCCATGTAGGTGGTGTTTCCCGTGGTTCTTTGTACTGTTTCCCATTTTTCCCCACGAAAAGAAAATAAAAAAATACTAAGTAGAACCTGCTGACCTTACTGTGGAGACTTCATTAATAATTTCCCGGTGGCAAAAACAGTCTGGCTAGGAACCTAGGTTAGTTTTATTCGTCGTGCAGATGGACTCCCCAGTGGACCCCAGTCCCTGGTATCTCTCATCACCAGAAGGTCACGGAGGATAGCTGGGGTTCTTCTGCAGGTTTTCTGCCACATTACAGGATGAGAGCCGAAGTGCTAAAGGGTTTTCACTAAATGCTCGTGGCGTGGCTAATACACAGGACAAACAAGCTTGCAAGTGTCCTAGGCCAGGGGATATTGCCAGCCGTTAAGCCAATGGCTCACCTGTTATATGAGGTGGATGCATGCTAATATTTTTCCTCGTGACTGAGTTTACTGCGTACGCTGGGTAGGATGCCTTGTACTCATCTCCTTCCCCTACTCCTCCCTTTCCTTGGAAACTATCTGTTGTCTCCTCCCATCCCCCAGTTTCAGAGCAGGGTTAGCCAGGGTATCTTTTCCGGTGCTGGAGTAAATCTAAGCAGCATGTGCTCGCCTTCAGAGGGCAGCACAGTTTGGCAAAATGTTCAGAGGTGCTTTTTCGTTCYTCGGCCCCCGGTGGGTTTTTCTGTCAGTCCTGCATGAAAAGAGATTGTGCCCTTCAGGACAGCTCCATCAGACAGTGCAGTCTAATGGGCTACTAAAATGTTGGCAACAACAAGTTAAAGTTTCAAAGCCACTGTGCCTCACGGCCTCTTTCCAAGCAAAGTATTACTTACCTTTTCCCTTCCTCCCTATGGTAATTAGCAAGATGCTACACTGGAAACCGAGTGGCTGCTCCCTGCTCTCTCCCTCCCGCTGGTGTGCCTCTCTTTTATATTCCCTCTGAAGAGGGTCGTCTCCATGCTCCCATTAAAAAGTCCATCAGGACCAGGTGCACTCACCAATGGACATTTCACCCCGCACCATTTCCTGTCCCTCTGAAACAGACCCAAGGCAAAAATGTCCATTTCTTCTCAGGACGGTGTGTAAAGTCTCCACGTAGGATTGGCAATGCTGCTTTCAACAAGCAGAAGCCAATCTCTTAGTGAAATTAGCTTCAAAAGCACAAGATGAAAGAATGAAATTAAAAATTAGTAAAGTATATTTCTTTGTTTTCTGGCTTTTGAGTCCCTGGGGCTTACCTTTTGCAGCTCACTTAAGAGCAAGAATGCTCTCTTCTTAAGAATCACATGCTGGTGTACTGGTGTATTTCTTTATCATCTTCAGAGTGTAGACCTTTAAGGAAATATTGCAGTGTCACCAAAAAATTGGGGATGAGGTTTGGATCCCATCAGGTGACAGTTGCTTCCACTGTAAGGAGCACCATCAAAATCCTCCGTACCACGATCTCTCTTTCTCTTACATAAGTTGTTCACTAGGAGGTAACGCAGACCATGAGAAAGGCCACGCCATTGCCCATTTCGGGGAATTCAGTACACGTAAGAAACAACTTGTACTGATGTAAGTTGTTTCTCCCAGTAGTAATATACCAATGTCAAAGATACGGATAGCAAGACCAGAAACATCAATTAAGTGATGCCCCCAATGAATTCCATTGCAGTTTTTTAGAAAATTATCTAATGAATATTGTTTCCATTGTTTAGCTAGTTTGACTCTCACAGATAAAATAATGGATGATATAGCTGGTAAGGAGTTGTCCAGGCATTTATACTAAATATTTATGTGAAATCACGACTTCTATTTTAGTTTTCTTGCACTGTTTTCCATGCACAAAGAGTTGAAATCCTCAGTTAACCTCTGGACTGCATTTTTTTCCCTTTTCCGTGAGTGTTTTCTCTCGTGTTCAGAGAAAAGTTCTTGGCCAAAATGACTGTCTATCATTTTCCATGATATGACTTAAACATAAAAGTGATTATACAAGCTGGTTGTTTGAAGTTCTATTTAACCTGAAGATACAACATTTTCTGGCTGACGTGATGAATTCATCGTCTGAATTGCCAGCATGTTCAGCGAGTTTCCAGGCAGGCTGTGCTCTCCAGGATTTTGGCTGTGGTTTTTGTCTTTTGTTGTTATTAAGTAGTCAGGGACTGCATAGGCCCCTTAATGAATACAGGTAAGAATATGTATTTAGTTGGTACCATAAGATGACATGACAGAGCTAGACAGGTTCGCGACAGTAAAAAACGAAACAAAAGCCAGTTTCTGATTTCAGTTGCACCTTTTTAGCTCAATAGGTTCAAGTGAACTGCAATGGTCTTACTCCTGTCTAATGAAACCATATTAAGAAATCAAGACAAATATCTGTCTCCAAAACATCTGGGGTCTTGATCAGGCTTATGTACTTTACCAGGATTTTGGTCATACATAAATACATAAAAACATTTAACAGTGAAAGTATTACTAAACATGCTCTGAGTTAAGTCATCTATGTAAATTTACCTCTAGGATAAGGTGACTTAAAACCCAGAGATAACTGTCCTCCTTATCCACACTATGGTATTTACTTTCTAGGAAGAGCAACTTAAACTGTATGAATCGGATATAAAGCATCCAAATGGTGGTGGTGGGTGGTGTGTTTTCTTGTTAAATTACTGAAATCAAAGGGCTGTCGTAAAGAGTCTATGATGTAAGCAGTAGTACAAAGTCTGGCTTACTCATCACATCACAGTGAGCAAATACTGCTCTGAGTTTTGGATTGTTATCAAGCCTGGTCTGCTTAGGAGAGGCCAAAGTGGAGAGTGAACCCCATCTGCTGTAATCCTCTCTTCCACTGGCAGAAACTCACATGTTGTCTTCTCAAACCAGCAGCCTGTTGCAAATTGGTGTTGAACAGGGAAGTTCATGTCCAAGTACTTATCAGTCCCCTCCTAGGCAATTTAACTGCAGTCAGTCTGACTTTTTAATCTTGCAGTCTCCTAGACTGAGATAAACAAAAGATTTTGTACATGGAAAGTATTTTTTGAGTGTGGATTTATGACTGCTACTTAGSTAAGACTAAGACTAGGCTTCTGATTTTATATTGAGACTTCTGATGTGACAGTCTATCATCATCTTGCACGTTGTATCTTTAACTCATTAAAATTACAGTGTCTTCCTTGGTCTTCAGTTAAAGCATATCATACTGAAAAATTACCAAGCTTTGAACRCAGTGAGACCTGTGGTCATTCAGTAGTTCTAAAAATAAGGTCCTTCGCATGAGCTAGTTGAAGCGGCATTTTTATTTTTTAGAAATGTGAATATAGTTGGCATTCCACTTTTTCCTGTTGGAGTCAGCCCTTGTCAGTCACTTGTTCTGACAGGAGCACAGAAAAGAAGTACTWAGGGAAAACACCCACCATGGTCTTATTGTGGGACATGAATTATGGGAGGGGAATATTTGCCAGTAGGTTTGTTGGTTTTTTTAAAATGGTTGAATGTGAAGCAAATAATGCTGACTTTATTGAGATTCTTATTGCTGAAATTTTGTGTATCATCTTGTCTGTAGAAAACCAAATGTCTCAATACAATAGTTCAGTTTCTGAACACCGAGACTAAAGTAATGAAGAACTAAATGAGTCCCCTCATAAAGCTACGCTGGTTTGTACTATTAGGCAAAGTTTTCTCTTTCTTCTGATCTCCTGGTAATTACAGCCCTAAAAGACATCATATCTTGCATGCATTGACTGAGTTTAAGCCTATAAAGATAAGGATGTAATTACAATGGAATTTTTGAGCCTTAGACAAAACCCATCTATGGCAGCAGCAGCTTTATTTTGCTAAAAGGCTGAAGACAAAGGCCCAGAAACCCAGGACAAATGCAACATCAAACCATTCCAAATTTTCACATGGGTTTTGTGCTAGTATTTTCCTCACTTATTTGCAAAGCATTAGTTTTTCAAAGCATTCAGCATAGCAAGGGTTATGTTCAATTCTGCACTCTGCAATACACGCTCTCCTTTACAAATTTACCAGAGCCGTTGCAACTGAGGTATTGCTAACCCACAGAAACATGTTTACTAATGTGCAGGCCGAGTGCTTGTGTCATTTCATGTAAGCCGTTACTCGCTCCCTATAGGTGCTGGCAGCTGCGGTCGTCAGCTTACAGGGGAAGCTGATGGTTCACGCAATCGCCTCTTCTACTGAGTAATTTGTTTTTTGGTATTTTCACCTACTCTGAACAGGCCAAGGACTTCATACAGCTGATCACACTTGCTGCACCAGTGGTTTTCTTTGGAGATTGCCTTCAGGTAGACAGTTATTTTTGTACTCTGAAATACTAAATGGTGTGCAGAAATTTCCACTTTGAACACAAGTTTAAGAAAAAGACTTTTATTTGTTGCTTAAAGACAAAATTAATATACAGTTTGCAATTACAGAAATTATTGTGCCCCACTTAGAACTGAGGCTGTACAGGTAAACATTACAGTACCCAAGATATACATGATACAGGCAAATAACCTCCAGAAATAAACACAGAACACTAACAGTATGTAATTACAGTGGCTCCCAGGCATAAGGCTGTTGTACAATACAAAAGGTTTGTGTATAAAGAGGCAGTGGAAGTCAGCTCAGTAAATGTTGAACCCTTGTACATAAAGAGATACACCAAATATTTATTGCAGATTATACACAGTCATCCTCTGGGAAGCTGAAGTATTTTTTGAGGATCACATAGGTTCTGGCCAGAATCTAATGTCATACTGAAAGCTTCTGAACTTGCAGAAAGGCATCCATTAGCTTCAAGCACATCTAAGCCCTGACACATTTTCATGTTTTCAGTAACTTAAAATGGCACCAGACTATAAATTTTAAAAATCCTCTTTAAACATGTCACCTAAAGTTGTTATTAATTTCTTCTCCTCCTCCTCATTCAAAAGCTGTATTGCAAGTTTTCTGGCTAATGACTGGAAGGGGTTACTTTTGTTTAAATAGCTTAATCCTTTCTCTATTAATAGATGTCTCTAAACAAATGTTATCTGACCTTCTATTTCACAACAGAACCGAGTGATCTCAGCTGTTCAGGAACATGCCTTTTGGTGCCTAGAAGTATTTTATTAAGATACCTTTGAAAAGCAAGACTTTAGGGGAGGAATAGCTTTGCAGGAACATCCTAGTACACCTGCATAAGGAATGACTAGATTGTTCTAAGTTATCACAACGGGGGGCTGTCAACACAGAGAAACCCATGCAAGGATACATACAGGGTCATCCTGTGCTTTAAAAGACACAAGAGTGTTTCTATTTCTAGTCCAATTTCAAAAGATTTCTTCTGCCTACAGTTAAGATTTTCCTAGTTATTAAAGATGATGTCAATCTCACAAAAGAAAAATAAATTACTCCTCAGTTTCTCTGGGATTGTTTTAATGGGAAAGGCAGAATCTCAGTCAAAGTTACTAGGAACTCAAGACAGGAGCATTAACTTTCTACATCAAAATCCAACTCATTCGGGAGCAAAGTTTCATTGACTGCAGCAAGAACTGTTCTGCTAAGTTCTCTTTTATGGAGCAGCGTATCTGCCGAAGAAAAGTATGCTTTGCGTTGGGTTGTGGCGAATAAAGAAAAGGAAAGGATGGTCAGCATTGAAATTCTCTTCTATAACCATACAGAGATTAGCAATGCCAGCAGTGGCAGCGGCAGCTTCCGTGCCTTCCTCATTCACTTCTACAAAAGCCTTGTGGACAATTTTAGAGAGAAAGAGGTCACGTGCCCCTGACATGCCTGACAAGTCAGCCTTGTCACTGTCAAATACATCCAACAAGCCCATAGCAGCTAAATCTGATTCAAGGTCATAGCTTTCTTCTAGCCTAAACTTTGGCAAATGCACATGAACATCAGTGGAGTATAGATGCTCTGGACATGTCCATTCCTGGAGCTTCTCTAAGGTAAGCTGCTTTTCCAGCTAGAATTAAAAAGACAGAGATCATTACATATACCAGTGTAGAAATATTTCATTTTCAGTAACATTTACAAGGCTTTATAGAGCACTATACAACTATAAAGCAACTATACAAATATGACTATACCCATATCTTTGATAGCTCTATATAGATCAAACAAATGCTATTAAAATTGTGGAGTCAGTGCAGTTTTTACTTTACAAAGTAACACAGACATTTGCTTCTTGCTGCAATGTACAGAAGGGAAGAACGTGCACTGATAGCAACTAAAACCAGTCGTTCTTACTGTTTAATCTAACTAAATGGAATTACATAGTTAAAAACATGTAACAAAAATAATCATCAGCTCAAAGAAGGTGATGTGTTCCTGGTCATTTAATGGAAAACAGTCTCACTACTTTAAGGCTAAGAAAATAAAGACTTTCAAAGGTAGTGAAAGAAAAGTTCTGTCATGAAAAAAATAAGCAAGGCAAGTTAATTCTCATAATTAACTTTGTTTTCGCAGTCCCCTCATGGTTCAGTTCAGCAAGCCAAAGGACACATGAACACAACTACAAAACCAGAACACAGCTTCTCTTCCTGATGCAGCACGTGCACGTATTCTTTATTGCAGTGCTAGTAGAGCATTGTCTAAAAATACGCTTGATAGATATGGGGCTCTGAGAACATGGGTTCATTAAGGCTTTGATTTTGAATGGCTGAACTTATCCATTAAATAACTGCATTAGCTTAGATGGGTCACCTTCTGCAGTCCAGTGGAGTCATCTTCAATATCATCAGGTAACAGGATGATCATACTAAGCTCGCCTCCATCGTAACGCAGGTCTAAAACACGGATCTTCACTTCAGGGATATACCCAAAACGAAATTTGTTTTTCTGATACATCATTTTTACTGTCTTTCTTTCATTCTGGATGGATAAAAGGGACCAAAAGTAACAGTAAAGAAAATACTAATTTAAAGAACTGATAGGAAACAAGCAAGTTAAAAATTGCATTCTTGCAAAAACTCTTCCTCCATTATATCAGGTGATTATAAAAATGCCTTTGTCAAGACTCCTGACTGCCTGTTTAATAACAGTTTCTTCTGAAGACATAATGAGTTTGTATTATATTTGGTTCTCCTTTAGCTTCTATAGCACAGTCCTCGCAGAAACTGAAACAATTTCTTCGAGCTGCTGTACCTTTATATTGTTCTAGGCCCAAAAATGACAACGTTAAAAGTCAACAAAGATCAACTCTGTTCAGCATTAAGCAGATGACTGTATACAGTATCTTGTAAAGCTGCTAACATAAGCAGAATATAGAACAAGAAAATGGGGCTTAACCAAAATGTGCAATCACTTTAATACTGTTTACCTAGYGTCATGAACAGGCACAGTTCACAGCAGCTAAAACTGCCGGCGGACAGAAACTCTGCGAGGCACAGGCAGGGCCCTAATCTATACGTGAGAATTGTCTCTGATACTATTCCAGTAAATGAAAGAACAAATAGCTTGCTAAATACAGAAAAATACTAAAATCGATAAAAAACCCTTCGGGTGAACTGAAAACATTAATGCAAGACTTTATTTTTTTTTATTATTTTATCTGTAAGCAAAGCTTCAATTTAGCACCTATATTATTTGATCTTTTTTTAGATATATACTACCAAGACATATCTGTATTACCTTATTTAACCGAAATGGCATGTCAGTGGTGTCAGCTTCTTTGAATTTCTCTGCCCAGTTCCCTTTGAAATAAATAGCGTTCACCAGTACGAGCCTGGTCATGTTATTAACTGAGCCTTCAGACAGCAGATTAGGTATTTTACCTTCAGAGGGGGCAGGAAAAAAAAAGGTCACGACAAAATCTTGTAATAAGTTGATGGCATATAAAACATACATGAAGAAACTGATGCCATAGAAATACTACACATATAAAACTCTAGTCCATTCCTGTAATAAAGTGTGTCTCAGTACCAGTCTTTTTACTTCACCATACTTTTTAATAGTACACACTACTATAACTTTTGATATACAGTAATTTGATGAAAATGTAATATTTTTAGCTTAAACTGTCACATATGACTCATCATACAAGAACCAGAAAACACCCACATTTAGGATTACTGGATTTAGAAATATATACACAATATGGACTGGGACTGTCTGAAACAAATTCTCCAACTCATGAGTATAAATCTATGTCTAGGCATCTCTCCTGCACTCAGCGGCCTGAACACAAAAAATGGAAAAGTCTCAGAACTTATGGAACAGTTTCAATGTCTTGCTTAGGTATTTTCTGGTTCTGCCAATGCATCAAGTGAATATCCCAGGGCAAAATTAAACTGTTCTAAAGGCAGCAGAAAATAAACCCTATTCCTGCTCCCCAGGTATGGAACACTACCAGTTACTTCGTTAACCAAAGTAGTTTACCTTCAGTTTTCTCCTCTACCCACTGGTTAATTTCTTTCCTGGCTTCATCACAAGCCTGAAGAAAATCAACTGTAGCCAAATCAGCTCCATATAATTTCTGAGTATTAGTCAGGAAATCCTAGATTTTGGAACGATAAGAATAGCTTTCATTGCAGGCAGATAAGAAAACATCTCTTTATGATGTAGATAAGGTGCATGTCAAACAGATTATCACCCGCTCTGAGGTGGGGCTCTAACAGTGCACTGCCTGGGGGGTTTCTGGGGTTGGGTGTTCCCCCCCCCCCCCCAGAGTAAGCCTCATGGTACATCTGCCACATATACAGCTGATGGGGTGCTTACTGCAGGTGTTGCAATATTTACCTGTCATTCTCCTGAAAGAGGCTCAAGCACAGCTAGGATAAAACAAAACTCTCTGAAAAAGCTGAAGAGGGATAAAAATAGCAACCTAGGTACACACAAAGGTATAATTCACTGGTGAAGAGGCGTGTTGTTTAAATATGTTGGGCATCCCCTCCCAAATAAATACAGTGTTCTCAAAACTATTTAAGTAATGTGGTACTAGACCAATGAAAATCCTAAAAAGCTGATTGCAACAGACACAGAGCTGGTTGCACCCTACAAAGCTGGTTGCAACAGTGGGATGTTATGATAGTTACTGTAAACTAAGAACCCAGACAAGTGATTTTTCTCGTGAGCCCAAGAGCAGCAGAACCAAACCAGCAATGAAAAGGATTTGCTGTGTAACATCCTTTAGGCGAGACACACACATGCCTACAGATACGGAAATGCATATGCATGTAGCGACGCTTTTGTCGACTGCCCAGTAACATTTAGAAATATGCCTAGAAATATTTCTACTTCATAAATACTCAAATAGCTGCATTTTCCCACCAGGTTCCATCACGATCTGCACCAACATACCGGCAAAAAGCTGTAGGACTTCTCTCCAAAAAGCCGATTGGCAAGCCGTAAGAGATAGGGAGCATTGCTTCTGTTTATATCCATAGTCAGAGTCTGAAATCTTGAATGAATATTTTCAACTTTGTCAAAATGAAGTGTCTGAAATAACAGAAGAGAACTAGCTGCTGCTAATACTGTCTTAAAAGAACGTACAGTATATCTATAGGGTGGGTCTGATCCAGCAGGTAGGTGGGTTGAGGAAAGAGAAAAGAAGAGGCTGGAAGCTGCTTAGAGACTTCTGTAAACCTCAAAGAATGAATGAAACTGTTTCTTGGTGCTACGCTACCTGTGTCAGCCACTTGTATTAAGCTCCTGGTTTATATGTAGTCACAGCTGAAGCTGTTGATCATAACCTCGAGTCCTGTCTGCGTGACATCTGCGTGCCTCCCCTCCGTGGACCACTGGGCACGAGGACTCATTCCCAGGTGGGGAATTGAAAAGAGAGATGATGCCATAGAGACACTTTAGCTCTCTTGCTTCCTCCTTCGGCCCATGGGAACCTGGGGTTTTGCTTTTCAGAACATACAATCAAAACTAGCACACGTGAGGTCTTAAGAAATCTTAGAACAATTATCTTTTCTGGTTTTATGAAAATACAACTGCTTATATATATATATTAAAAAAAMCCTATACCATCTTAAAAATCAAATGCATCACTGCAGTTTCTCTTTACCAGTACCTCCCTTCCCAGAGACAAGCTGGCTAGCCAAGGCTTACAGATACGACAGCAGGAGCTGCCAGACCTCACTGACAGGGAAGACTAGACCAACACAGGGACGTTCACATTCAAACTTAAATCATGTATTTCTCAGTACGGAAGACTGCTGTGAAACAGCCACTGGATTCAAAGGAAAGCCCTCATTTTATCTTGCTGGGTTTTTGGTCAGGCCTTGCTGCCCACATTAATGCAAGCTGTGTTGTACGTATGAATAGCTGAGCAAAACCATCACAGAGGCAACTTATAATAGGATTATGATCACAGAAACAAATTTCTATAAGCTTGCAAACAGCCCTTGACAGTTACCCATCACTGCCTCCCTAATTAGCTATGTTTTCATAAGTAAAGCACTATGGTATGGGAACATGCATTATTGAAGGTGACTCTGCTGAAGTACATTTTCTTCCCCAAGTTCCTTCTGCATGATTTCTGCTGTCAGTAGGTTTATCCTAGGTGGGGCTCTCAGTTTGATTACATGCCATATACGTTCAAAGTCTGTTTATACAAGTAGTGGGAAAATAATTTTATCACCTTATTCAGGAAGCACAGCACCACTCAACAGTATAAAACAGTTCCTCCTGAAGTCCAGAATACAAAGGTGAAATTATTCATAGGCAAGTACATGATGATCACTGCAATGAGAAGTCTCATGCGCCCTTTTGCACTAGCAGTCATTAGCCTAACAAAAGGAAAAAACAATAGTGACCGAGTTCCTTCCGTGCAGGAGGCCTCAGGGGAAACTGGCACACTCCTACATACACCAGTTTTGCAATTTATAATGAGTCTTTTTAAACTATTCTACCTAACCTAAGGCTATGGTAAGAATAAGCATGTGGGCTCAGCTCTTCTGAGGTATCCAGGTGCCTAGCTGTTACCGAGATACTGATACTTCAGTAGCATCATCATGTATTATCATAGTTGTTATGCTTTAAATATAAAAACTATATATTATTGTGTTTCTTACAAAATACACAGTATTATTAGTAATAAGCATACCATTTGTAACCTTGTATAACAAAGCAATAGTTCTTTGCTGAAACATCTCAATGAAAACTAATAAGGCCTAATAAGTGAAATGAAGTGAGAAACAAGGGCCATAGCAAATACAGAAAGAGGCAGCTGGAGCAGGGCAGGCAGAAGGCAACTGCAGAAAGGAGCCTGAGGAAGACTCAGTGAGCATGACGGAAATCTTGTCCCGAGCACATAAAAATAATACCCTCCTTTCATTTTCCCTCCTCTAAAACACAATAATTTTTAATTTCAATAAAATATAAAGCAAAAGAGAATTTATTTTTTTTTTTTTTACCAACCTTCAGCACCTGGGCCTCTGTATTGCCTTTGGCCCCTAAAAGGACCATGGCCAGAGCAGCAGAGACACTGACAGGAGAGAAGAAAACATTTCCTGTTGGGTTGGTCTCGTTAAACCTTCTGAGCAGATCAAGCGCAAATCTGCTGTTGGCATTACGCAGGTTCTCCATGGTTAGAGCTGAAAAATAAAACCGTCAGTACGGACTCCGGGAAACACTCTTCAAAAACCTAACCTAACCTTGTGTGACTCACAAAGACTGGATTAATCACATTGCAGCTGGGTACAGAAACAGCAAGAATTTCATTGTCAGTGCATCTTCTTCAAAAATCAGTCACACAGAAGAATTTTCCACGTAAATTGTATATCCCAACCTTCCCTATCACTCTAACTTTAAAGACATTATTTAAAAAAATTCCTTGCCTTCTACCTTGAAATGGCAGGATTGCAAGTTAAAGTCTGTCAGTCTCACAGACCCAGCACACCCCAGAGAGATCACTCATGCAGCTTTCCCCCACGTCTTCTACCCGAATCCTGCACAGAAAGCACTCACAGTAACTGCTCAGGGAGATTTAGATGCCTTTCAGCAAGCCGCCTGTCTTCATGGCGCAAACCATGCCACAAAAAGGTGTCAACCATGCCAAAGGCTTAAGTATACACTTACCTTCAGCAGTGTAAAGCACCACTATTTTCACCAGCCTGCTCTGTCGAGAACAAGCTACCTGCAGCTGCATCCAGGTACAAACGCACCCGAGTCCCAACAGGGCTGAGCGGCCCTAAAGGCGTGGGCAGAAAGCCCGGGGGTTTTGTTARCCCAAGGTGACGTACCAGCTAGCAAAGGTAGAAGCGAAGCGCAGAACAGACAAAGCTTCAGGGCTGACACTGCGCAGCCGGAGCAGTGACTCATTTTGGGGAGATGCTCCCTAGGAGGCCCTTGGAGCAGGGTGGGGTGAAAGGTGCGAGGGCTGGGTCAGGTGCGAAAACCTATGCAAAGTGGCAGAACCACTTGATGCTGTAAAACCTTCCTGCCCGCCCAGCTCAGGTTCCTGCTTCTCTTTGCTTGCTTGCAGCAAGACTTTTGGATTTGGCTGTTTCCAGCTTGTTTCCTCAAGGAGTTTCGTTTTAGAGGCCAGCATTTGTGCATCTGCCCCCAGCAACCAGGGCAGCAGTCCAGTAAAGCTGTTACAAGTACTGTCCAGACCCAACTACACGGAGGAGTTTGCACCAGAATTTGGGTATTTCCAGCACAGTCTTGCTACAGGAAATGCAAAATAACACTGCTTCCACCGCCAGAGATAAGCGCCCTGCATCTTTGCAATGTTCTGTTTTCTAGCTCCGTGCTAAAAAAAAAAAMCAAACAAACAAAAAACAAACAACACCAACCAAACAACTAACAAACAACCAAAAAAACAAACAACAAAAAAAAACCACCAAAAAACCGAGACAAAAACCGCCAAACACCAACCCAAAAGCGTACTTTTACTTTCATTTACTTATACCCCCACGCTGTGCAAGTGCTTCAGCGAAAACCGGCCGTTTTACAGCCCCCGCCCCGAGGCTGCCCGAGAGGCGCCGGCCGCCCCGCGCAGCCCCCGCCGCCGCGGGAGGGGCGGGGGGCAACTCCCCGCTTTTCGTCCCGTTACCGCCCCGGCCCTGTACCGAGCCCCCGGGGGCAGGGCTCCCCCGTCCCCCTCCCGCCCCGCGGAGCCCCAGCGCAGCCGAGGGCCGCTTGCCTGCCCGCCTACCTGCCGGGGCCGGCGCGGAGCAGTACGGTGCKCCGAGCCCCGCCGAGCCCCGCCGAGCCCCGCCGAGCCCCGCCGAGCCCCGCCGAGCCCCGCCGAGCCCCGCCGCGGCGGGGCGGGCCGAGGGGCGGTCCGCGGGGGTGGCAGCCCGCGGCCGCGCCCGCACCGGGGCCGGCGGAGGAGGCCCAGATTTCCCGGCCAAGGGGAGCCGGGGGGCTCGGGAGCGCGATTACCAAACCAGCCCCTCCTGCGCGAGCGGCAGGGGAGCGGGGTGGTTTTGCCCCGTGGGACGAGCTCAGCGGGGCCGCCCAGGGTAGCGCGCCTCTGCCTTCCCATGGCGCTGCTCTATTTACGCTCAACGTTTAGGTCACAGTTATCTTTACCTTTTCAGTGTAAAGAAAGTAACAGCGTGGATGTATTTGCTCCCTCAGCCCTCCATCTGGCCAGCAAGCAGCACCCCCCCGCCCATACTGCCCGTTCTGGCGCAGGTGCCTAGCACCAGCCCCTTAACCTGGAGCGGAAGGTGACTACACCGTTGGGTGGGTTCCCATCTGACCCCGTCAAATAACGCTTTTATTGTCTTCACCTGAGACAGCTGAGTTACTGCACACTGAATTAAGCATAGGGCAATCTAGCACCATTTGGATGATGACCACTAAGCACAAAAACCACAGGTAGCATTGGAGTCCTGCCCAGAAACAAGCACTTGGTATCGGACCCCTTTGCTATGAATCCCTGCAAGGCCAACCCCAAACATCACAGCAACCCAAGTAAGCACCTCAAGTTTGCTGTATTCAAAAAACCCCGTGTTTAACAATGAATTCCAAAGAARCCACATAGAAGCTGGTTGTACTCTATCAAGAAATAATTTTCTTCATACTACAGATAAAAAAAAAACCTGCATAATTACGGTTAAAAAAAACCAGCAGAGTCCTACAGCACTTACAGTTCTTTTATTATTTCAGGAACAGAAACAGCAAAACAAACCACTGTATTAGGAAAGCTATTTCAGCTGTGTCTTTGGTATTATCCAGTTAATCTAAAATGTTTCAGAAACTATGAATAGGAAAAATATATAACAAGAGCAAAAAATTAAAGCTTTGTCATTTAAATATTGCATAGGCACCACATGCTTTTTCATTACATTCTTCAACAAAGACTAATGAACTAGGTGAAAGGTAACAAACCCAAGCATCCTGTGGTGGTAAAATAATGATCTTCACCCACTGAATACCCTATAAGGACATTTGGTACAAAGACGTCCTTTTATTTCCATTCTTGCCTAAAAGTGCTTGTCCAGTTATTATCCAAAACAACCCTGTCTAGTCAGGATGCTTAGCAACACTTGGAACAGACTGCCAAAGACTTCTTTCATCTCTAGGGAATGCATCAATACATTAAATGGATGAGACTGGAAGAAAGAAAAAAAAAAAAAGGTGGGATGGGAGGAAAAAGGGGGAAAGGAGCTGAAGATGTGCTCCAGCCTRGTCAGAAACAAAACTAACTTCTTCCTTTTCTGCAAGATGTCACTGCCTGGTGGCCACAAGAAGATGAAGCGTTCACTGAGCAAGTGGGATGCTTCTGTGTCAGCAAGAAGTTAGACACCTCTGCACTCAGGTGCACAGGGCAAGAGAATGGTTGTAAATGGCAGTTGCTGTGTATGTCTACGCGACTCTTACTCTATTCAAGCCTGAGATGAAGGCCACAGAAGTGGATTCAGGCACAGTTGAAAGAGGCAATCATAGTGCAAGAAGAGTAGCCCTATTCTAAAGAAACAATGCTATTGTGTAATGGCAGCTCTKCTGCCAAGACACCTCCTGTTTAGGGAGAGCAAAATCTGCCACAGAACAAAATGCTAGAAGTTTTGTTGTGCCGGATRAAGAAGAGGAAGGGATGATCAGCAGTGAATTCTGGAACGATCATTGCACAGCGCAGCATCATCACTCCTGCCGTGGCGGCTGCTGCTTCAGTGCCTTCTTCATTGACTTCCACAAAGGACTTGTGAACTACTTCAGAGAGCACCAGCTCRTTGCCAGCTGAGATTCCCGAGAAGTCTGCCTTCCCTAAGTCAAATGCATCAGGCATTCCCATGCTGCTCAGAAGGGGTTTCAGATCATAATCTTCTTCCAGTTTAAATCTGGGTAAAGACACCATCACTTCTGTACAGTCCATCATTTCAGGATTGATCCAATCTATCAGCTTCTCATACGTAAGTTCTCTTTCCAGCTAAAGAAAAACCCAAAAGTTACATAGTTAAAATGAGAAATGAGTCAGTTTTACACAGCCGAAAGTGGTGATTACTGTGTTTGTTTACATAGTGTGTAATATGTAAAAGCATAAAGCGCAAGTTATACTTCTCACTAGAGGCTATGGCCCCAGCTGAGATCAATCCCATATGCTTTTTGGTAGATACAATAAGGATCAGTCCCTTCCACATAAAGGGACTTTTATAAAACACATTAGATTAGGGTTTTTTACATTTTTACAAATGGGAAGCAAAGGCACAGAAGAACTGATGACAAGGTCCCAAAGGAACTGAACGCAGTTCCTTTGTGTCTTAACCACAGACACACAGATCCTCTTTCACGCTGACCGGCTGATGAAAAMGTCTTCTCACAATGCCCTTTGCAGTCAGTGTTAGAAAGCCTTATTAATAAATTCCTTGTCTAGAGCATGAAATAGCCAAAACTTGTATCATATCTCTACAACAGAAGAGATCCTACACTTTCCTGTGAGCCTGTTTCCAGGTGGTGGGCCAGAGACAATGTCAGCTGTTCAGAATGGAACTATGGGGCAACCTATAGGACTTCCTAAGAGCTCCCCCAAATCCCCTCTCACCATACTATGCCYTCACCATAACCACAGCTAACCTCTGCTCCTGAGGAGGGTCAGGTCTTCTTCCAGAGCCTCTGGCTAAGGAGGCAGCACACAGCTKAACCAGTAGTGATACAAGGCATGCCAATCACTTTGGGGGCAGGGGGGTGTGGGACATTTCGGCTGGTGTTGAGCACTAATGACATAATAGGTTTGGAATTGAACTACAGGTCTACATGCAATATCAAACTCCCTTCCCTGGAAGGATACAGACTGTCTTTGCATTTAGCTCAACAGCTTACGCTTTCCAAGCCMGTGGATCCATCCTGGATTGCATCAGGGAGCAGGATGATCATGCTGAGTTCATTACCAACATAAGGGAGCTCAAGTATTTTGGTCTGGAAGTCCCCAATATAGGTCATGTTAAATCTATCCTTCTTGAACATCATCTGCACAGGTTTGGTCTCTTCCTAAAAAATAGAGAGATGTCAACAGTTAGTACTCAGATAGTATGCTGGTCTCAAAATACAAAGCAGGCATCCAGTTACTCAGGGCTTTTCAGAATTTGACTAGAGAGAGCTAGACACACCACAGAGTACAGCCTCACCACTGTCTTTTGTAAAGCAAGAGATAAGAAGTAAGGATCCCTGAGATTTAATTTTTAATTACTAATGTGGAAATGTCTGAAGTTTCCTTTAAGGCAAAGAGGCAAGGACACACAAATCTGCTCACTAACTAGTGACAAGCGCTAAACAGAGCTGGTAAGAAGCAGGGCCTGCGTTCCTTGCTTTAAATGAATACAAAATAATTTCAATGTACGTATTTTCATTTTTAGGCCATGTGGCTCCAAGTGCTGTAACAAAGAGGAATTAAAATATTTTAAGATGATACTAAAAATGCCAAGAAAGTGAGAGTATTACTTTGAATTCTKAGAAGTCACACGGATAGTAACGAGGGGAAAGATTTTTCTTCTCAATTTCATTCTCTGCTATCTCCTTCCATTATCACATGGAGCATCAGCTGCTATTGTTTACATCATTATTTCCTCCTTTTCAGTTGAGAGTTTCATTGCTTTCTCCCTTACCTTCATGAGATAACCATGCAAGTAGTTTTTTGTTTTTAAAATAAAGCCCACTGAAACAATGCCCACAGAGAATATGGCAGAAATTATTCTGCAGCAGCAATGACACATGAAAAGGATGGATTAGTGCAGAAAAGGCCACGCAGCATGTGAAAATCATCCAGTGAGTCATAAAAAGTGCAAGAGTCACAGAAATAATGTCACAGGATACTGGAAAGGCTCCTGGGATGTTAAAGCAAATCTTTGCTACTGGACAGATYGTAAAATAACTAGCTTAAAACCTCACGTTACACTGGGATTTCCAATTGCTCATTTGAGCCTCCTCAGAGATTTCTGCAGCTTATCAGTGGCTAGTCATTAGTAGGATGACAATACAAACTTAAGCCATTTAGTTTTAGAAGGAAAGAGATGTGCAGTTGTTTGCATACCTAAAAGTGAGTTCCTTGGGTGAACCAAGGCAGCATTCCTCAACCTTACATCTTACAACTTTCTCCAATAGTTACCTGGATCCCAAAGACTCCAATCTTATAATAATAATAGACTGAAAAAGACTTACWTTCAGAAGTTTCTGCACATGTAGAAGTGCTCTTTTCTGCCTATAACCTAACAGAACATTTCTTTTCTTATCCATACCAGTTTTACGCTAAAATAATCAAGTTCACTGAGTTCCATGAAATTGTTCACAACTCTCAAATAGCCTGACAGCTTCACTCAACTGTTTTCTTCTCCTCAGTTCTGTTTTAAGTTCTGTACCTATGTAGAGGGCTACTTCTCTCAAACAAAATTCTAGTTCTCTCAAACAATTCTAGTAATTATGTGAAACTTAACAGAAACTAAACAAAGAGAGTGTTCATATTAAAGAAAGGGGGTATAAGGAATTTCATACCGCCTACACACAGTAACCCTGCTTGAATGGTTTTTTTCCCCTTCAGAGTTACATGTATTCATTTCAGAGTACTTCAGAGTAACAGTGTATTGTCAGCATTTTACCACATCATACCTTGTTAATTTGAAATGGCTTTTCTGCTGTTCTCTCTTTGTTGAACTGCTTTTCCCAGTTGCCTTTGAAATAGATGGCATTCACCAACACAAGTCTGGTCAGTGAATCGAGAATCCCCTCTGCCAACAGGTTCTGAATTTTACCTTTATGATACGTAGGGGAAAAAACCCAATTTTTAACAGTTTGACATGTATCTAATCATTATCTAATATAATATCTACTCTGTAATTAATACAYGATAGATAAGAGAATTACGTACCAAACAGAGCAAGAGCTCAGTGTTTGGGTTTTTCTAATTCACAGTAYTATATCTTTAAATAGCTGTTTACTCAAGCCCTGGCTGCCATTAAATACAACAGGGCATTCTGCAAAACACTCACCTTCAGTCCTTTCCTCTACCCAGCCATTTATTTGTTTCCTGGAATCTTCCCAAGCATGCACGAAGTCAGTCTGTTCTAGTCCAGCATGGTAGAGTTTCTGACTTGACTCTATAAATGACTAACATGGATGTTCAGAACAGCTTTTCAGGAATATATTTTACTCTCTTTCAGCCACAGACGATTCTCAAACACACCAAGAAAATCTGCCCACTTTCCTCCCCCAGCTTCATTTAGAGCCGTTAAAGTTTTGTCTGACACATTCCTAGTAGGTTTTATACCACCTATTTGAGCTAAGAATTGTCCACTGTACCTTATTAAGTCAAATGGCTTGCTTACTATGCTAGAAAGCTCTACATAACTTAACTGAGAAGTGATGTGGCTAGTGTTTTTTTTTTTTTTGGGGGGGGGGGAGGTTGCTTCAGTGAGAGAACATACGATTTCGTAAGCTTCTCTCTACATAAATTTAATTGTTAAACCTCCCAGACTAATAGAAAACTTTTAGTTCAGAGGAGAAACTCATTTTTCTTAGAGAGGAAAACACATACCTTCTCTCTCATTTAATATAGTTGGATCTTTATTGCACAGATGCGAAGTTTTAGAGTACAATCCATGTAATTTTTATCTGCTAGACAAATGAAACACTAGYATTCTTTTTATAAAGAATCACTGTAAACCACTCCCAGGTGAAGAAAAAAAAATWAAAAAAGAGCCTTACATCTTCTTGCTTCTAGGGAAGCATCTAAAGGAACATGTATAACACAATACCTATTATCCTTATTTAGATCTTCTGATAAGGAAAATCTTAAAAGTAATGTACTCCTCAGTATGTTCTCTGGATGATTTGCATAACAGAAAACCTACAAAATACTGCCCATGCTGAAGAGTGGTAACAATGCTTTTTTATCATGTTTACACACAATCAAGCAAAAAAAAAAAAAGAGATCTGTCAATCATTTGTCCCACAGCCAAAAATATGAATGAATCATGGAACCCTGAAGATTGAGAGTCTGATGAATTTTACAGTGCTTTGCACCAGTTGTGCATTCAGATCACAGGCTACCTAAAAGGAGCTTCTCCACCAAGTTCAGATACYGGGCTTTGGCACAATCTCTCTCATTGGTAGGTCTCAGCCTTGAAAATCTGGAAAGTAAAACCCAAAGCCTATCTTTGACCTCCAAAGGAAATAGGTAGCAAGTACATTACACTAAAAAAYGCCACAAACTTAATGGTTACTTACTGAGAGAAACTCAAATGTCTTTTCTCCATAAAGTCGGTTAGCAGTTCTCAGTATATATTTGGTGTTTGGATCATTAATTTCAGAGAGAAGTGATTGATACCCATTGTGAGCATCCTCGGCTTTGTTCAGAGAAAGCACCTGTAGAAAGACAAACATCCTCAGCAGAGTCCATGCCTTCTCTAAACATACTTGCTTCAKCACAWTTTTTTTTTTGTTTAAATTACTTTTGGGTTTAAAAACGGTGACTTGAAGCCAAAAGATTTTTCATCACACCTCCTATCTGGAGCTTATCACGCAAGTCACATATGGTGCACCCAGCCAGATGTTGTACAAGTAACAAATTAGGGTGCAGAAGAGTCAGCAGTATTTAGTTTCCTTCACCCAAGCCAAGCATTAGAGGATCACAGAATGGTTGAGGTCATCTGGTACAACCCCCCTGCTCAGGCACGGCCATCTACAGCTGGTAGCCCAGGGCTACATCCAGAAGGATTTTCAATATCTCCAAGTATGGCAATGATATAATTTTGGAGAAACTTGAATAGATTTAAATGAAAACAAAATATGTATTCATACTCCTCTTCCACTTTGCAAACGAGGTAAACATAATAACAAAAATGACTGATTATACAATTAATACTGTCAATTGCATATGTAAAAAATGTGCCAAGTGGTATGTGCCACCTGAGCAAGTTTAAAAAAATTAAACCAAGATGCAGGTACCATTTTGACATGCATACAGGGTGGATTTTTAATGATTTTTTGTGTGTATCCCTGGCTACATTTTCAAAACGCATATAGTCTGATATTAAGCCCAAAGAAGATAGAAGAAAGTATTTTATGTAGCTAGAAATTCATCAAACCTACAAAAAAAGCCCTAGGTACCTCTTAATGACATATTGAAGGAAGATCTCTGTCTCAAAAAACAAACAAAAAACCCCACAAAAAAAAACCACRCAACAAAAACCAGGAACCTCTTAATTTCCTACTGAAAGAAGTTCCCCCATAAAAACAGGTACTGCTTACAAACATACCAAAGATCTCTGCTCTCTGAGACCAGAATGACAGTAATAGYTTAGCATAAGTGCAGGTCACAGACATAATACAGATTTGTTGTTCCTATGGTCCCAAATTCTAAACACTAAGTTTACTTAGACATACCTTTGCTATTTGGGCTTCGGTGTTACCTTTTGAACCCAGCAAAATCATAGACAAAGCAGAAGAAATACTAAAAGGAGAAAAGAATAGATTCTGCCTACTTTTGTTCTCACACAGCTTTCTTAAGAGGTCAAGTGCAAAAGTGGTACTTGCTGCACAAAGGCTATCCATGGTTCAGAGCCTGGGAGATAAAAAAACAAAACAAATTTGTTTGAATACAAAATGATACGTTATTTCTGTCTTTTACATATCCCAGTATGAACTATGCAGTAAGTGTCATAGTTAGGCTGGAAAAATTATCAACTCACTGAAAAACTGATTTGGTGGAACAAGCACCTTAAATCCGATACTAGGCACTTGAGTTATTTTATGGATTTATTGTTTGCTTTTCTATTTCAATCCCGTACCTGTAACAGAGACAGCAATTCGCACTGGTGTCATTAGACTCTTCACTGGGTAAATAACATTACATCTTTTGAGATTATCATATACAACAGTATTTTGTTTAGGATTTATTAAAACAAGTCTCTTTTGACTCCACAAAAACAATTATTTGCCTTTATAGGAAAACTAAAGCAAAAAGTTAGGCACCAGAATGGCAGAATTATAAACTCTTACCTTCTCTAAGTCTATGTATCTTCAGTATTACCTTCAGCTTGCTTTTATGTGCACACTCTGTGTTTTAAACCTAACAGCCAGTCTGGTAGAAGTCAGCAGAATGACTTGACCTACGAGATTAAGAAAGAAAAGAAGTTATTTGGTCAGCATGACAGATTAATTTCCTGCTGTAGTACAAAAAAAAAAAAAAAAAAAAAAATCAAAGTCCATTTCAGTTCCATTTTATTGCCTACAACATGGTAACACACACAATAAAAAAAGCTGCTTATAGGTAACTTTATGACACTTTATTTACACTTCAACATATGTAACCTGATGCCTGTCATACTCTACATACATCAGTTGTGTAGGTAGTTAACTAACCTGAGATTAAACCATACACCTATAAAAGGAGCAATAAATACTAGAATGCTGAGTTAACTACAGATAAGTATCACCAGACATCGTAAGATATCAGCTGGTAGTAAAAGTTTCTGAGTTTTGTTCTTCCCTTAAGGCAGTGCCTAGTGTTGATATGTTGCTACAAAATACAAAACCAACACCTAATTCATATTACCAATTCATTATCTCAAACAAATAGGTGGGAAGAACAAGTTTCTGCATGCATGATATTCCACCTAAGAAAATTTCTTGCTAGTAGCTTTGCAATAAACAGTAGTAACTTCTCTCCTGTTTCTCTTCTCCCATAACTGAAAGAAAAAAAAAAAAAAAAAAAAAAAAAAAAAGGCAAGCTTAGATGGAAACAATCGTCCAATTCTGTCTGAAACGAGTAATTTAACTACGTGTACTTTACAGCATAAGTAGGAGGCATGTAGTATTTTCAGTTCGTGTTGGTTACAATGAAGACCAGAATTTTTCTACTGTCCTGATACCTGTCAGATTGCTAGCTAGAAGGTTTTTTGACCTGGAGGTCAAAATGCACAGGAATAGTGACAGCAGCAAGCAGTATTATCTAGAAAGTTTTTGTAGAGCTTCCACGACAGACAAGAATTTACAGACAAAAGGACGCAACTCACACTATTTGCCTACCTGGAAATCAGTGATTTTAACCAAATTGTAAGTAGTATTTCAACAGCTGGGACACAAGTGTAGGAGTTGTATCTCTACAGTTATCCATGCTTTCTCCGCAAGTTAAATAAATAGCAACGTAACTACTGACACCCTTCTCATCAGAGTGGTTTTGGAGTCAATACAGAATGACTGCACTTTAAGGAACAAAAAACATACGATACAAGCACATATTGGTCAGTCAATTGTAAASTGACTGCTGCAAAACCCTCAGTGATCAGAGGGTTTGCCCGCTGCAACTCATTCCTCACTCTGGTCTCCCGTGGGCTCTGCAGGTCAGTGGTGAGGCACTCGTGCGGAGGTTTCTGGATGCCCTGACCCCGTGTATTCCTACCACTATGAATTTGAAGCATATATTCTCAGCAGTAGACACCTATGCTTTAGGACAGTCTTTATGGACAGAAAGGCTGTACCTAGATTAAACACAGCWGATACACACTGCAGTGTCTCTCCCAACTACCAGTTTTGCCATGGGGGAACCTGGCCRGAGCAGGGTGCAGCTCTCCTCCAGCCTGCGGCCCAAGAGATGCATCCCTCCAAGACGATGACCTGGTATATACGGATGCCTCCCCACCTCACCTCAGCCGCCTCAGAGGAGTCGCAAGCCAACTGTTTCAAACACAGCCAGAGGGGGAACTCAGAGAGATGAACGTCAGGTGGTTTCCATATCCACAGAGGAAGCTGCATCTGTGGCACAGACGCCCCTTTTCCCATCCCCTGAACCAAAGCACGCTTGCTTGAGGAAAAAGGGGTGTCATTTAGGATCGGGAAAGTTGGGAACGATGTTAAAACACTTGCAGAGCAAGATCTCCAACAGCTCCAAGTGACATCTCCCCACTTCACACCTCTCCAGGGGCAGGCGGTGGGACACGGGGGACGAGGGAACCCTGCGACTGCCCACCACCGCCRGCTCTCAGCCCCATGAGCCTCAGCAGGAGCGGAGAGGGGCAGGGAGGAGCCCCGAAGATCTGACGCTGTCCCACTACGCTCAGGCAGAAGAAGCCAAGGCTTTGGCACTCGCCAGGCCGCAGGCTGGGGAATAGGAAAGGAGCAAAAAGACTCTCCTCTGCCCCCGCACTGGACTTGGCACCATAAAACACGTTAAAACTCAGCATCTCCGCGGTGCCCCCGTCACTCCTACACGTAAAAATCATTCCCCACACACCGCTGCGAAACAGAAACCACAACACGAAAGAGAAAAAWAATAATAATAAAAACAACGCCATGCAGCCTCTGCTTCTTTAAGAAAAACACAAGCGCAAGCTTCCCGTAGAAAACGACATCTGCAGGGCAGCGGAGCCGCTGTACTCACCCTCCCGGGCACCCCTCCTCCCGGGGTCCTTCCTTCCCTTCCCCCGGAAGCACTGCCGAGCTGCGGGAGAAGGCAGGAGCTCGGCCCCTCCTCAACCGCACCCCAGGCTTTAGCCGGCGGCTGCGGCCCTTCCCCTCCACGGCAGCCAACAGCCATTTGGCCGTCACGGCGGGGATACGCTGTAGCCCCCCCGCACAAAATGGCCGTCGCCCACCACCAGCGCGGAGAAATCTCATAGCCTCCCTCACTCCCCGCCTTACATCTCCGTGGGCCTCGCCTTGCCACAGCCGGTGATTTTCCACCTCTGCCTCTCTCTCGTGGCAGAGCTGATAGAGAACACAACCAGTTCGTGAGGAGTTATTATTATTTTTTTTTTTTTTTTTTTAAGTAGGGGTTGTTCTGAACAAAAGTGAGGTGTTGCTGTAGCCAGAGAGCGTACGGGCTTGGCCCCTCCTCATGTACCTGAGTGAAGCCAAYTGAGGTGAGATTGGGAGCTGATGAAGACTTACAGCCGGGATGTGAAAGGAAGGCAAGGGGATGGCCACAGGCCTTGGGCATGGAGGGTCTGCCGCCATTTGTAATGCAAGGACCTCATCAAGGGCTAAACAGGAGCAGGGTCTAACTGCTGCAGGGTGGGGGTAAATGCTAAGACCACATCTAAATCAGGGGTTCTAGTCATGAGGGTGAGGAGAGGGCCTGTGTTAGCATACATTTGTACACACTGCTGAGRAGAAGGGATAGAAATGCTATAGCTAATAGTGCTTAGGGGACAGAGCTACCCTTGATGGCCTGGTCTGAATGGCAGCCAGGTTTGCTCTGTGGATGCAAGGTGTCGTGTACTCCCCACTGCCATGGTTGTCCCTTCGGGGTAGGAGAGAAGCACAGGAGGAGCCGTGCCTCAGGCCTTGGGGTGTGTAGTCTGATGGAGAAAGGGTTCAGATCGCGCTCCCCCCAGTTGCAGCAGGAGTTCCAGGTTTTGGTGTTTGCCTCTGAGACGGCAAGCGAGCATCTCCTGCTCCATGGGGCAAGAAGTAACTCTGACTAGGGTGAGCAGAGTCTGCCAAAGAAGAGGATGGTTTGTGATTTGTTGTGTCTGATGAAGAAGAGAAAAGGGTGGTCAGCTTTAAAAGTCATTGTTGGTACTTTTGATCTCAGCACCAGGACACCTGTGGCAGCTGCTGCCTCAGTACCTTCCTCATTGACCTCCACAAAAGCTTTGTGAATAACTTTTGAGATGAAAAGATCCTTCTTCACTGACATCCCTGTGAAATCAGCCTGAACTGGGTCAAAAGCATTTCGTATCCCCATGCTGCTCAAAGTGGATTTAAGGTCGTAATTCTCTTCCAGCTTCAACTTGGGCAGGTACAGATCCACTTCAGCTTTCATCATATTGGCTGATTTGGTCCATTCAGCCAATTTCTCATAGGTCAGCTCTCTTTCCACCTGCAATGAGTTGAGGAAGAAAATAGTTGGAATGCGAAGGACAGAGACAAGGCATGCACACACCAGTGTCTTAATGCTTATCAAGAATGTGTAGAACAAAGCCTAGCTACCAGTAATGAGTACAGCTGAAACAAGTGCCATATTCATAGGGMGTGATCCTGCAAAGTGCTGAGTGACTTACACTCCTGTTTATTTTCTTAAAGGTGGTGAGGTATAGGCCTGAACTCGCAGAGTAGTTCATTATTTTTTTGCTGGTGTGAAGAGTGTTTCTATTTTGCAATGTGTGACTCAAAATTATATTAATCGTCACTTGCTATGTGTGTATATGGATAACTTTTCCCTTAGTAGTGGTAAATAAGTGGAATGTGTGGGACCTCAGGTATAAATAAAAAGATGTTTGCCCTGATCTGTTTAGAATCTGAGACTGATCCTGGTGTGGTCATGAGTGGCTGTTGATACCTTCTGGGTCACTTAGTTTAAGAAACCTCAACACAAAATATCAGGTGCAAATCCGGACTGCAAATGACAAAAACGAATTAATACAGCCCTCAGGAGAACATAACTCTAGGGCATGGTGATTCMGATTTGGTCCTTGCTTTCCTTGTACTATTTTAGCCATAGAAAAGAGGACACAAAATAGGCTAAGACAGTTGTGTGGACATAATTTTTAGATGTATCCCTAAGTAAAATACTATGTTTGCAAAGTTATCAGATGCCCTGAATTCTTAGCTGAGAAATCATGRTGTTACAGTTTATGAAACAAAGTATGCACACATCAGAACTTATTCTACCCTGATTTTGAAGCTTGTTCTTCCTCACTCTTTTCATCTGTTTCTGTTACTGTCTCATAGTGTATGTGATGCAACAATAGGTTAGTGTTACCAGCTCCAGTCCAGTAGTGCTATCATTGATGTCATCTGGTAGGAGAACGAACATGCTGAGTTCATTTTCCATATATGGCAGCTCAATGATTTTGAATTTCATGGTTGTTTCATGGCGTATCAAAAATGTATCTCTTAGAAACATCATCTGTACTGGTTTAGTCTTGGTCTGTGAAAAAATTCACACGTAAAAAATAGCGTTACTTCATTCCTTAAAATGGATAATTACTTGCTTCATTGAACTGAAAGCACAAATTTGTAAACAAGAACAAGGCTCAGCAGCATTTAGATACTTAGTACCTTTTCCTTTGGACAGTATCACATACACCCCCTTTTCAAAGTCACTGGGATCTTTAAAAAAAATCGGCATAGATACGTACGGTATCTACCTGCTAACTGAATCACATGTAATATATTTCTCATTTTAAAATAAGAGTTAGCTTTGATAAGCCAGTAACTACTATAAGTGTTTYGTGTTTTCTCCCGAATACTACATTTTTGGAGTGAGGACCTTGACTGGGGGGAAAAAACATTGACTTTCTTCCCCTGGATGCCATCAACTCTTTTGCCTATTTTATACTTCCAGGCAATACTGGTAGTCTCACTTTGCCTCTGAACCATATTTTCTGTGACCTGTGCTGGCTCTTCCTCTTACCCAAACCATAGAGGACCGGATTACCAAATGAAATTGGATTACCCAATAGTCTTCTGAACTCCGATGCTATATTATGCTCACAGAGCTTTTACTAATATGTCCACTCTCTCCTTTACCTTTGAGTTACATCTGAGTGCAAAAGTTTATGTTTGCAGGCTTTGTATCAGGTACCCTGTGAATTAAACCCTCTCTGTGCACCAGTGTATTGTGTTTATGTGGCCAGGTTTTGGTAGCGGGGGGGCTGCCGGGATGGCTTCTGTGAGGAGACATCAGAAGCTGCCTCCATGTCAGGCAGAGCCAGTTCCAGCCAGCTCCAAGATGGCCCCGCCACTGGCCAAAGCTGAACCCGACAGTGACATCAGTAGCGCCGTTGTGGTAACGTATTTAAGAAAGGGTAAAAACTGCTGCGCAACAGCAGCTGGGAGAGGGGAGTAAGAAAATGTGAGAGAAGCAACTCTGCAGACACCAAGGTCAGTGAAGAAGGAGGGGGAGGAGGTGCTCCAGGCGCCGGAACAGAGATTCCCCTGCAGCCCCTCGTGAAGACCGTGGTGGTGCAGATATCCACCCTGCAGCCCATGGAGGACCCCGTGCTGGAACAGGTGGATGTGCCCTGAAGGAAGCTGCAACCCGTGGAGAGCCCATGCAGGAGCAGGCTCCTGGCAGGACCTGTGACCCCGTGGAGAGGAGTCCACTCAGGAGCAGGTTTATTGGCAGGACCTGTGACCCTGCGGGAGACCCATGCTGGAGCAGTCCATTCCTGAAGGACTGCTCTCCATGGTAAGGACCCTTGCTGGAGCGGTTCTTGAAGAACTGCAGCCCGTGGGAGGGACCCACGTTGGACATGAAGGACTCTATGTCATCGGTGGGACCCCACACTGGAGCAGGGAAAAAGTGTGATGAGGAAGGAGCGGCAGAGACAAAGCATTATGAACTGACCACAACCCCCATTCCCCGCCCTGCTGCGCTGCTTTGGGGGATAGGTAGAAGAGTTGGGAGTGAAGTTGAGCCTGGRAGGAAGGTGGGGTGGGGGGAAGGTGTTTTGTGTTTGGTCTTATTTCTCATTATCCTACTCTGATTATTTGGCAATAAATTAAATTAATTTCCCTAAGTCGAGTCTATTTTGCCCATGATGGAAATTGGTAAATGATCTCCCTGTCTTTATCTTGACCCATGAGCTTTTCATCCTATTTCTCTCCCCCTGTCCTGTTGAGAAGGGGGAGTGATACAGCAGCTTGGTGGGCACCTGGCAGCCAGCCCAGGTCAACCCGTCACAACCATGTACCATGACAGATCCTAAAACCGCACATGTAGCGTGGTAGGTTTCAGATACAGAGTCACATCATTGACACAATCACTTCACATTGCCTGGCATACAAAAGGTATTTGCACTCATAATCTRTGTCAAACAAGATACATGCTTCCGTTGACAAATAATTTTGCTTGCCTTTGACACAGTCCAAAAATATGCATGCAGTCAGCTACTGTGAGTCGTCAGCACGTGATCGTTTAAATACTATTGGCTCAATAACGTGCTGTCAGTGTATACTGAATATGTCGTCCTCACGCACTCGGCTAAAATGATGAACGCCCATGAAAATTCCCTTTGAGGTTTTATGTAACGTGCAGGCTGCGTGAGGAAAGAACAGTTGGTTCAGTTTCCTTGAACTCAAGGGTATAGACTGTGTCTCAAAAGCAGAAAAGAGACGTAGGTGTGCAAGCATTGCTCTCAAAAGCAACTCAGTCCCTTTTGAAAATGGGGCCTTGGTACTTATGGAAATTTCCTCTTGTCCTTAAGCTACTTAACCACGGTGTTCTCAAGTGTTTTGATACTGAAGAGCTATTAATTAAAGTGAAAATCATAGTCTCGTGGATATGCGTAAATAAGATAATGCTGACTTATTTTCACAATTGCCGTTCTCACTGAGTTTATACCATGTGCCCAGCTATGAGTAGTGTTGCAGTGGCATGTGAAATGCAGGTGAAATATTTAGAGGTTTCTTGCTTTTCAGTAATAGACATATTGACATATGACAATAGGCATATAGACAAGGAATTTACCTTGCTCARTCTGAAGGGCATCTCAGAAGTATTTTTCTCCAGAAATTTCTTTTCCCAGTTTCCTTTGAAATAAATGGCATTTACTAAGACCAATACAGTGCGAGAATTGAGAGATCCTGCAGGCAGCAGATCCTGGATTTTCCCTTCAAAATCAGACAAATAGGACTGTTATTCCAGTGTGAMTGTGTAACTCACCAATTTTAATTGTGCCGCCTTTGTGCCCACCCATCTAGCAAAAATGTTTGCATTTGGGAGGTTTTTTTACTGTACATTTTTCATGGTATGCATATGGTAAAAATGGCTTTTGAAGTATCTCTGTATCTTTTTTTTTTTTAATATATTTATTGCAATTTCATTAGTAAATGGCATTGTAAAGTGGAATCGGTTGCAAGCAGCTGAAGAATGCAGAAGTAAAACCCTCACTAATCAGAGCGGAGCCACTCAGTATCTACCTGTGCCTCCCTCTGAAATAATTCAGAAGAGGCTRTGGCATAAAGAATCAAGGGAAGGACCTTGTAAGGAGCAGCAGTTAGGTTTGGAGAGAGGCATTCTTCAAGCCATTTAACTGCACTTTGCTCATCACCTCCCCTAAGTTTCCATCTTTTATGGATCCTTGGCTGCAAGAGCAATAAGTGTGGAAATACAAATGATTTGAAAGTGAGACAAGAAATCAGAGTGGCACTTACTCTCAGTTTCATTTTCAACCCATGAATTGATCAGTGTTCTGGCTTGTTCTGCAGCTTTCTTGAAGTTTACAGCTTGTGGCTTTGCATTGTAATAGTTTGTAATGAGCTGTAAGAACTTCTGAAAGATAGAATTGAAAAATGTATGCTTATTTAGTTAAATTTGAGTTATAAAAATGTCAGAAATAATCACTTCAACAKATTATACAATCTGCTAACACATAATTGAAGAAAATATAATTTGTTTGAAACGGGATAACCCTTAAAATAAGTTCTGATACATTCTATGCTAAATATTAAGTAAGGGCTGATCAAACTTCAGTCTCAAGGAAACTGATACTTCAGATTTTTGTGTTTGAAATCCAAAGTGCAAATTTGTAATTTTGAAATATCCCATGAAACAAACATTCATCACAATTTTTTTAAATTTCTCAAAATGACATTTTATATCATTTAAATACTTTTTTCCTGCTTTATGATGTAGAGTTCAGTACAAGAGGGAAGCATAGTCTCATATAAAGTTGAAACAAGGCTCTTAGTTTGCTTCAGAGGCGAGGAACCTGCGAAGAGTTTGTGAGGACAATAGAGAATCAGAAATAAAGGGAATGTTCTGGTAGAAAAAAATCATGGCAGAAAAGCAGAATTAATGTTTGCATTGCTGTCTGCTGGGAAACAGTTCATGGAGGTTCCCATCAGGAAATTCTGTAGGTTCTCTGTAAAGCATAGGTACATGAGATTATGGAGAAAATGAGCAATAAGCATTCAGAAGGACAAATTACTAATTACTCAGGAGATCAAAACAAACTCCAAGATCAAAGARCAGTAATCTCATTTAAAACCACTCCAAGAAATTGTAAGATGATTAATACAACGTGAGTTTTTAAAAAGATTTCAAAGATAGAGGTAATTACAATCTCATGAGTCTGTACGGGGCAAATTAATAGAATAGGTCTAGTGGGCGTGTGGATAATCATGGCGTATTGGAGGAGTGCCAACAGCATTTTGTAATAGGAATTCCTAAATCACAAATCTGTTGGAGTTTTTTGTAGGTGTCAGGAAGCATGTGAGTAAGAAGGTTGAGCCATTACAGTCTATTTGGATTACCAAAAGCCATTTCGTAAGACTTCTCACCAAAGGCTGAGCATCCGTGGGACTGCAGAGACAGGTCTTGTTTGTTTAAATGGCTGGAAACCAAGAGTAGGAGGAAATAGTGTTCACAGTGAAGGATTATTACTACTGGACTACTGCAGGGATATGTACTGGGATCTATGCTAAAATATTTATTCTGTAAAATACAGGTCTAAATATTTACATTAAAATATATGTATTAAAACATTTATAATGATCCAGTGAAGGGCGTGCTACAGAGTGAATATTACTGTTCAGGAATGAGGTGTTGAAGCTATAATGGACAGCTGCATGAAAAAAATCTGCCCAATAGTGGCCAAAAAGGCAAATACAATTTTAAGAGTTACAAAGAAAGGAGTAGGCAACAAAAGAGAGAATATCATAATGCCACTGTATAAAGCTATGGTGTGCCCATTGTCTGAGTTCTCTATGCAGCTCTGGCCTCCCCAGTCTCCTAAGTGCTAGAGTATAAAAGATACAGAGACAGGGGACGAGGATGACCAGAGATATGGGGAAGCGTCCTTTAGAGGAAAAACGAACCAATAATGATGCCAACAGGTAGCAGGCTCGAAAAACACAGCCTGCTATAGTGTGTTCAGCTGTGTGTAGTTCAGCTGTGGAACTCCTGGTGCTGAGGATTGGGGTAGATTCAAAAGGCAAGTCTGCGAATTCATGAAAGAACAGCTCATCAAGGTCTATTAAGTAGACATGCCCTCTGGTTCAGGAAGTCCCTGAGCTGCAGATTGCTTGGTGGCCAGAGCAAATTCTGGAGAAGCATCACTACACTGTGTGCTTTGTTCCCATACACTTCCTAAACTGTTGACCACTGTTGGAGACAAATGGACCTCTTGTCTGTGGAAGGCTAGCCCCCTATGGCTGTCCTCATGTTCTCACTGAAACCACAGTGCTATCATTTGAAAATTTTTGTCATCTCTGTTGACAATCCCTCTTAATGTAAAAATATTCTTAGGTAAAAATGTTCAACTCACAGGCAGTAATGGGTAGATCTTTTCCTTATACAGTCGGTTGGCACTCTTCAGCACGTAGGTGCTTCTGGGTTTGTTGATGGCAGACAGGAGCTCTTTGAATCCGGAGTGGATGTTTTCAGCTTGCTTGTGCTCAGGATCCTTGGAAAGAGACACCAATTAATATGGAATATTTTTTTTCTGTCTGAAGTGTTGTACCTGCTGTGGTTATTTAGAATGCCCAGATTGTTTAAATTAAAAAGGAATTTCAGGGGATGGAGCTCTTTTTTGAGTATGTATACGTTTGCAGCACTATGTATAACTGGACAAATTGTTTTCTGTCTGTAGGGCGATGATCTGTTTCTGCAGTGCTGTGTAGGCCTTTGGGGACATCAGCTGATGGACCACCCAGGAAGTTTAATCTCCTCATTTCAGTCACGGTCAGGCCTAATTTTCAGTGTCACAGGGACACATCAAGGCAGCCTTGCGGCTTTTGAGGAGGTGCTCTGTTCTGACAGACACTAATGTCAGGGCATGGACTTACCAACTATTCAGATTTTCTCTGTTTCACATGAATTTTGCTGTTGCTGTTTGGATTTTGGAGAGAGCTTGTCCTGGATGTCAGTGTTGATGGTTTTAGGGAGCATGAGCTTGCTTGCCAGCTGTTGCCAGCTGTTGCTTCACTAATGGAGGAATAAGCTGCTACCTGTCAGCTGCTCCCCTCCAGCTGGTTGGGTGCAGTCTCCTCCTCAGTGGCATATACCATGCCCTGCACGTGAGACATTGAGAGTCTGTGCCACTGACTCATGGTGACTTGTCATAAGGTTGGTCAGGTGGCATTCCTTGCTCTGGTCTTTTATCACTCATGCTGAGACATAGGCTTCTGGGAAGGACACCTGGGAAAGAATTTGGTAGCCAGAGGACACAGGATAGGAGAGGTTGGGTTTTGCAAGGGGATGGGAACAGACTGAAGAGGTAATGGAGGGAAATGTCTGAAGGACCAGATTAGGCAGACTTTGCTAAACTCCGAAAGTCAGAGAGTTGCGAAAATGCATGTGGATGTAATGATTCATCTTGAAGATTCATCCCCTGCCACCTGTGCAGAGAATGATAAAACCTCCTCCCCCCTTTTATTTCCAGTTTGTCTAATCTAGTTTCTTTGAGCTTTCTTTTAGTTTCTACGCTAAAGAAGCACAGCTTGTTTGAGTTTAGAAGCCTTTTGGTGCTTAGGGAGTTCATTTGATGAAAAAGATCTGGGCAGTTCCTCTTGGTGGCAAGTCTCTGGGGAGCTGATGAGCAAGGGTGAATCAGCRTGCGTTAGCTTAAAGGAGAATTTTGTTTGCCTGATGTGTCCAAGCATGAAAAAGTGGAAGGGAGTTTATTGCATAGGGCTGGAGTCAGGTGTGAAYGCAGTAGTTGTTTTTCACTACAGAAAAAAACCCTGAAGCTGATAAGAGATAGAATTGTCCTAAGCACATTAGGACAATTTATTTGTTGATATTGCCAGAGACCAGCTAAAACCAAGTAACACAGTATTAGGGCCAATCAGAATGCTGTTAGTGTCTCAGTTCTGCTTTTGAAGGCCTGAATTCATGAGTTTTACGGTACCATTACCTGCTTGTTTGCTTTTTCTCTTTCTATATATAGTTCTGACTGAAGTGAGACAGTAGATATAGAGTGAAGACAAGCAAATGTTAGAAGGCTAAAGCAGTAGTTGTGATGAACTATCCCTTTCTCAGATATTTTTTTCTCTGAGTCTTTTGTTGTAATAAATACCATCTTTCTTTTCTTTGGTCTCCCCAGAGAAGGCCTTGTTGTTTCAGACGAACCTTCTTCTGCAGTCTGGTTAAAACGAAGAACCTGTGATGATGATAAATGTTCATAAAGACAGCTTGTTTTCTGAAGATAAATGTGCCCAAGGGTTATGTAATTACGTTAGTTTTCTATGGTAATTCACCAGTCATGCCCAATGACAGTCTATTAAAAGTTACTGAGGACAAGACCCTACTCTTGATTTAGACTTTATAACCGTATCATTATTATATAGCTTTTAGTCACATTTACTGCTTAATAATAGAGCAATATTATGGCTCAAATATGAATTTATTTAGATAAATGGTCAGTTCATGCTTGGCTACATGGAATTTATTTTCAGATCATGACCAACACAACAAAGATCATAGTGTACCTCAGAGTCTTACTACTGGGCAGAAATGTAAAATTATACATTTAATGTGTTTAAGTAAATGCATATAACCTAAAAGAGTGCAAGACTGAAAAGTTCTGCTAAAGTGGGCATAAGTGAAATCGTATTTTCAGTACTAGTATGTCTCCATTATTCATGGGAGGATTACCTTATTTATGGACGAACTATGTCACAAGCAAAGGTATTTGCACTGCCCTTGTGCAGCCCAACATCTGTTCAGGAGAGCTTACTAACTTTGGTATGCAGTATGAGAAAGCAGATATACTGCTTCCAGAACCAGCTGGGGTCTAGGAGCAGTGATTTTATCTCTGGCACTCCATTTTCTAGATTGTCTTATCTCCGTACTAATTTTGCTAATAAAAGCTGTCTCTTTATTACTATTTGGGCACTATATCAGGTGAATTATGCTGTTCAAAAGGCAATTAAAATAGAAGGTCGAGTTCCAAGCAAGACCAGCAGTAGTCTCTAATGTCAGTAACTTCCCTCTGGCAGACCACTTGCAATGCTCTGGGAACTGTAAGYGTAAGCTAAATGTGGGGTAGTGCAGAGCAGGGAGATCTTGGAAATAAAGTGGAAGCACCGTGACCTGCAGGACTGCTGGCAGCGTGAGTGGAGWTTTTTCCTGTACCCAGCATTATGGCAGGTCACTGTTCTCCCATGTTTTTCCTTTCTGTTCCTCATAGGCAGAAGAATAGTGCAATTTATGTGGGAACCACCTGTAAGRTGGCTCTGCTAATTTCAGAGCTTACCTCAGCCATCTGAGTTGCAGTGTCACCTTTTGCACCCAGGTAGACCATGGCGAGAGCAGTGGCAATACTCCAGGGAGAAAAGAAAATGTTTTGGCCTTTGGAAGTTTCATTCAGCTTTTTGTAAAGGTCCAGAGTGAAGCTGTTGGTTGATACTGAGAGTGACTCCATTGGTACAGCCTGAGAGAAATGAGTGTCAGAGAGAGGTGATGACTGCTTCTTCACTTCTTTTAAAAAATACAAAGCTGCTAGTGGGAGATTGCCTGCACCCTCTCAAATACAGTGTGAGGATGTCCCTGTAATGGGTAAAATACTGCACAGAGATCAAGTACAATCAGGTCATAGGTCTCTTTTTAAGACCTGCATTATTTCTCCCTTCCCCATCACTCCTCAGCGTCCTCAGCTTTTTTATTTATTCTTCATCAGATGAGCATGATTTTAGCTAGAAATGTTTTCACAGACCAAACTTGTTTCAAAAACCCATTTGCTTAAGTTTCATAGAATTATTCTTTGATTCTGAGGGAGCGAAACAGAATCATTTCTGGCTGTGCTGCTTTGAGCTTTTTTCTATTTCTTTAAACTTCCTATGCTATTATTTTCTGCTGAAAAAAGCATGATGAATTCATGCGATTCACTACATATATCTTGAAGGCTACTAGAGATCTGTAGATTTTTGTATGTTCTTGGTGTAGGTAAACCCACATTTGGAAGCTGTAGCTGGATTTGTTAATTACTGTTTTTCAAGTAGCCTCTTGTGTTTTACTTACAACCTCAGATAGTTCCTGTTTTAAACAATAACAACATTTCCCTGGTTTTCTGCTGGCTTATCAGAACCTGCAGATTTTCCATCCTTGTTCTGCTTCTTTTTCCAAGTATGATTTTACAGAACAAAACCAAAGCAAACAAGAAAACCAACCCCAGGATTAAACTGATTTTCCATACGTGGATCCAGAACAAACTTGTGCTTTTTATTAGCATATTTTAGATCAATCTAATACTGTTGACAAATATTAGGATAAATTCAGAAACCTCCATTGTCTTCACCAGTATAAGGACTACTAAAACGTACTAAAGTCAGTGAAAGATGGCATCAGGTGAAAGGTTAAGCGTTAGATCAAGAAAAGCAACTGGGCATTTCAATCTATCTTCACCCACAATTTACATGCTTAAATGAAAAACTGCAGTCATCAAAGCCAGCTGCCATGCAGTGTTAGAGATGCCCGGAGCCCCCGGGATCCTCGAGTTTTGATTTCAAAGCTTTCCAGGGCTCCACAACTGCTTTGAAGCATTCTCAGGAGTGCTTCAGAGCTGAATGCCCTGCAGCCTAGCTCATACCTAACCATTTTTAGGACCTTCAAATCAGATATCTCTTACTGCTGTGTCTGGAGATGCTGATACTCCCAGAGCGTATCTAGGGAACAGGGCTGAGCCGAACATTTTTGCCTGAAGAATTTCAAACCATCTCCATCTCCTGTTCCCAGGGAGTACCTGAACTGAATCTGCATGGAGCAATCAAGCATTTCTCAGGCTTGAGAGAGAGAACACGTGTGTGTTTCTATGAGGTTCACTGGTCTACTAGCCACTTCGGTCATCTGGGAAAGGAAAAGTCTAGATGCCTGATCCAGTAGTTATTTGATATTACTAAAGCAGAGGCTTGAACCAATACACCCATGCTGAGCATCCAAAACACTGTGCTACAGAGTCATGCTGTCTTGTGTGTTCAATTCCAGGATCAGTAGGACTGTATTGTCTCCTGCAGCCTGTTYTCAGTCCTCTGGTCCTAAATCGGCCGGTAGCCTGGTGATTAAGGCACTCTTCCTACAGGTGAGGAAACTTTCTACCTCCCAGGCTGTGTAGGTTTTGCCCAACCTGGGGTTGCATTCTGACCACTGTGCCTTGGCACAGGGTTTAACTAAGGGCTACACTTTGTACTAAAAAATGAGCACTCCCTTCCCTTGCGTGACTTTTACACCATCATTTAACCACTCCGTTCCAAAGAATTTAAAATGAATTTTTAAGACTTCCAAAGTAAAGCTAGTTATTTTGATATAAATATTTACACTACCTGAAATCCTGAGGGAGAGAAGAGTTAAGATCTGTCTTCAGTCAGGATCTGTGGCGGTCTGTGAGGCAATGAATACTTTTGGAAATGTAGAAATGTTTGCACCTTGCTTTTCTTCTCTACATCCTCTTCTTGTATTAATGTGTTCCCTCATTTATTCCTACTTCTCCTTTCTGTCACCGGCTTTCAGAACTTAGAGAGAGAGAGAGAGAGACCTCCTCAATTCAAGGCCACTGTTAGTGGATGTTTGTCCTGAAACGTGAAGTCCAGTATGCCTTTCTCCCACAGGTGTCCTCCACAACCTCGGCGTTTGGCCTGCAAAAATGTAGGAATTGCGGAAAAGAATTCGACCACCCTGCATTGGCAAGGGATATGTTGAAATAATTTTACAGCTTCCTTTTCTTTTTACTCTACAAACTGGGGAAATGAATAGAAACTAATCTCAAAGATATGGCTAAAAGGGAATATTGAAATAGGCTGTTAGTCTCATTCATCCTGTGGTTAAATTTGAGAGGGGAAGGATTTGAATACTTGTGGCCCTCAGGTCACATAAAGCCCTTACTTTGTGATATTTTACATTTTTGCTCTTCTGTTTCAGAAAGCAGATCACAAAGGAAGCTCAGAAGGTATTTACACAGTCACCTAAAATAAGTGATGAAATAAGAGTGAACACTGGACTCATTTGAACTGGTGGATGTTGGTTTAAGAGACTGCTGCTCCTAGCAGAGGAGGCGAAGGTGCTTTAGATACCTACAGGCCCTACACTGTACCGAGCTTATTATTCTTCTGTGATGGATTGAGGGAGTTTGGGTCGTCCACCAAAAGCTGCAAAACTGCTTAGAAGCTCTGCTTCTAATGATTTCTTTTACTGAAACTGTTTTTTGTATTGGAGTAGTGATCCAAAACAGCAGAATGTGTAAAATTGGATATCAGCAAAGGTGTAATAAAAAACAGTTACGTGTACACAAATGTCTTACTTTAAACCAGTGTAATTAGCAATTCTGCTGGTTTATTCTGCTCTTATCTATGTGACTTACTGAGATTAAATTACATCGATAAATTTCCTTTGCGATCATTATATGTCTTTTCTGCTACATTAGTTAGGAATRGCCTCTGCCCGCTAGTATGACAGATGGAGAATAAGCCAATTACGAGCATGCAGTCAACCTATACAGAAAAAGCATCAGGATAAAGAGTACATTTTGAACTAGAATTACATTTTTGTGCTTATATTCACTTTGAATCTGACTGGTACATATGCCATACGAGGTTTCATGTGCCTTTCTTTTTTCACGTGTTTTGCTTTTAAGTGCATGCAATTTTTGTGCCTGGAATATCCATCTTATTTTCTTGCTTCAGAAATGTATTAGACACTATTATGTTTAGTTATGTGCTTAAGAAATGTTTCTGCTATGTATCTGAAACTGCTGTTGTCTATTTTTTAGCTAAATGAATAGGAGAAGAAAAAAACCCAAACAACAGTTAGTGGTACTACAAGCTACAAAGATTGGCCAAAAATACAGGAAAATGAAGAAAGGGTACCCAAACTGTGTAGACACTCTTTGTGGTATATTCTAACTGCTGCAAGATCCTGTTTAGTAAGAGAGAGTAGAGTTTCAAAGGGGAGCAAACTGGCCAAAGAAGAGGTGCTCTTGGCTTTGCTGTGCCAAATGGAAACAGTGAGAGGAAATAGTGAATTGCTGCAACCAGAATGGTAGAAACAGCATCACAACGCTTGACTTGTTGGCCTCAGGTGGACTGACTTCTTGACAAATGGTCATAAAAAGTTTTTTGATAAAAACAGTCATTTTCCTCTGACATACTGATGAAGTCATTTTGACCTTTTTTGAAGCCATCTTGCATCCGCATCTTGCTCAGCATGAATGTGAGGTTATATCTTTGTGCCTGTTTGATTGTCATGCTCCTATACCTGTACTCTGTAAATGGTCCACTCTGAGTAGACCATTTGGGCATTTATTGAAGATCAGTTCTCTTTCAGTTACATCTAGTAAAAAGCAGCACTTTTTACAATCAGTGCTAGACTAAGTCCAATTACAGTTTTTTATTCTGCAGGAAATCTCATTCAGCTATGTCCCCCAGGAAGAAAATGAGACCAAGTATCACATCTGTTGCAATAGAATTGTAAAGGATTGGACTATAAATAATACTTAAAAAGGGATTGTCTTACGCCTGCTACTGATGGCAAAATAAAACCTTTAAAAATATGGATGCATTTGCATTTCAGTTCTAAAGCAGGGGTTTTTTTATGTGTCTTTGTCTTGAACTAACACTATGCCAGCACTGTAAACTTCCTTGTCTTTATTATTGTGTGCTGTGTCTGCCATTTCTGCTTGTCATGAGGTCAGTCTACCACAGAGGTGCCAGGGATTATTTTGTGAAGCTGAGATTTGCGCTGGTAGAAAAAAGCCCCATCTTTCGTTGTAGGATAAACTGAAAGCATGTTAGTTTACTGTGTTTTGACAGGCATGGAATCACTAAGTGACAAGCAGTCCATGCTCACAACGTGTTTGCATTGAGGCTTATCTCAGCAGTTTCCTGTAGATACTTCTTTCTTTAGTTTTCAAAGTCCTGGGACCTTTCAAGGAGGAGTTTGTGGACCTGGAGTTACAAATTTTGATGATACAGAACAAACCCAGGGCTTCTTGAAAGCAGTTATTTGGAAATGCAGTCACGGAGCACCTATTACTTGGCTACCTTGGAGTATTTTAGAAAGGTGATTAAATAGCATTTTCCCCAGTATGGAAGAATAAAATGGAACTGTCTTTCGAAAGCATCAAGCCACCCTTTGTGGCAGACAGGAGAGAAAGGACAGTGCTTGGGAAAGCCCTTGCTGAGAGGAACACCATGACCTGTTCATGGTGTAGGAACTGCTCTGCCCCAGATCTGCCTTCTCTTCCCTTCCCCCCATCCAAGCCTGTTGCCGGCCAGCCTGTCACCTTCAGGAGCCCCCAGACCTCCTGGAACAACAACAGCAAGCATGGTTAACACATTGCACTGGAAATTCAAATTCCCAGGACTGCCTCCCTTGCTATATCCCTTGCATCCCAACCTAACAGGGGAAAATAATTGTGAAACCATGGAAATTAAAAGACTTGCCACTTTTCTTAACTTCCAGCACTGGCAGATGCACCTTCCAGATCTCAAATGCCATTAGCWAGTGTGAGGAGTGAAAGTAACTGCAGGGGACGGGGCCCACATCTATTGACCTGATTTGTCATCCGGGTAGATTTGCTGCTTGCTAGGGGCACGCATTCGGGGTGTTGTAGAGAGGCTACTGAGGCTCATCTGTCCCTCCCCCTGCTGCTCTTCCATGTAGGCACAAATGATACTGCCAAGGCTGACCTAGGAAGTACAAWATGTGACTACAGGGCTCTGGGGGAAGTAGTCAAGGGCATGGGGRTCCAGGTGATGCTCTCCTCAAACCTGCTGGTGAGATGGACGGGCCTGAGGAGGACTTGACATATCCTGTGGGTTAACAATTCATTGCACTGCYGTTGTCGGCAGCAGGGATTCAGCTTCTATGGCCATGGGACCTCTCTGAGGGTCACCACCTGCTTGGAAGAGAAGGGATCCACCTGASTGAACAGGGAAAAGTATCTTTGTCAACAGGCTGGCCAACCTGCTAAGCAGAGCCTTAAACTAGAAMTGGATGGGGGAGTGAGTCATTCCTCAACAAAAAGGGAGTTTGTAAATGTGGTAGGCACACCAAGGGCCTGGGGTGATGGGAACAGGAAGGACATAGCAATCAACAAAACAGCTAAACTGGAATCACTTCAAGCATAGGCATGTAAAAAATGAAGTGCCTGCAGAAGAGCCTTAAGGGAAAACCTCTTAATCCTGTACAGGGGGATCAGCACGCTTGGGTGCCTCTCTGAAATGCCACTACACTAATGCAGGCAGCATGGGCAGCAAAGAGGAGCAGTTAGAAGTTTGTGTGTGGTTACAGGGCTATTACCTCATTGGGATCATGGAGATATGGTGGGATAGGTCACGTGACTGGCACGCTGCTGTGGAGGGATATGGGCTTTTCAGGAAGGACAGGCTGGGAAGGCAAGGAGAGGGAGTTGCCCTTTGTGTGAGAGAGCAGCTGGAACACACAGGGCTCTGCTGTGGCACAGGTCAGGAGCCAGTCGAGAGCTTATGGGTCAAGATTAGTGGGTAGGCCAACACAGGTGCTGTTGTAGTGGGTATCTGCTATAGAATCCCTGATTAGGAAGCAGATGAGGCCTTCTTCAAACAACTGAAAGAAGCCTGGTCCTTATGGGGGACCACCCTTATACCTGCTGGAAGAACAATACGTTAGGGCTCAAGCAATCTAAGGGATTTCTAGAGTACATTGATGACAACTTCCTGGCACAAGTGATTGAGGAGCCAACAAGGAATGATGCTCTGCTGGACCTGATACTGAGAAACAAGGAAGAACTGGTCATGGATGTGAAAGTCAGAAGCAGCCTTGGCTGCAGTGAGCACGAGATGATGGAGCTCAGGATCCTAAGAGGAAGGAGCAGGGCAAAAAGCAGSACTACAGCCCTGGATTTCAGCAGATCTTCAGAGATCTGCTTGGAAGAATCCAATGGGATATGGCCCTGAAGAGAAGAGGAGTCCAGGAGAGCTGGTTGATATTCAAGAATCACCTCCTCCAAGCTCACCCTCATGCAGCCCACGGTGCTTTTTGCATCGTGTGCTGCATGAGGGTGAGTTTTGCCAGCAGGTCAAGGGAGGTCCCTCTCTGTTCAGCCCTGATGAGACCATGGCTGGAGTGCTGTGTCCAGTTCTGGGCTCTTCAGTATTAGGAAGATCATATAGTTTTCCATATCTTCCCTCTGAACAGGGCCACAAAGATGATTAAGGGATTRGAGCATCTTTTACATGGAGGAGAGGCTGAGAGAGTTGGGACTTACAGCCTGGAGAAAAGAAAGCTCAGGGGGATCTTATCTATGTGCATAAATACCTTATGGGGTGTAACAAAGAAAAAGGAACCAGACTCTTCTCAGTAGTGCCCAGTGAGAGGACAAAGGGCAATGGACACAGATTAAAAGCATGAAATTCAATCTGAACACAWGAGAACACTTTTTTACTGTGAGGATGGTCAAACACTGGCACAGGTTGCCTGGAGAGGTTGTGGTGGAGATAGATATTCAAAACCCAACTGGACACGGTCRTGTGCAACCTGCACTAGTTGACCCTGCTTGCACAGGGGGTTGGGCCAGATGATCTCAAGTGGTCACTTCTAGCCTGAACGATTCTGTGATTCTGTAAGGGTTAGCCTGACTTGAGGRCCAGATGCTGGTTACCATGAAAATAGTACAGGGAGGCACAAATGAAGCCACTTCCAGTGTTGCTTGCAGTAGCTGAAGCTGCAAGCTCTAAAGGGTGTTTCCGCCTGGATGGGTTCCTTTCCTTCTCGTTCACCCTTTTCACCTGCATCCCAAGGATGTCTTACACTGGAAGGTGTGTTCTTTGGCCTCATCTCCCAAGCAAAGCTGAGACTGGGAGTAGCTTGGTACCAAAACCAGCCTGTTTGACCCTTTGCACCTCTCACCAGCTGGCGCACTGTAGTTCCTCAGAGAGCCTCAGAGGTATTGTTTTGCAGAGCCCTGCAGTGTGCTATGAGTGAGGGGATGCACAAAAATTAGCCTGGGAAGACCTTTCATTTGGTTTGGCATGGAACTCTTCCCACCTCTTTGGGCAACTTTTGCTCTTACATGAAGTGACTCTTCAAACTGGACATACACATTTAGGAGTTCCCAGTAATTATTGTTGAATACACACAGCAGAGAAATAGGATTAACATGCTACAAGGCTAAGAATTATCATGCTTACCACCCTGATGAGTCTGCTGGCCAGGCATCACTCAAGTGGAGGAGGGCTGGTCTTTGTTCCTCCCTAGAAGAGGCTCAGCCTCAATGTTGCTAGTTGCTGTCTTCCAATTCTTCATGTTTTTTTTAAAGTTGAGATTTTATACTTCCTCAGGCAAGTTTTCTCCTCCTGAAGCCTTGCTGTGCTGACTGTTCCATCCTGACAATAACTTCTCTGTGTTTTTACTTTTCTTATTTTGCATGGCCTCCACTAGTGTGCTTTTCCACACCAAAACGACAAACTTCTTAGTAAAGCTGAGTCAATAGCACGCAACTGGGCTGCACCAGCGTAGGGTCTGGATGACAGACAGCTGAACCCTGAGCTGAGGGTTACAGGCAAGGGAGGGCACTGATTTTAGAGGCAGCACCTTGTACACGGAAGAAGATGCAGGTATACTTTGTTGGGTAGAGGTGTATTTCCAAATAGAATACCTTTTGTGGAGGTGGAGTGAGTTGTAATTATAGGTTGAATTTTGCCGAGAGTAAATGTTTTTACAGTACCTCCCTCCTGCATTCAAATCTTGTTGCCTTAGATAATGTTCTCTGACATGTGCTTACTGAGTACCACAATGGCTACAGAACTTTATGTTATTCCTCATGGCCACAGGGAAGTATGACTGCTGCCCTCCCAACCCAAYGGAGGGAACTGATGTTGCCAGTGCAGCATTGCTTGTTCACTATTGTACATGGGCAAAAGGGATGTTTGGAAGCTGCTCTTCTGGGCTATAGGCTGTAGTCAGACTTTYTATTTCTAGTGTGTTGTGACAGGAAAACAAGCCTCCTGAGTAAGTCCCAGGGGGGGCGAYAGTGCAATAAGCAGTGGTCAAAAATGGGAAACTGCATGCTTAAAAAGAAAAATTCAAAAGCCTTGGCTCAGTGAGCAAAAATTTGCTCATCACAAAGTTTAATTTGTTTTGGTGTGTTTAGTAAATGCCTAGGATAACATGCTGAATAACAGTGTTTTCAGGGCTGTTTGAAGCCTAGTGGAAATAAGACACTAAGTGTGTCAGCTTTGTCAATCGGCATGATGTGGTGGTTGATTTGGAATGGCAAGAATGGAAACATGCTCCAGCTGTGCACCTTACATGATGCTCTTAGAGAACTAGGTAGGTCAGTGTCTTGAACAAAACAAACACAACTCCAAGTTCATTTATTTGATTAAATGCAGATCATGGTAAAATTATGAAGTAAAGCATCAGTCAAAATCTCACTGGTGTTTCTGTCAATACCATGACTATCTTTGCTGAGATGCACTCATAAGTTACATAATTCGTTATAAATCATTACATAAATCATACATTGATCAATGGTACAGGTAGCAAGGAAAYTTTTCAGATATTAGCCAGGAAACAGGTATAATTAGATTAAATTAGAAAAAGGAAGCAGATTTGAATTCTGGAGGTTTTAGATTGCATATCAATAAGAGGTAGCAAGAAGCATGTTGCTCATAGCTTGCTTAGCATTTTTGCTGATTGGAACTCTCAGCAACTTTAACCTACAAAGTTTAGAAAAATGAGGAAAAAATGCAAAGTGATTAGAAGTCAGCGATTAAATGTTCAGAGCTGGACCATTTTCCCTCGCTGCCACATTTTTTCATGAAGCTGCAAGGGCAGGAGAGAATGAATSTAAAGTGTCTGTRTACACAYRGTGAGACAGGGGAAGGTGAGGGGCRTTTTGAGATTATTCTGRGTTTTGTATTAATTTTGTTAACTTCCAACAGTCTTTAAATTTGAAATGAACATAAGGAAACTGCATTGTAATGCAAATGCAGGTTTTCCAGTGAGGAAAAGAGAGCATATAGATTTCTACAAGTTCTTTTTTTTTTCTTTCAGGGATTTCTTTCATCTTTGGGAGGTTCAAGAAGGTGAACTGCATTTCCCTTGAAGTCAGTGCTTGGCATGGGGATAGATGATGGCCTGTGTGTAGAGAGCTTTTATGGTTCCACCTTACTCTTGAACAACAAAGCCAGAAGAGCAGGTTTAATGCAAGCAAGCAAAATTCTGCACTCTGTTTTCTGTGGAGGGCTGTTTCATTAGGACAATGGAAAGCAGCAGTAGAGGGATGGTCTTTGAGGCACAGGGTGACGTCTGGGTGCTGCCTTACTTGGGGGGGGGACCTTGAACAGTGAACCTTGGGTGCTGTCTGGGAGCAAGTAATAGCTCATTCTAGGGGAGAGCAGAATCTGCCAAAAAAGAGAATGCTCTTGGTTTTGTTGTGTCTGATGAAGAAGTGGAAAGGGTGGTCAACCTTAAATTTCAGAACATGGACAACAGATGTAATTACTGGTCCTGTAACTGTAGTAGCAGCAGCTGCCTCAGTGCCTTCCTCATCAACTACAACAAAAGACTTGTGAAAAACTTTGGAGATCAGCACATCACCCTTCTTAGCCATTCCACTGAAATCAGCATTGTTGCCGAAGGCACTGCGCATTCCCATGCTATTCAGATTATCACTGAGGTCATATCTCTCCTCCATTGTGAACTTAGGTATGTACAGATCCACAAGAGTTTCGGTCATCTTCTTGGAATCAGTCCATTCGGACAGCTTCTCATACGTCAGTTCTCTTTCCAGCTATCRTTTAAGAAAGAGAAGGAATTTGATGTTTGCAAGGAAAAAACAATTAATTAACTATGAGTTAATCAATTTTATGGCAATTTAATGAATTAAACAGTTTTTAAATGGCAAATTTAACATTTAGCTGGAAACATGAAATATACATCAGTTTTACTGATGGTCAGAGGCAGGGTGTGCAACAARCATTTAAGACTTAATGCTGCAAGGTTTTGAGCACCACCCCTGCCRAATCCATTGCAAAAGAAAGGTAGGGTACTCAACACCTGCAGCTGCCATCCTCTGAGGTAGTTCTTCCCTCTCKTTTAGTTCAGTCTTGATGTGAAGGAAATTGCTGGGAGATTGCCAGCTGTGTGGCAGGTGGTTTGGTCCAGTTCCATAGAAACAAGTGTTAACATTGCACGTATTTCCTTGGCAATTTTAAAACAAACTGCTTCCAGCAAAATATTTCACTGCCACTCCGTGTCTTGTGCACTATGTCACCAGGGTTCAGCTCAGATCAAGTGGAGGACAGGAATGAATGATATTCTTGACATGATAGATGCCAAGAATTTAACAATCTTGCAATTGTAGTAACTACAGTGGCAGATCTCATTATTGTAGCAAATGCAGTTTCACCAAAATCCTAGTTTTTCAGACAGCAAACAAATGTGTGTGGGAGCAAACAGAATGAGAACAAGATGGTGAATAAAATTCCAGGCCATGGAGGTGTCTGTTATCTCAGGAAGAGGCTGTGACTWCTTGTGCAGTACTGTCCCTCCCGAATGTGCAGTGAAGGGAGCTTTAACAGATCATGTAGGACTGGGTGTCAGTCATGGGGCTGCTGAAGAGCTAAGCACCTGATTATGCACAGTCTTGACTGTCTTCAGTGCTTACCAAACTAAGGGCACTCAGTGTGGAGGAACTTTCTTGGGATTAGATAGGTATTAAAGGAAATTAACTCAGCTAGTGGAGGAGATCAAACAGCATGTCCTCAGAGGGGGAAATATGGTTGCCAGCCTGTCCTTTTTTTTTTTTAATGACTGGGTGGTGATACAAAATGGATGTAGCATACTTTTTTACCTGTTCGAGACCCGTAGTGCTGTCTTTGATGTCATCGGGAAGGAGGATGAACATACTGAGTTCGTGTTTCACATACGGCAACTCAATCATTTTGAAATTCATTGTTTCCATGATGAGAACTGGAAATGTATATCTCATGTGCATCATCTTCACAGGCTTGGTCTTGTTCTGCAAAGTATTTATTTATAAGTAAGTAAGAAGTCATTCCTTGAAAGGAACGATGACGATGACTCAGTGCAGTGGAGGCAGAGGAAAGTTTTGTAAGMAGCTTTTATAACAGCGATACGTAATTCGTTTTCCAAAGCTTTTCTTGACTAGACGATAYTGCTTATCTTGGTGCTTGTCCCAGAGCATTTTGTTGGGGGCTGAACTGACTAATTTTTGTCTTCTCCCCAAAACATGCACAGCAGCCCACAGAGGAGAGAGGAAGAGAGTTAGAAATGTCTGCAAGGATTAGGGGAATGGAACAGGTATGGGATATGGCCTTACAACACTATGGCAGAGAAACAGCTATGGTTTAAGAGGGCGAGTGTTTTTCTGTGGTCTCCTCTCTCTGGCAATAARAAGTGACTAGCTGATTAGTCTTTGTGTCACAACCCTTAACAGAAGATAACACTAATATCTGAGCAAAGGGGCTCATGATAAGGGGAGTTYCTGGCAAGCAGTGACCTTTGCAGGAGTATGTAATTTCTCCTAACATCTGCGTCCCTTTGTTCAGGGAAGCAGCCGATGTATATGTGCTAATCAGAAGGCAGAAGCTACAGYTGGTGGAAATTGCGCAGAGCTCTTGCCTTTTGATGTGAATTCATKGACATCTCTTCTGGATACATGCCATTAACATTTCTTCTAGTCTTGCCCAACCACGCACCCATTCAGGGTACCCTGTTGCAGCTGTATGTGAGCAGGTATGTTTGCGCCTAGCTAGGCTGCACAGCACAGGGGCCCAGGTACCGTACTCACCCACCACATGGCATGTAGTCCCTGTCCATGAAGCTTGGACTCTCAAAATCATGTCTTTACAATCTAGCCCTTTTAGCCCTTTTAGCACTGTTTTACCAAAAGGTCTTAAGTGACTCTAGTGCTTTTGGAAACAGTAGCTGTTATCTGGAGCTCWTTAACATTTACCTGAGCAGCATCTTAATGTTGCAGTGAGCTGAGCACTGACACATTTTGCTTTTCACAGAGAGTCTAGTTACCACAGGGATACCTAAAAGACTTACGCAATGGAAAGATTTCAGCAGTAGCTGTTGTCACCAGGCTGTTTACGGTAAGAAGGACATCGGAGGAGCTTACCTTGCTCAGTCGGAAGGGTTGCAGATCYGTATCTTCTGCCTGAAATTTCACTTCCCATTTTGCCTTGAAGTAAATAGCATTTACCAGGATCAGCTTGGTGGAGTTTACCACATCTCGTGAGCTCAGCAAATTCTTGATTTTGCCTTTTGAAATCAGAAGAGTCAGRTTTCATTCCAGTGTAGCACAGTGAGGACGTTTTGATTGTTTTTTCTCTCAGTTCAACTCCTTAGTGAAAAAGTCCATGCCTCAGTGCCCTAATCCCTAAAATACTCCCTGACATAAATCARGTGGTTTGTTTACAGTTTCCAAAGCTGTTTGCTGCCTGCTTCTCCTGGCTAGCTGACAAGGATTGACTCCTTCCCCCAAAAATGTCACAGCTTCATGGCAAGCAGCTAGAAGTAGAAAGCCATATAGTGCCTCACCAGCTGGTTGCGCCAGGTAAAAGGAGGCCAGCACCTCTGGCCAGTGCAGGATTGGTACARCCAGGCAGGCATCCCCACCTGCCTCGGAGCACACTGGTAGGCAGAGGTGTTTCTCCCTTCTGTCTGCTCTGCCTGTGGTGCATGTGTGCAGGGCCAGGGCAGCAGTTGTGCTTGAGGACCAGCTGATGCAGGGCACAGAGGAGTTGATGGGAGCCTCCCCAAGGAGCTCACTGAGGTCTGGATCAGGTATTTGAAGCTGCTTAAGTGTGCTGCTCTTTCTCTGTCCTCCCACTGCATCTCTGCTCACTGTCCGCATCGGAAGGCATGACCTGGCTGCTGCAGTAGCACAYGGGGAAGCAAGGGCACCTGCCCAGAGGATGTGGCAGGCTGACTTAACAGGAGAGGAAAGGTGCTGGGGTTGAGCTCAGCTTACCCTCAGTTTGTTTTTCAACCCAAGCATTGATTTCCTTTCTGGATTCTTCCCACGCTGTCTTAAAGTTAACCTTGTGTGGCTCTGCTTTGTAGTAGTTCTTACTGAGCTGTATGTATCTCTGAAAAATAGCAAAAAAAAAAAAAAAAGAAAAAGAAATAAGTTCTATACTGGATTTTTCAGTCCCAAAGGGAAGTTGTTAGCTCTTGGACTTTTTGATAGCTTCTTGGGCCTAGAGGACTGAAGGATCTTGCTTGTTACTCTCTGTTGGACTGTGAGTTAATAGTTAAGAAATAACCAAAGGACAGAATATTCTCTTCTTTTGTTCCCACTTTTATTTGGAGAAGCRAGGAAGACTGTGCACGTCCCATGGATGTGCTTATTTTAATGTCTCGTTTACRGTTGTATATATTGGGGATTCTGATAATAAAGCCATATTGCATGAAAAGGAATCCCCACACTACAGCCAAAGGGCAATGCATCCTTAAATACTGTGAGCAGACTGACTGGTATTTTCCAGTTAAGTTTAACACTGGAATCCAGGGCTCCTCATTTGGAGTATTCAGGGTCAGCTTCAAACCTCTTCTATTAATGACAAGTAATTAAAATGAGAAATATTTTTTGCACCTTTTCTTACTCCTCTCTGAGATTTAACTTACAGGCAATAATGGGAAGGTTTTTTCCACATAAATGCGGTTGGCACTTCTCAGCAAGTAGGTGCTTCTGGGTTTGTTGATGGCAGTCAGGAGCTCTTTGAAGCCAGAATGGATATCTTCAGCTTGCTTGTGCTCAGGTTCCTTGGAAAGAGAAGCCATACATTCTGCAATTGCATTTTTGCATGAAGTTTTCAAAACATGTTAAGTGATGTATGTGGGAGAGTGATTTGGGTTCCTCTCTCTTGCTTTTTATTTTTCCAAGTTTACCAYCGCTGCAATTTGCAGGGCTCTGTTTATGACTGGATTAACTGATTTGCCATACAGCAAACCTTCCAGACTATCCCAGAGACTTGTCCTTCCATGCTTCTCAGAGTCTGAGTGAGTGAAAGGAAGGGAACTTGAACCTGYTGTGAAGTATACTGTACTTTAAAGAGGGGTGCAGACAAGAAATACTGGAATCCTAAAGCTGTATCTGGACATCTTGATTCTGGAGATTCTTTATCTTGGGATTTCAGTTCTAATAGATACCATTTTTCTTCYCTTTGGTCTCCCCCGACAAGGTCTGGCCACAGAAGAAGAGCCTTCAGCTCCTGCTGCTTGAGTGAAATGAAGAACCTGCAAGCAGAGTTTCCAAAGGTAAGAAATAGGCATGAAGGAACTGGTGTGACTTAGAGCCAAATGGGGATCAAACGGTTGTCTTGTTTTGGCCCGTATGATAACTCACTGTGCTATCTGCTGCTTAGGTGACTAATCAAAGKGATGCTGAAGCTGTAGTATAGGTAAATCCCATAGAGTAACAATGAGTAGCACTGTCCCCCTCCCAGAGCATTGATGCTCCTGTCTGCACGCTGCAAGGCTGAACTCCCTTCCACAGCTGTTGCTCGCAGCAACAGCAATGTGTTTGTGCAAACCCAAATGGTTCTCCCCACGGTAATGGTACGAAGGCACCAGAACGGGAGTGCGGTGACACAGAGCAGAGTGCTGGGCAGTGCTGAGCACCACAGCTCCCTCTGAGCCAGCAATGTGCCCACGTGGCGTTAGGAAGGATTGGGTCGTGAGTTGTGGAGATGCCAAAGCCCTTCCTATTTTCCTGCTGGATTGTCAGGCGGTTGTTTAGGAAAGCATAAATCAAGATAGAAAGATGCATCCTGGCCAGGGGAGAGAGGGAGGGTGCTGGGATGTGCAAACCTCCTGCCAATTAGTTAGGAGCTACTGGAATCAGCTGTTTGCTTCTCACAGGGAATATCCCATCTGTGACAGAATCATAGAATCACAGGATAAATTAGAAGGTGTAGAATAATTTAGAAGTCAGGTTCAGAGAACCTCTGTGCTCAGCGTGTGAGACCACAGGATACTTTCTATTAGTGGAGAAGTGGGGAACCTGCTATGAAATTAATAAAATTTATCATTCACTTGTTACATTCTCTGGTCTGCCTTGGTTCCTTGTCATTGCTGTGGCAAGTTTTTCTGTCTAACACTAAATTTTGCAGGCAGTACAGGAGTAAGGTATTGTATGGGGTGTATGCTTCATAGAGCAACCTACCTCCGCCATCTCTGTTGCTGTATTGCCTTTTGCACCCAGGTACATCAGAGCCAGAGCAGATGATACACTCCAAGGGGAAAAGAAAATGTTTTTGCCCTTGTTGGTCTCATTCAGCTTGTTGAAAAGATCAACAGTAAACTTGCCAATTGATGTCCAGTTGACCAGTTCCATTGCTACAGCCTGGAAAGAGGCAATAGACAGAATTGTACTATTTGAATGTTTAAAACTATGTACACAGTGCATATTAGTGAGAAATGTTACATGTGCAATACAATGCATTGGCACCTACTAAAACTAATAGCCTAGTTATATGTTTTATCTTCCACACAGATACTGTTTGCCACCTGTTAGGAGCAGCAATTTTGTTTAGGTTTTTTCTTATCCAGATAATATTTTCCTATAATAGTACATATGTCCTCTTTTATACATCTGCAGTTTTCTTTGTGTTTCTTTCTGCCTTTGGTTTTCAAAAATGTGCAGATTTGTAAGCTGCCTATTTTTCTTCCTTTTCGTCCTTAACTAATGTTTTATCAAAGTAATGTTCCCAGGGGAATTTAAATGCAATTTTAGTGCATAGGTTCACAGCACACATGAGTTTCCCACTACTTCATTTTGGATCTGTATAGAATTGAGAGCTGATACTGAGAGAGAATCTAGGCATAATTCTTAGGCTTGTGTGCTTTTCCTGGCCAGCCACCTATTCTGAGAAGTATCATGAATAGCAAAGCTGTTATTTGCTTTTAGATTGATGGAGTTTTATTCATGATGTGTACCYACCACCCCTTCTGTATGTTCCAGCAATTTTATTTTCCCCAGAAACTGGCAGATTCCTTGAGATTATGAGTGTTCCAGACTTGCCCAGTAGTACCTGCCTCATGTTGTTTTCCAGTCAAGAGACCAGAAATGTCATTGTTATTGTTACTGTTATTGTTTTATTAAGATTTATATCTATGGAATGGAGCTACAGAAATTGTAGAGCAATCTCTGAAGTCTACAGGTGTTTATCAAGTGTTTGGTTGCCAAACCACTACAGTTCTTCTGGCAGTCAGTGTGCTGTCAGTACCAAATCTGTACCACAGAGTGATTTTCTTTCCTTGGAGAACACAACCAAGAGAGCACCCAGATGGAAATTTCTCTGTTTTCCACTAATGAATACTCCTCTGAATCCCTGGCCTGATAATGTGCAGTGCAGTGCCTTTGCAGAATGAAAATGGCCTATCCTTCACGTGAAGTATGGGACTCYCTTATTAAACTGAAGATTTTAATTAATGAGACAGTTACTGCCCTAAGAAAACTTTCCTTCTTGTGATCAATTCTGCCCCAAATCAGCAGTTTTCCTTAGCCTCAAAGATTTATTTTCTCTAAGAGTTGACATCCAGAAAAACATGAGGCAAGAATAATGCACTATAACACTGGTATATTATAATTTACTTATACAGTCATGCAAGCCATAGATCACTTTTTAAAAACATCAGAAAAGTTAATTRAATTGGTTTAAATATTTACCTCTGATCTCATGAGGGAGAAGACTTAGGTCTTGTCCTCAGTCARGTTCTGCGTCTGTGTGTTAAGCAATGAATAAATTTGGAAATATAGTACTGCTTGCACCTCCCTTTCCTTCTCCCCTACATCCAGGTTGTTTTTGCCTACCCAAAGCTCCTTTCTACCAAATCCCCAAAAGATTTTATATAATTTTGTCGTCCTTGTTGACCTTGTCACTTTTCAGTTTTAGACATTTCAAAAGGACAATGGAATTAAAATCTCAGCTCTATTGTTACACCACAATAGTCTACTATTAGGATAGTGGAAGGTTTACCCATTCAGATGGTCTTCTGGTGTTGTGGAGACAACTGGTCTGTTGTTTAAAATAAATGACTAGTAAAACGGTCACACAACTAGAATACTTGTTTTTGTTTTGGATATATGCAGATATTATAGACCTGTTTCTTTCCTCCAGCTTYGTGCAGCTGTGACTCCTGGGTTTCAAATGCAGTACGTCAGCATAAAATGTCAAGCTTAGTGATTGAATTAGACACTGGGAGTCCAGCTTCAGATTGAAGATCTTTAGGAGCATAGACAGAGGCAAGGCCGTGAAGGACCATTCAGGGTAAGGGATGGATACCCCACTGGTTGTGCTGGTGAAGAAATCTCATTGCAACCATGGCTGGGAATCATTTGAGAGAAACACTGCAAAACACTGAGTTAGTGCATCGTACTTGCATGTAGTGAAGGAGGGCAAGGACTGAAACAACCCCACTGGGAGGGCTCAAGCAAGGATGGAGTGAAAAAATACAATGGGGGCAAATATGGCACAGTAGTTGTCACTCTGCAGTCCCAGAAGAGATCCGGGCTGCTGTTGAGTGGTGGAAGAAGGAGAAGGTGGTGTCAACAACTGTAAGACCCTGGGGGACAGGGGAAGGGGAATGGAGGAAGGGAAGGAAACTGTACTGTGTGTAAGCATTTTGCTGCAAGCCTGATTACAGGAACAAAGTGGGTCAAGTCTTCTAAAAAGTGGTGGAAATCAATACGTTGTGCAAGGCAATGAAGAAATATCACAAATTAAACAAGTGTTGGTCTTAGTACGATGAATAAGTCCTCAAGAAATCAGRATAGGAGAAAGGTCAGCTGAATGGTTAGGTGCTGGGAAAGCCCAAGCCAGGAGACTCCAAGTCCCAAAGAAGTATGCTGAGAGTAAACAAGCTAGCTTCCTTTGCTAGTCAAGATGCAAGGATGCCAGGCAGGATGAGAAAGGGAGGTTGCAAGGCAGAATGTCTGTTGACAAGAGAGACAAAATCACACATGTTAATTGAAAGGGACATCCAGAGGTCAACCTCCTGCTTGGAGCAGGGCCATCAGTAGATGAGGTCAGCCACAACCCTTCCAAGGATGGAGATTCCCCAACCTTTCTTGGCAACCTTCTCTGGTGCTATGCTGCCCACCCTGGGAAAAGGTTGTTCCCTAATGTGCAACTCACCCTTCAAGTGCTGTGGCCATTGCCACCTGGTAATGATCTGGCACTGCCAGAGGATGTTAACTGTCATCTTTGCAATCATGCTTAAAATAGTTGAAGRAGAGAGAAAAGGTGACTCACATTTCCATTGACTTTAAAGGCCTGTGAGTGAGTTTGGGTGCATGTTATCATGGTCTTGTTCCTCCTTGGCTTCCCAGGCATGGCTTTCCTGTCTTTATTCCTGAGGCACATCAGGAAGTGCTTGAGGGACTTGGCCATGGGGACGTGAAGCCCTTGCCTTGGGTGAAGCAGGGCATGGCAGAATTGCATCTGAATGCACAGGGATCCTGTGTCATGTTTCACAGCTGAGTCAGACAGAAGGCAGTGCTGTTGAGGTTGTAYGGGGATACAATAAAGCACTTGCTTCACAACACTTTTCCTATGCTCCTTCCCAYTTGGGAAGCAGAGCCAGAAGGGACTCTGGAAGCAGCTGGTCACATGGAAGAAAACAGAAAGGACTCAGTGACCGTCAGCAGTCTCCTTTTTGTCAGGAAAAAACAGTCCTGCTGTCCCAAGAAGAGATATTTCTAGTAAGATGCTGGTGGGATGTGCAAGTCCTGTAAGAGACCCAATCCTTTGCTCTCTGTTCCGAATTCAGAGAGTTAGGAGCATCCCCTGCAAATGTGCATGACTGATTAGGACACTCTCCTCCTTAGGAGAAAGAGCTGTGACAGAAGTAAATGTGTACTGTGGGATTCGCATGTAATCTTCCAGAAASCACTTAGGGAGTTAGTATTACAGGCTTGATTCTGCAATCTGATCTTGCCTCAAACCAGTGAAATAAGTGACAAAGCAAAATGAGAGTAAAGCAGTGCAGTGCTGGGCTGGCAACAGTGTTGAATGCATGAAAGGTTACAAAGGAGAAGGTTTCAAGGCACATACGTTTTATTTTCCTCCAATTCTGTCTTGTTCAATATTTTCCAGTTGCTGTGGGACAGAGATTAGAAAGTACATATGTTAGCCCCTTTGCATGCAGAAAAGAACCACCAGTGTCAGGAACACAGAGGATTTTGCAGGTTTATTTCATTACCAGCTGTGCCAGGCTGCAAAGTTGGTATAAAACTGACAAGAATGTGGGTGAGGTAGCCCTCCTGGGATGACCAGTTTAGTGAGCTGAAACCAATGGAGATGCAGCAGCATTCTTCAGGAAGGAGTTTTTCCTGTTTCTTTTCTTCTTATGTACCAGAGCAACTGTGTTGGGAATTACTGTTTTAGATCAGCTTAGTCTTTTCTGCATTGTGGCAGTTCTGGTTCAGAAAGCGCTGAAAAGATGCATCAATGTTGTTCTGTGCACAGTTTGGTACTTATAGGGTAATGCTAACCATTTTTGGGTTCTTTGGCCAGGAAAATGAGCCAAAGGCTTGAATTCCAGATTATTTTTAATATGTGCTCCCTTCTAACATTAAGACATTTGTCAACAGTACAGGAAAATGAAGAAGTAGTGCACAGACTATTGAGATGCTCTTCTGGTGTGTATTTTGTTCATTATTATTGTTACAAGGGCCTGTTTAGTAATGGTCGAGTTTCTAGGGGGAAGAGAACCTTCCCAAGAAGAGGATACTCTTGGTCTTGTTGTGTCTGATAAAGAAGAGGAAGGGGTGATCTGCTACAAAAATAACGGTAGCACCAAGACTTCGTGATGCCAGTGCTGCTRAACTGGCAGCTGCTGCCTCTGTGCCTTCTTCATTGACTTCCAGATAACACTTGTGAAAAACTTGTGACAAAAACAGCTCGCCATTCTCTGACATTCCTGTGAAATCAGCTTGACCTTCAGTGAAGGCATCTTGTATCCCCATCCTGCTCAAAGTAGATTTGAGGTCGTATTTCTCTTCTAACGTGAACCTGGGCAGATAAACCTCCATTTTCATTTTCTCCATTAATTCTGSGCTGGTCCATGCAGACAAGTTTTCAAAAGTCAATTCTCTTTCTAGCTGCAGTTAGTAAAAAGAGAATCAGAAAAATTACAGAGCGTTCAAAAATCTGTGCCACCCTAAGGGCTGTTTCTTTTCTTTTCTTAAACAGAGARCTTTTCAAGCTGTTGTAAGAGTACGAAAAAAACAGTAGTGAAAGACCAATTTGGAGATCTTTTTGACTAAGGGAGTATGTTGCTCTACAGTAGGTCAATGCAGTATTTGAACTGTTCTCAGTAATTGTCAGGGAATATAGCAGGGTTAAATAGTTGCAGAACAAAAACATCAGTGTCAAGTAACAACAGTCTGGTTGATTTGCTGTTCACATTTCTGTCTTCCCTACATTTTAGAATTTACTGAAAAGAGCTTTTTTCCTACAGWACACACACTAACTTAAATGAGAATTTAATAAGAGTTTATTATCCAAAGGCAGGATCCATCTCTTTACAGAAGGTGGCAGTGTCCWTATGTATTAGCTCTGGACTTCCTGGAAAGTAATGGAGGCTGTCCAATTAGTGGTTTGTTTTGTTTTTTTTTTTTTAATTAAATCATATCTGTCTGAATCGGTACCGACAGTGAATCTCAGCAGGACTGGCTTTCTGTCCCCATTTTTGTTCAGCTGGAAGAAGAGCCAGTCTTGCACAGTTTGGGTTACCTATTTCCAGGGCTGATCAACATTAGGRACCACAGAAGTGCCAGCTGCCAAGAGTAAGAAATTTAGTCTGAGCTCCAAGATGTTCAAGTTTACAGTGCTAGACCAAGTTTGGGGTTTGCTTTTCCTTGAGCCTGATCAGTACCCTCCTTCCTAGAAACATGACCGCAAACTGGTCTTTTACCTCCCACACGCATAAAATAAGTAAATAATGACACTCTTGTTTTTTCACATGATTTATGTTCTCAGYTGCTTTACCTTTTGTAGGCCGGTGATGTCACTTGGTAGCAAGATAAACATGCTGAGGTCATTCTTGACGTATGGAAGCTCAAGAACATCAGTCTGGACTGATTCTATGTAGGTCCAGTTAAATTTATCACTCAGGTACATCATTGGCACTGGTTTAGTTGTATGCTGCAACAAATCAAATTAGATGTTTGCCATTTGTACTCTGACTGAGCAGTAAAGGACTGAGTTAAAGTAGCACAGTGGAAGTTTATTGTATTTACTGTACAAGCTGCCCAGTATGTCTGAGACATCCTTATGGCTCTAAGTGGTAGGACACAGGATCTACAGAGGACCTCTGGTCTTCTGGAAAGGCACTTGGAGGSTAGGCAGGCTATCTAAGCTGTCTCAGATGACACCTATTACAGGAAGCTGTATTCCACTCTGATTTGTTGTATGGTTAAAAATGAAAATGTAAAGAACTAACCCATACAGTTTTGTTCACCTCTTTGTTTTCCCTGCCTTCAGAGGACGGAAGCTTGTTTCAAGTCAGCTTCTGACAATTTTTACTTTTGGCTCAGGTGCTAGTATGTGTGTGCAGTCTTTGTGCTGAAGATATGGTGAAGAAAATATACTGTATGCATTAAATGAAATAACTTTCATGCCAGCTTTCATGTGGATTTAAAGACTGACAGGAATTTCTCTCCCTCATCTTTTTCACTGCTTTTTCCAACTGCAGTCTAGCATATAGGTCAGTATATTCCCATACCGTGTTTATTCTGAAAGGCCTTTGCCTGGTAGCTTTAGCTTCAAACTGTGTTGCCCAGTTTCCTTTGAAGTAGAGCGCATTTATCAGGACTAGTCTGGTGAGCGAATCTACGGATCCGGGAGGCAGCAGATTTTGGATTTTACCTAGAGAAAACAGAAGGACATTTACACATTTGTCCAGTTTTACTGTTTCRGAGTAAGTGTTGGCACAATTTCTGCAGATATAAGCCAGGGAAATTGGAAGTGCTGATATAGCATGCTTCTAGCTTGAGATTATTTGCAAATAAGTGATTTCTGGGGTAACTTTGATTTACAAAGAAGAGTAAGCCACATTTCTCACACGTTCAGATGGAGGACACTTAATTTTAGTAAGGGTTTGTCAGTGGATGACTGCTTTAGGAAAACYGATCTGATTTACCTTTCTGAGGTGAATTGTTTACCTGCCTTGGGCCYCTTGGGTAAAGAGACTTTGTTCAATGCCGAAATGGCTTCTTTTTGAATTGGGAGAGGAGAGGCAGGAGCTTACCTTCAGTCTGGTGTTCAACCCTGGAATTGATCTGTCTTCTGATTTCATCTGCTGCTCCCACAAAGTCAACTGACTGTGGCTCTGCATTGTAGTATTTCTTGGCTAACTGTAAGTATTCCTGCGGTGCAAGAGAAACAGCTGTCTTATGTCTGCCAATGTGAATGCTAATAAATAACTACAGCCAAACAGAGAGAAAACGTGATAAAAATGACATKGACTACTACTCCTTTGACACAGCATTTTGTCAAAGGAACAAAGTCTTTTTTAGTGGAAATACTCAATTTAAATGTTTGCATCTAACCATCTGCAAATCACCCTGAAATTAGATACACATCCCATAAAACTAAAATTTTAGTGTCCAAAGTCTCAGGAAGGGTCTCACAGAAAATATTTATGTTAAGGATAACAACATGATTTTCAGATGTAATGAAAATATTTAAAAGCATATAGTTTATGGCATGTTATCATAGGTAGATCATAAAGGTTAAATGGCACTACGTAATCTGAATAAATGGCCTACTTACCTTACTGAAAGGCAATGTTTTTTCTCCATATAACTGGTTGACGCTTTTAAGCAGGTAATTTTTAGTGGGCTGGTTGATTTCAAAGTTGAGTGCTTTAAACCCAGTATGGATATCATCCGATTTGCCAATTTCTGTCTTGGAGAAAAGGAAAAAAGAAGTTACTCGTCTATTGTGTAAAATAGTTCAAAATTTCTGATTTCTTCCTTCATGCAGCTCCATGTAACTTATTTCTGTTGAGGTGATCTGTTACTTGTATTGCAACACAAGAGGTGTTCTAAACCAGACAGCTATTAAAAGAATCATTTGAAAGTATTAAAAGTTGCAGACATGGTATAGACACTCTAAGTGTCTCAGAATGCAAGTGGTAAGAGCCTCAACGATGTAAAACATTTAAGAGTTTCTAAGTGGAGATTGTGAAACTAAGTATATCCAGAGAGTGAGAGACAGAATGTAATTGTTAAACAATGCATGAAGATTTGGCTGTGTGACTCATTTCGTTTATGAAAGTTGAGTGTGTTACATGGAAAGTTGTCCCCTAAATTTCTTAATCGTGCTCTTAATGTTAATATTTTGTAATTTTTTTKTAAGTTGCAGTAATTGCAGTAAATTGCAGTAAATTCGTTATCTTGAAGTAACAGGATTAAATGAATGTGGGCTCAAACTCTCAAATGAGCTCAAGGAAGTGAAGCTGTGAATTACTAAACTAAAAATCTGTGCTGTATTCATCTTGTCATTACATCAGAATCAGAGGCATGAACAGACACTTAAATTTCTAAACTGTTAGAACAGTCCCTTTGCCCTACCCACAGGGCTCTGTAATTCTTAAAATTCACACAAGCATTACTCATGAGGAACAATCCCTCTCCTGTTCATGCAGTGCAAATGAGTTGTTGACATAGCCCCTAAAATAAGTCTTCCCGCCATAGGATTTGGCTGTGGAATGCAGATCCAAGTTCCCATTCATCAGAACTCGCGGCCGCTGGGGCTTTGTGGGCAGCCTGCAGGGAAATGGCTCACTCCCACAAAGAATAAGAATGACGGGAAAGAGCAGGGAGAAGAGCTTGACGCCACCATGGTTGAACTGTCAATGAGGAAAACCTGCCTTTACTGACTCACAGGGATTACGTCTGCTTTTCTGTATTTTTCTGCTATCTTAAATTAAGTATACTTTGGTACAAGATGCCTGCCAGTATGTCAAAGAAATATCTCGGGAATATAATGATTTCCACTTCTCCAAGGTTTATTGCAAGCAACTGGTCTGCCTTGGGAAATTCCAGCATGTCAATTTATTTTGCTAACTACTCAACTGAAATGGAGACTAATTTCTKAAGAAGGCTAGAAGGCATAGGTAGCCTGGAAAAGTTAATACTCTGTTTTTTGTTGTCTTGATGCTGCAATCAAATGTGTGGGAGGGCAGCTCTGTTCTTGTGATTAGCTCTCTGAGGTAGGGACCGTGCCTGTTCAAAGAAYATGTTTTTGCTAAATAGCTAGCTATTGAACAGTAATAATTTGAGGAAGAAATCTCTCGTCAAAGCTAAAGGAAAAAGATCAAGAGGTACATTGACAGAGAATGATAACATTAAATTTTAAATTTTGCAAATTTGAGGTTAGTTTTTGCAATTCTGCCTAAAAAAGGGAAGCATGTAATAAGCATTGCATTAGATGAAGGTATCACAGGATGCTGTACCGATTAATTGTGTACATTACATCTGAGAAGGGCAAACATAGGCAAATGGAAATGTGGAAGGAAAAACAAGGAAGAGAAGATGTGACCATGCCCATAGCTTAATCACTAGACTTGGTGAGATACCTTCTGGAAACAGGCACATCGATTTGATAGATACTCTTCYGTTCTGGAATACACTTGCATTTTTATGGTTGTGGTGACGTTTCTSGTTCCTTCAGCTTTGTTAAAGTGAAGTACCTATAGTGGAAAAAGCAATAATAAATGCAACAATAGAAAATTTGCTGTTTCAGTAAAATCTTTCAGTGATGTCATGGGACTGGTGACAAAGAGGGTCAAACTCAGATTTTATTCTTGTGTCAAGTCCTGACTGAATATGAAATCTTTGGTTAGGCCTTGAGGCCCATGTCTACAAAATGGCATGAGCACGCTAAGCTGAGGATTGCAGGGCAGAACTCCCATGTAACTAGCCTTTCTAGCGGAATCTGTCTGCTTTGAGTTACGCCCTGGGCTGACTGGTTAATACCTGGGGAGAGCCAGTTATCTCCAGATGGAGACTATCAAAGCAGAAGTCTAAATGGAGCAATGCTGTGTGTCAGAAAGCATGAAAACGATGTGGGCAGTTTCATGCCTTAAATCCCTTAAAATGCTCTGGGCATGTGCACCTTACCCAGGCTACAAAAGGATGCATCCAACCTTGGAACATTTTTCAGAAGAGCTATGCCTTTTTTTTTGTTTTCCCTTCTTCCTAGCAGAAGATCACTCCTTTCTTTGTTAGCCTGCTAGCCCTCTTTTGTCCTGTAAATCAGGAGTTAGATCATTGCCTTAGCAGGTGGGACAACTTCTGCTGCCTTAGCAGATGCAAACTCACAAGGCTCACCTGCTACGATAGGAGCGAGGTAACCGTGTGCTGGGGCTGTCCTCACTGCCGCCTGCTGAAGCTATGAACTTTGCACAAATACAACTTAGGGATTTCGGTAAGTGATTTCGCCTGTAAAATACATACCCCAAAGAAAGGCTTGTAGTCTCACCGTGTTTCTTCTCTGATCTTGTGGATGTGGATTTATGTTTAGCAAAGTGCAAAACTTATAATAGCTATAGGGAAGAGTCTTTTTGTGCGGGGTCATTTCCAAAGAGATGAGATGCAAGATAGGAATTGTCTGTGGCAGAGTAGAAGGAGAATCCAGGTCTCCCACTCCCTGGTGAGTGCTCAAGTTACTGAGCTTTGGGAGAAAGATCCCTTATTTCTGCTGGTGAGATTTAAAAGGAAACAATGTCACCAGTGCCACTTCTCTCATTTGTTGGGGGCCTGTTTCCAGAGACTAGACTAGACTGTTTCTTTGACCTGCACAAGTGGAGAACTGGTCTATTCGTCGCAGCGCACATCAGGGGTGAGACAGGAGCTGGCATATATGTGTGTAGGGTTTTGATTAGGGTAATTTTTCTGCTTATGGCTTTCCTCTGTTCCATCATGGTAAATTTCTTGCATAGAGGATGTTATTCCAAGAAATCAACCCTTTCAGATAGCTACCTTTTGAAGCACAGACTCACCTTTGCCATCTGATCTGCAGTGTCACCTTTGGCTCCCAAATAAACAGTAGCCAGGGCAGATGCAATACTCAAAGGGGAGAACAAAATATTCTTGTCACTGTCTTCCTGACACTCATGTTTGAAAAAGTCGAGAGCAAAGCTTGTGTTTGCTTTATTCAAAGCTTCCATTGTTCTGAACCTGCACAGAAAGGGAGAAAAGATGCTATTAGCGAACCACTAATTATGACTGCTATGTACCTGCAAGTTTCTCTTCAGTTTTTGAAGTTTCTTTTGTGTTTTAAAAGTTTTCTAAAATTACTTATCTATATGAAGAATGAGGAGGATTAACTATTATAAAGTCAGAAAAATTGTAGCATGTCCTGTTTCACTGAGGATGCTAGCTATCATTTGGGTTAGGCAAAAAGCAGGCTCCAACCTTGTTTTATATTTGTTCACCAGGACATTTACTGCACTGTCCTTTACAGCATCTTGGAGTGAGAGCTGCTAGTGTTACTCACCAGTGCCTGGGCTAGAGGATACTGAGAGACTGTCTCTTATGACATCTTTTATGCTTCAATTTGTGCAAGAGCTTTTTGATGCTCATAACTGTAGTGAACAAATACTCTGGGAACAGTAACAGTCAAACTACACTTTTAGGACAGGACAAAATACTCCTTCCAATGCTTGGGTGAGCACCGCCCCAACTATTGCATGCTAAGCATCCTGAATTCCCTTTTTGACTTTCAAAAACGTCCTGAAACTCTGTCTTACAGCACTAGCCCAGATCCTATCTTCCCAGTTCTTCTGCGGGACAAGGTTTCCATATTCAGTATACCACAAGTGCTGCTATTTGTCATTTGCATTGCAGGTTTAGCTGAGCGCTCTAGGCAGGGACTAGGAGCTATTCTGGTTGGTATAGGATGGCCTTAGAATAAAGACAGTTCATGTCCTGAGCAGCTTGCAAACCAGGAGCTGACCCAATGTTTGTAGAGCACAGGAACAGCAAAGCTGACTTAAGCAAACACAGTGGTTCTTACTCTGCTATGATATATATGCTAGCCAGTGAGCTCCAGAAATTATAGAACTCTGTACAATAAACTGCTCTTCCTGTATATTTTTAAGACTTCCACCTTCTAGACCATGCCTGTGCCATCTTAGTAAATTACTTTCCCAAGCATTTGTTGTTTCCAATTCAGATCCCTGCTTCCTTTTTTTCCTATACGTTTGTCAACAAAGCAACATCATCCAAGAGTATATGAAATAAATAATCTCTAGAAATCATTACAGTACCTTGTTTTGTGCAGGGAGGAACACTGCTGCTCTGGGTGTCTCCAAGGTTTCTGCAGTTCACGTGAAGGGTAGGGTGAATTTATAGTGTGTCTGGCCAGTTCTGCAAAGGTTCTTATGACTCAAGACTGTGCAATTTGTTATGCCCTGAAGGCCACATCCCTGTGGAAGAACTGAATCATCTCAGAGTAGGATGTGAAGTGATGGTGAGAATGATACCATACAAGAACCTTACAAAACTGACTGCAGAAGTATTTCTATAAACACTTCTGTGGCAACAGGCTAGTAACAACTTGAACCCACACTACTTTAAACAACCTCTCTTTTGCGGTTTGGAGGGTTTAAAAAAAGGGCAATTGCTGAATCTTTTATGATTTGTCTAATAGAAATTATTTCTGAGGACTAGACAAACAGAAAAGACAGTGACTTCTTATGTGTGAGTTTTTCTATTGTCCGTTTCCTACTGAGAAAGTATTTGTCACTCCTGGTGGGTTTCTGTTTTAGAAACATGGATTTTGTTAATCTTGGAGTATTCTAAGACTGTACAATGAGGGACATGTTGTCACTGTGAGATAGTGAAGGTTGAGAAACAGGCGCCAGACTCTTACTTTTATTATCAGTGGCAACATCACTAGAACCTGGTGTGGGTCTTAGATTAGACTTCATTTTTCTTCTGCTTCTGTTTCCCCACCCTAATCTGAAAGCTGCTGTTTGACCAATGTAGCTCCTCAGAGATCTATTCCTTATTTTTCATTCCAGAAATTGATATTCTCTCAAATCCTCTTTTTCTTCTTGCCTTGGCTACTAAAATACCTCCTTGCCTGATTTTCCTTGCAATCATGCTGTCCCTTCCTCTGTTGTCCTTTTTGTAGGACACTCTGACCCCTAACTGAAACACCCCATGTGATCCTACCCTTGCCCTTTATTTCATTCTTTACCTGTCTGCACTGTTGATAATACCGCCTTGAAGACCTGGATAGAGGCTGCTTGTCTCTCAAGGGCTGCCTCCTCGACACTGAGCAAGACTCACTCACAAGGTCTATCTCCTCGGCATAAACTGCCTTCTGAGAGCTTTCTTCTGATTTGCTGTCTATGAGCATACATTTAACATGGACTTATGTTGTAAGTCAGTGGCTGGCACAGAGGATCCTGGAATAAGGAATAAGCCATGGAAGTACCTGCAAAATTTGGTGTAGGGCATAGGAGGGTGCAAAAGGTCCCTTGCCAATGGTGAACCTTCTGCATCAGTATAATTTGAGAACCGAAAGCTTTGTTAAAGTTGCTTTCCTACTTGTGAGGAACCGCACAACTTTAGTCGGATGGTGTGTTCCTGCCCCTCGGGTCTTTTGAAATCATAGCTACACAAAACCAGCATGTTTCAGTGTGAGTTGTAATTAGATGTATCTGTGACGTTTTCCAGAGAGCGGCATAGTGTAGGAGAGGTGTTCACTGCACAATTAATTGCTTCCATTGCACCTGGGAAAGTTGTAATCTGTTTACACTGGCCTTAAGTGATTTCCAAAGCCTAAATGATTTGAGTAATCTTTGCAAATTTAGCCATGTTGTTGAATGATTGATAGATACACTAGATAGACTTCATCCCTTAGAGTAACTATGGTTGATTTTCTGGTTTTAAAGCAGGGGTGAATTTAATTTGCTAACTTGTAACACTGCTTGCTGCTTTACAAGAAGTGGCTGAGGTGTTCTGTTTTCTCAGAAATGCTGTGTTAGACTGAATGAGAGGCTTGTGCCTTTGTACAAGGTTTTAAAGCTACCGTTTTAAACCACCTCTTGAGTGGCATGGCTGGTCATTAGCAAAAAGAAAGAAAGCATACTGAATAACTAAAATTATACTCGTCTCAAAGGACAACATATGCTAAATCAACGTGATGGATTGATAACATTTTCCAATATCCTTTTAAATTAGCACCACCAGAGGACATGGCTCAATGGGTGGTGCTACTGCTGACTCAGCAGCGGTACTCTCACTCCCACTCTATACTAAGTCAACACAGCAGCACACTAGAAGACTTATATTTGTGTTAATAGTATCCTTCCTGTGGGAAGTAAACCTGTGGGCTCTTTCGCTGTGATCATTCATGTTTCCATTTGGTCAGGACAAATATTGGCAGGACATCAGTGCCCTGGCCAGATCTCAGCTATATAAATGCATTTTGTTTTCCTCCACTTTCAGTGTAACTTAGCACAAGTCATTGTGACTTTCCTGTACAGTGTGTTGCTCTGTTCATTAGCACCTGGGTTCAGGAGTAAGTGAAATCCTTGATGTCTACACAGAAGATTATAAAGTGCTCTATAAAGGCTCTTGAGGGTCTTGACAGAAAGACTTTCGGTCACAGAAAAATGGTAGCTTCTTCTTTCACACAGTATTTTAGGATACAACTTTCCATGGCTGGTTTTCATGTTCATTGGTAGCTTATTTTAGCTATCAACATCTGTATAGCTCTTGGAAATCTGATTTAATTCAAAACTAATGTGTTATATATTTCAAGTAGATCAAAAGAAAAAGAGATGTTTGAAGGAACGCTGTTCAGTTTCCCTGACATCTTCAAATATTTTTTTTACCAGTATAAGCACCGTTTATTTACTTGGGAGGGAAGAATTTCTGGTTCAGCCAGCAAAGCACTCTATTCACTCTATTTTTGGCTCAGCCAGAGCAGGCCAGTAGATTTTAAACATGAAAGGATTTTAAATGTCCCCAAACATTTAAAAGGACTTCAGGAGATACAAGAAGCATGGGGAGGAGAAGGATTTTGAAATCTGAGAATATTTTAATCCCTTTGGAGGTCTGATGTAATTTTTTTTAAATCTCTCTGTGATTTAAAGTTAAAAACTGTAAGGAGGACAGGGGCGCAGAAACTGAGGAAATAGTAAGGGTGTTGAGTGACTAGATACATGAACTTTTCTGTGCTAAGGAGGACTCTCCTCTGGGCGATGCCTGTCATAGTGTAATTGAGAGCACGACATGAGCTTTTCCTAACCTTGTCAACTGAAAGAAAATAATAATGTATATGCTTCACCTAGACTGGTTATAACAGATTTTGGGTTGTGCCATAACAGATTTTTATGTAGGATACGTTAGTATCATCCTGAAATCTCAAATAGTTTTTAAGTTTAAGAGAAGTTAGTTCTCTGGGTATCTTTTTTCCTTTTAAAGCGTTGGTTGAGAACACACGTGTCTTTATTTTGAAACAGAGTAGATGATAGCTATCTGTTGTGTACCTCCTACGAGTAAGTTTGCAAGCCTTCCCTTGCCAAGCAATCCTTGCTGACATACTCTAACAGTATTTAAAACCTTATGAGTTGCCAGAGGGTGTGGTGAGGTTCCTGTATAAATATTACTGAGGCATTTTGCTCCACGCCTGCAGAAAGCAAAGGTGTGGTGAAATTTGACAGTACTGGCACAGTTCATCATACTTTACTATTACTTCTACATGCTTTGGCTTAGACACTGTAATTAATAAAGGTAGTGTTTCTCCTGAGAAATTCAGCCCTGTTAAGAAGTGCAACACTTCTGAGAAAGGATTGATCTCTGTATCTGAAAAGAGATAGTTTATCTGTTAATGAATATGCACACTGTTTTCACATATGCAAGGGTGCAGTTTTCCTTTGAATGACTCAGGCTGTGAGCATTTTTAAAGTATCCCAGGTAGCAGTTAACATAAAAAATATGAAGCGTGGCCTGAATTTCTCAATCATGATACACAGTACTGCATTATGAGTAATGACGTGTGTGTGGCTTGTATGCACTTTAACCGAAACTTGTCATTTTTTCGAAGAAATCTCTCAAAGGGTGTAACTGTACGTCAGCTGCACAACTACTGAATCAGAAAGCTGATCCCTGCCTTGTGTTAATGGGAGTTTCCCAGGCTGCAGTGCTATAGTGCAAGATGTGCCATGCTGTGGGATGAAGAATGTGAATATCAAGTCAATGTATCTTCAAAACACATTTCTAAACAAGAATGCGTCCTAAACAGGAGCCTTGTGCTGATGTTCAAGAGCAGGGTAGAGAGGAAGGTCTCTCTTTTAAGAAATCCATTTAAACATTTGCTATTTTTTCATACAGCCCAACTGCAAATATTCTTGCCTGGTGGAATGACCAGAGGTTTCACAAGGCAGTTGATATTTTCAGAAGTTTCATCAGGAGAATTTCCCCGATACTCAGTTGTGGAAGTGTACTGGAAATCTTAGCTCTTCACTGATCTGCTTGGCACCTGCTGGCCCTTCATAGTTTCACACTTTTTAGGCTACCCTTGGGACTGATTTGAACTACCTGGTTAAGTGCACATACAAAGGCAGTAAGCCTTTGTCCTGGAAGAATGTAACCCCAAAAACAGGGCTTGGAATGGAATTTCCCCTCAGACTGACAAGGACCTTGGGTGAGCTGGAGTGTCGTTAGCATCATTTGAACATGTCTTACCAATGCCTTTGCCATTGCAAGATTCTTCCATCTTTCCATCTCTCATGTTCTCTGCCTGTTGCACAAAGGAGCTTGGTCTCTTGAGACCTGACATCCATTTACATGGTTCAAGTTAGCAAGCTTTTCATAACAGTGACCAAGTAGAAATTAATTACATGATACACACCAAGTAAGACAAGATGTTCCTTTCTGCTCTCAGACAAAATGAAATGGAAAGTTTTGATTTTGTTCCTCAAGCTTTTGTGAGAGATGCATAAGTGTGAACTTGCAGGGTATTGCATTGAGGACCTTCCTTTAAAATATCCTGGTGATCATCTGCTCTTCTTTACCAAAGCATTTTCAAGCTCTTTGGAGCTGCCCTTTCCAGTTGTGATTCAGCTGTATGCAGATCTTCATGGCTCCATTATCTTTTGGACTGGTATTTGTGGCTCTTTTAGCTCTTTCAAAGCCAAAAGCAGAACTCTCTTTGTGTAGTTTAAGACTAGTGCGATGTCCCTTTCAGCTGCTTTAGACTTTTCTTTCTTCTTGGTCTATCTCCCTTAATTTTCTAGCTTTGGCTTTATCTTCCAAGGCTTTTTTAATATCCCTTGCTTCTTGTGGTTGCTAATTCCTTGTCTGGGAACATAGACCACGCCATAGACCAAGACTATCTTGAATTCAGTGGTACAGAGGCAACATCAGGCTAAGGAAAGCTAGCAGAGTATGTGTAAGGGGAGGCAGAGCACTTGCTCTCCGTTTGTGGCTGGAGGAATGGGCCCTCACCCGACCTCCTGCAGATGCAGCTGAGATGCAGCTTGGACTCTGTAGTTGACGCAGCCTTACTGCATGGCAGATGACCCTCTAGGCAGCAGAAGTGGCAACACTCTCCTCCCACTTTCTTCCTTAGTCCCAAACCTTCCTCTCCCTGACATTTCTCCTCTTAGAAATAAGGCTTGACCCTAGCCCTGCCCTCTTCCCTCCCTGCCCCAAGAAGTAGATGGAGATTGCTGAAAGGCAAAGAGGATAAAGGAGGACATGGTGAGGGTGGGGATAGTCAGTGTCTTGGCGAAAGGGAGTTACTGGATAGCAATGAACCACGTTCAAGGGAAATGAGGCAGAATGAAAGAGAAAAGAGGGAAAAGGAAAGGGGAACTGCTCTTACACACAGCCCTGTGAAGTTTAATGATCCCTCCTCCACCCCTTTTGTTCACCTTTAATTCCCTGTCCTGGTTTCGGCTGGGATAGAGTTAATTTTCTTCCTAGTAGCTGGTAATACTGTTGAGTTTTGGATTTAGGATGAGAATAATGTTGATAACACACTGATGTTTTAGTTTTTGCTGAGCAGTGCTTACACTAGTCAAGGACTTTTCAGCTTCTCAATACTGCCCTGCCAGCGAGAAGGCTGGAGGTGCACAAGAAGCTGGGAGGGGACACAACCAGGAGAGCTGACCCAAACTGGCCGAAGGGATATTCCATGCCATATGACATCATGCTGGACAAAAACTGGGGGGAGTTGGCCAGAGGGGGAGGGGGAGGGGGGAAGGGCGTGGCCACTGCTCGGGAACTGGCAGGGCATCGGTCAGCGGCTGGTGAGCAATTGCATTGTGCATCACTTGTTTTGTATATTCTTTTATCATTGTTATTATTATTATTTTCCCTTCCTTTTCTGTCCTATTAAATTGTCTTTATCTCAGCCCACAAGTTTTACCTTTTTTCCAATTCTCTTCCCCATCCCGCTGAGGGGGAGTGAGCGAATGGCTGTGTAGTGTTTAGCTGCCTGCCGGGTTAAACCACGGCATTCCCATATCTCTGCCGTCCTTACAGGAACTCATCTGACACCTCACTACTCTCGCTTTCCATATTGACCTCTTATCAGAGCCACAACACTGGAATTTTACCTGTGTGACTAAGAAATCAGCCTTCCACTGTAAGGATTTACTTATCTCCAGGATCCTGTTCCTGTCGTCTGTAAGGTGCCACTAATAGAAGTTCATTGTTTGCCTGCATTGATTTTAGACTGTGGATTGCTATTGCTAACATTTAGAAAAAGTAGGAAAGTTCTGTATGAGTTGAAAAAATAAAAGCTCAAAATTAGTTTGGAATCTTTGTTTCCCGGGAGTAGCATGCAATTGTGAGCATTTGCTCATGTCACAGGACAGTTAGACTGTATGGTATTAAAGTCTTTATCTCGTGATCTTTAAGAGTATAACAGTGAGGAAAGGGAGGCCAGGTACAAATGATAGCCCATTGACATCCACATATAATAAAATGGAGGCGAAGTATAAATTATGCTGCTGGGTCTAAAAATGTGTAGCATGAAGCTATGTATTATCTCACCTTTGCTCCTAAGCATTGTTAATCATCCTAGAATTTGCTGTTCGCGGGGTGACTAATCCCTGCTTGGGATTTACAGAGGTATTCTGTAGACCTTGGTTCCAAGAGGGTTAAAAGTGAGGAAAGATAGTGAGAGCTTTGTGGGCTGACCATGGGAGACTCAAAATGAAAGAACGAGTGGGGGTCATTCTCACATGTGGCCAACTCTCATTTGGTGAGAGAAAGCTAAGCTGGCTGGCTGGCTTACACTACTGCTACATTAGTGAGATTTGGATTGATGTTTAAAACGAAATTAATCAGAACATTGTGGATTCTCCAACCTTAAAGATATGCAACATTTGACTGGGAAGGGGCCTGAGCAACCTGGTATATCTTCGAAGTTAGGACCAGATGACTGTCAGCTGCCCATTCCAACCCAAGTTACTCTCTAACTCTGTGAATTACAGAAGACCAATTTTTGCAAATAACTGACTTTGTTCAGCTGAGCAGTATTACTTATATTCTGATATATTTGAAGAATTAGGACTGGAATAAACAGTAGGGCCCCAGGGTCAAATTCTGTCATCTCTATGGAAATTCATTAGGTGAATTACCTTCCCATTGTAAGACTGCAGGCAAGCAAACAAGTGTGGTCTTGTATCTGCACAACTCACTAATCCTTTGAATTAATTGTGTCTCTTTGCACGTGTGCAATTACCAATATATATGGGTGTGGTGGTAAAGCAGTAAAAGCCACTTATGACGGGTCCTAAAGCTGTGAGTCTGAGCCTTCTTCCATACTTGTGCTGAAAGAAATACTGGGGGTAAAAGAGAGGGTAATCCACCTGTACTTCATGACACAGCAGAGATGCAAAGTCTCTGGGATATGGTGCTGACTATTTTGCTTCTTTGGAGATGGAGAGAAGAAGCTGTAGCCTCCTCTGTTGGCACAAAGGAGAGGACTTGTTCCATGCTGGGTGACAGAGGTTTGATATCTGTCACCCAACCTGGGGCTACATCCAGGCCTGTCTTTTAGAGGCCTGTTCTTTAGGTGCCTGTTATTGCAGAAGCTACAGTGCCTCAGGTGTGGAAGGCTGTTGAAGTTTTTAGCTGTTAGGCAAATATTTCTCTGTCTGAGACTTGAGGACTCCAGCATCCATTCCTCAGTGGGTGTGTGATTTGCCAAGTCCCAAAATGGTTTCAAAGTTTTCAGTCTGAAAACATAGGACTGAGAATGCATGTTTATATTTTTTTTCATTTGTGTATTAGAGATGGAGGGACTGCACAGCTGGTTAAGGAAGTGACTACTGAGGACAAGAATATGACTGCTCGTTACTGTGCTGGCAGGAGAAGTCAGCCGAAATCAGGAGACAGCACTGAATCTATCTGTCTACATACAGGAGCAGATGTATGTGCCTTCCATTTGTAAAGTATGTTTTAATTGATAAGAACTACAACGGCCTAGAAATAGTGCAGTTTTAGAACAAATCTGCTGAAAATTAAGTGTCTTGAGGATTTTAGGTGCCCTATTTCCATGACCAGATCAACAGAAACTCCAGGACAATAGTAAACACATTGTTAGCTCTCTTGCAATAAATTTCCCCATTCGTTATCTCCTAACCAGCAATCGACTAAGATAAAGGAAAGTAAAGGAAAATATTTGAACTATTTATGCACCAGTGAAGATGGTGTCATGTTATCTTCTTTCTTTTGCAAGACCATATTTGCTACCAGCAAGTTATGCCCCTAGGTCCTGCCAAAGTATGTGTTATCTTGGGGGATGGGGGGGGGAAGCCAAAACAAATAGAACAAGCAAAATACTGTGTGGTGGAACTGAAAAAACATTCCACCACAGACCATGCAGCACTGGTGCCATGCTGTGCATACTGGAGTCAGGAAAGAGCATAGCTTTCTTGCAGTAACTTCACCCCCCAAAACCTTTCTCTTTCACTCTTCTGGTACTTCTCTGTGACAGTTCCTCACAGGTCTGTTTCCTTTCTTGCTTCAGTGACAAAGGGAAGAATAATTCATTCCAGACAGAAACTATAACTTGCCATAGACATTGCTTCTCTTAGCATGATTATTCTCAGTTACAAAATAAGATATAAAGCTTACTATAAAGCTTTATAAACACACCACAAAGATAACTAGAAAACTCCTTCCCATTTCCCATTCCCATGTGTTCTCCGAGGCAGCGTTGTGTCTCAGTGGGATGTGGATTCTGCACGTATCCAGCTGCCTTCCAAACTGCTTATCAACTCCTGTTTCAGAGGGACTGGATGAATCATGGTTTGTGCTAAAAGTGTTATATCTGACTAGTTCAAGTTGCATGCATGAGGGATTACGAGTCATGCTGGTCCCTTCCTGGCAGAAGATTGGTCTCAATATTGTATCTTAGCCCAGAGTTAGGTCAGACTGTCATTCCTTATCTCCCTGTAAGCAATGAACCAATTCCAATGAAAGAATCATAGAATATCTCAAGTTGGAAGGGATCCGTAGGGATTATCAAGTCCAACTCCCTAAACCTAAACCATATGACTAAGAGCATCGTCCAGACGCTCCTTGAACTCTGACAGGATTGGTGCTGTGACCGCTTCCCTGGGGAGCCTGTTCCAGTGACCGACCACCCTCTCAGTGAAGAACCTTTTCCTAATGTCCAATCTGAACTTCCCTTGACGCAGCTTCATTCCATTTCCTCACGTCCTATCGCTGGTCACCAGGGAGAGGAGATCAGCATCCCAGGACACGGTTGGCCCTTTTGGCTGCCAGGGCATGCTGTTGACTCATAATCAACTTGCCATCAACCCAAACCCCAGATCTCTTTCTGCAGGGCTGCTCTCCAGCCTCTTGTCCCCCAGTTTGTACGTATAACCAGGATTACCCTGTCCCAGGTGCACTTGAAATACTCCAAATGAAATGCATTTGCTTAAACATGGTTTTATTATGATTAAAGGAGCAAAAGAGTACATCCACAAGACCCATTACATATGGATACACAGAAAACAGTTTGAATAGTAACATGCCGTATTTGGTCATGACAATCGAGACAAAAAGGTTTAAGCAGAAAGATGAATTATAAGATTTCTATAATGCATCTTTAGAAAGTGAGGAAAAGCCTTGMAGTATCAGGAGCACAAAGAAAAAGCAATTGCCTTGTCAGAGTAGGAATGGTTGGTGACAGTTTAGAGTTTAATCTGGGAGCTTTCAAGTGACTAATTCCAGAGGAGTCACCATGAAGCTTGGCCATAGAGAAACCTGGCTTAATTAGAAGGCTGCGTTTTTTTCCATAAAACTTCTGCTGATAAATGGGGTTGTGTTTTTTCAGTGTGATGATTCGGAACTATTATTGTTAACTTGCACCAGGAGCATCTCTGATCATGCTCATGCTTTCTTTGGGTCCAATTTTCATTCCCTTAACTCTTCATCCATGAGTAAATAATATTACTCTGCAGAAAGGAAAGGCAAAAGGCCTCTGTTTTCATGGCATAATTTCTCTGACTTCACTCTTTTTTTTTTTTTTTCCCCTCAAATAAACCCTTCTGATTTTAGAAAATACAGATGAAAGAGAGAGTATGCATTTCTTTTTACCCTTGATACTGCAGTGCTTTGGGTCTTGCTGTGAGGGACAGAAATTCTTTCAGCTTTCTTCTCTTTAAGGGGAAAAGCATCTGCCAAAGAAGAGGATGCTGTTGGTTGGGTTGTGCTTGATCAAGAAGAGGAAAGGGTGGTCAGCCCTAAACTCTTCAGAGACACTTGTAACCTCCATCCCAGCTCCTGTTGAGCCTACCACCTCACTGCCTGCTTCATAGATTTCCACAAATGCTTCATGGACGGCTTCAGACATCTTCAGGCTTTCTGCTGAAGAGATGCCAGAGAGATTGGCTGATGAGCTGAACAGGTCGGTCATACCCAAGGCCATTAAGACAGATGTGAGGTTATATTTTTCCTCCATCTTCATGCGGGGGAGATACACTTTCAATTTCCTCTCTTCCATCATATTAGAACTGGTCCACTCCATGAGTTTTTCAAAGGTGATTGCAGTCTCAAGCTGCAAGGAGACAAACAGATGAGATCTCTGGGATGAGAGCGCAACTTCCTTTGCAGTACCAGTGGTGGGGTTTTTTCTCTTTTAAACTGACTGCTTTTGGCATGGCATTTTTTATAGGTATATACAGATTAATGTAACTAGGAGAGGAAAGCAAACTATGAGTCTTTCTTCTCTACTCTGTGCTGCTTTCTATTTCTTTAATAGGTTCACCGCCAGTTAATTTTCTTAATGAGATGGCTACTCATCAAATTTCACCTAAAGCTCTTCCCTATTTACCTTCTTTGCTTGGGAAATACATTCCAAAAATCATTCTGTGCTTTTGAGTTGTAAGCTCTATCTATATTTAAGACCTCCAAGTAACCAGGTGTTAATGGTAACCAATTACTAATACTTGAACTATCAGTTATTACTGAGGAAATTTAGCTGTGTTCAAATGCCTCTTCATTTTTATAACTTAGATTCTTTGAGTTAGTGTATAAACATTTCAATGAACTCTCATTTATTACATAACTTTTCCCATTCAGACTAACTACAGTCATGCTAATGACAATATCCCATGCCTTTATTCAGTTCATACAACAATAGTATGTCATGTACATTTTATTTTCTGAAATTGCTTTAACCATTCCAGTTTTTAGATCATTTGATTTTTGAAGGTATGAAGGGAGCATGTTAAGCACTGCCAAACCAAACAATAATTACAACTAGTAAAGCTAACATGAACTTCCTAGGAAGCTCCTCAGTGTACAGGAATGGAGATATAAAACCTTTGGAGTTCAAGCTGCTGGAGTAACAGCTGCTTAGCTGAGAAGAATCTGTTCTGCAGTGACCAATATTTAACCCACTAAAGCAGTTCCTTAACCAATCCATGCTCAGCACAAACTACTGCAGGACCACTGCTTCTACGCAACAATCCCATGTTGCCAGTGTTCAGATCTGTGCCGGTGAAGTGTTTTAGGATAACTTTATTGTGAAGGACTTTGCAGAACCTACATTTCACTGTGTTTATGGTTTTTCTGAAACCCAACTGCCAGGGCCATACCTGCTCAAGGCCAGAGACATCATCAGGCAACATAACCAACATGCTCAGCTCCCCACTGGCATATGGAAGCTCCAGGATCTTCATTTTCTCAGAAGCCATCACTGCCACTTTAAATGAACCAATCTGATACATCATCTGCACAGGTTTGCTTTCTTCCTGCAAAATCAAATAAGATAATATAGTTTTTACAAAGATTATTCTTAGAGTGTAGAAATGTCTACTTACGGTTAAAACTACTGATTGCTCTTGTTCAGGAAGATTGTATAACAACTTGTCTACTCTTCATAAATTCTAAAAGACACCTTTAAGGTGATGTATGCCCATGTACCTCAGTCATTCTGAAAGGCACTGCCTGGGTGTCTTCATCCTTAAATGCTTTCTCCCACATTCCTTTGAAGTAAATGGCATTAACAAGGACCATTTCAGTCTGGGGATCCACAGAGCCCGGTTGAAGGATATTTTTGATCATTCCTTTAAGAAAGCATAGGAAAAAAGAACACATATAACACATCTGTGTATAACACATCTTACTTGGCAATCACAACGTTAAATGAAGGGTATAGAATTTGTGGGGAGGAGGGTGTAGGGCAGGGACATTGTTTTGGTTTTGCAGCTGTAATCTTGTACTGCCGAGGTTGATTTGCTCACTGCTGTTGGCAATAGCTGTTGTTTCCCTCTCTGTAAAGGATTATGAGAATTATAAGACCCAGAGATTGTTACAAAATTAGTAAACCTGTATATTTCGTTACGATGGGAAGAACCATTGGAATCTTTTTTCCCAGGATGGTCTCCAACCCAAACAGTAAACATAAATACTTCTTGCTTCAAACCAAAGTTGAAAGGAGATGTCTATATAAAGAAGGTAGCAGGAAAGGAAACCAGAATTTTACTCTGCTTTCTTCTTATACTTTGTTCTTGTTTATTCTGCAGTCCTCATGCACATAGCAAGCTCCTCCCTTAGTCCTTTCCCACCAGTAGCTTAATTATGGCCTGGTTTTCTCCTTCAAAGTATGACACCACACCAAATGTTGTGTGATTGTGAACATTTTCATTTCAGTTAAAATTCAGCATCTTTTATCAGGCCATGTGTTTCAAGTATGAGGGAAAGGAATGTTTTGAGGGGGCCAGGAAAAGACTCGAAGAATGGAGTAACCACATGGAGATGCAGAGGGTAAAAATCCCTATTGTGGTATACTTCTTTCTTCGCATTTCACACATCTCCCTACCATTCCTCAACTCTGTGGTTTTGCATTGCCCTTTACCTGTTAAGATTTCTCAAGTACCTTATGACAGCATGCCTTACTCAACAGGCACACAAGAACTCTGCGAAGCTTGGGGGCAAAGCGCACTGATCAAAGGATATCCAGATTCTCGAAATTAGTGTCAAACCACTTGTCAATGTGTACAAAGCATAGTCTAGTGCTGCCACTTTTATCAGGACTGGAAGTATTACATACCCGCAAAGCCCCTACAGATATAGAGAGTCCTCTAAAAGGGATGTGTCTGAGAAAAAAAAAACAGTTAGATGATAGTTCCATATCTGGGAACTGATATATTACCCAGGAGAGGTTTAGGTTTTTTTGTCTCCTGACTTAAGTGTTCTCATACGCTCTTCAAACATGGTGGCAGAAGGGAAAATACCTATGCCAATACTTGGTTTGCTCTTACCATTTGTCTCACTTTCAACCCAGGAATTGATGAGCGCTCTGGCTTGATCTGCTGCTGTTTGAAAGCTGATAGTTTCCAAGCCTCCTTTATACAGTTCCTTCACACATTGTAAGTATTCCTGCAAAGGAAGAATATGCAGTTTTCAGATCAGAATGTCAAAGCATTTTGCAAATGTGAAATGCAAGACTGAAATTAATAGATATGAGTAATCTGCGTATTAAGGCTAAACAGTAAGCCATGATTCTAGTTCATAAGCATTTTAAGATTCAACATTCATTGCTTCAAGCAAAGAGTATATGCTCACATTTTTAAAAATATTTTCCAGAACTGAGTTTGATCCAAAAATGGCATTCATTTCAGTTGAAGTATGTTTTTTTTTTCATTTTGCCCACCTTTTAACTTTTTATTTTGCAATAGTATTTTCATTTCATTTCAAATTAAATGTTCCTTTCAATGGGAAAACTTGGAATATTTTTGAGAACCTGAAGTTATTTTTCAGGTTTGTTTTACAAGTTGAGAAAACAGTTGGAGTTAACTCTTTCCAACAAGAGTTACCTTTATTAATTACACCTTAACATGATTGGATCATGAATGTACTTTGCACAAACATCTTTTTGGCTAGGCACATTTTTTCTCAAGACTGTAGAGGGTTAGGGCTGTGATAGAGAGGAGATGTGAATCCTGTCTTCCCTATGGAAGAAAATTTCTTTAGCAGAACCTAGACTTGTGACAGGGCTTTTGCATTACAGAATGGTACAGCTTTGACATGGAAATACACTCAGATCAGATATTAGAGCAACTCACCGGTAGGATTGGGTATGTCTCTTCAGCATAAAGTCTGCTGGCGAAGCTGAGTGAATAATTGTCACTTGGTTTGGTGATTTGGGTGAACATGTCTTTAAGTGAAGTGTGGACGCTTACAGATGTGCCGCACTGAATAGTTGGCATGAATACAAATAAAAAGATAGATAATGTTATTCTAGTTTTAGTACTTAGTAGGTTTTTCATACTATGTGAGAAGAGTAGAGTAGCTCAGACACTTCTGCTTACAACACTGTTGTTCATCCTGTATGTCTTTATATATACAATTCTGTGCTGGTTTTCTACTGTAATTTCCTCATCCCTCCCTCAGGGGGACTCTTAACTACCCGCTACAGTAATCTAGCTCCAACAGATCAGGTAGGCTTTCCTCCATTCCCAGCCATTCCCATTTAACAAGTAACATCCAGTTACTTTGCCTAAGAATACAAATATCTGTAGTTTTCCCTATTTGCCCACTATTATAGTGCTGGGTTTTATCTTATGCTTGTTCTGAATCCTCTGTTACCTCCCTTCTCTCTCTATTCTTATGAACAAAGTACTCCCCCAGCTACTGGATGCAGAGCACTAGCTGCTCATCGGAGAGGGGTTGGAACTGCTAAGAGACTGCTTTAACTGCTAGATTTTACTCCCAGGAGAAAGTGACATAGAGAAGGAGGTGAAATTATTTCTGTACCTGAGATTCAATAGTCCCTCCAAATCCTGTGATTTTATCGAAGTGAACAACCTGTAATTGAAAATAACAGTAGATGAAATAACAGGTATGACAAAAAAAGATTATGCAACTTAGATTAACACATTATGTTTGAAGTAAACCTATTGGCTAACTGAGAGGCTGGGTGACTCAAAAGGTGCAATCCATCTGTACCATCTGTGAATAGCTGTGCCTACTGTTGCCTGCTTAGATGATCTCCTTTTCTGTTGAACATCTAGAAATCAGCTCCAGTGTGTGCTATTAATAATGCTAACTTTCTTCCAGGTAGGAAGCCAGCCACTCTCTATGAAGGAAGTGAGAACTTTAGGGAAATCATGTGAAACATTCTGCAGTCTGGAGACATGTTTTGGCTCTTCCCTGGAGTTTTTATCTACTTTCCTTACTCTAAACAAAGGACCACTGGAATGTGTTGTTCTCTTTGAGAATCTTACTGAAAACAATGATAAAATTAAAATTTAAATCCAGTTTCAAGATTTGTGGCTGATGCATTTGCTTAACACTATGGGAGTTTGAGGTGGCTGCAGCTTTTGATAACTCTGGATCCAGACTTTTTAGCCTCTGAGCTATGCAAGGGACATTATTATATAATTAAGTGCTATGGCTCTATTGAGCAGCAGGAAGGTTTAAATCCTTAACTGTAGCCTCACCTTGTCTATCTGAGCCCTGGTGTTTTCTCTTGCACCTAGGTAGACCATGGACAGAGCTGAAATGATGCTCAGGGGGGAGTAGAAGATGTTCTCGTTGACTTGCTGGACTTTCAGCTCCTTGAATACATCAAAACAAAATTCCGTGCTTGCTGCACCGATGGAGCCCATTGTGAAACCAGTACTGTCTAGAGCAAACAGCAAAAATACAATGACAATGTAACGATGGAATACCGTACAAACACAGCGCAATGCACTTTAATAGTAGTTTTTAGGCAATGAAATGTAAACAAGTAGTTTTGAGGTCATTCTGTGGTAACATGCCTATTGCTATGCTTACCTCTCATGCATGTTAGAAACTCTGTATTCATAAATCTATTTCTTTCTGCATTTGTATTCAGTTGCCTTTTTGGCAGTGAAGTTCCTCAGAGGTCTTAAATCTGTGTGTGATTTCTGTTTACCTTTTCAAAGCAGTCAAACAACAATTGCCTGTACTTATTTTCATTCAGTGAAGGCTAGAATTCCTTGGTACTTTGTAGTACCTTTGATGGAAACAAGAAAATATGATCTGTCTTTGATATACTTGCAAAGCTGGAAATTTAAAGTGCAAATTTTAGTAGACTTGTTCTAGGTTTGGACAGATACGAGTAAAAGCAGATGCTGGCTGACTATTTTTATTTTCTAAAATAAATAAGTGCAGTAAAATATCTATTTGATGCACAGTACTTACTGTCAGTAGATCTTCAAAGGCTTGTATCTTTACCCTTGTTTTAGTAATGGAAGCATGGATAGGCAATAAAATTTGTCTAAGGTCATGTAGTCTAGGAGAGAGACTGATGCACAAAATTCATATTCCACCCTATTGTGCTTTCAGATATAGCTTGCTTTGCTTAAATGTATCTATATATACCACACTATAAACTTTCTGAGAAATTAAATTTTGTTAGTGACATTCAGGTAGAATAGAAATGCCGACATGATAAAATAGCAACATCTACCATAATACAGCACTGTTAAATGAATATTTTTGTCTGTGGCATAGACCAGTAAAAGCTTTATATTTGTTTCTGTCTGAGGCTACTATAAAGTGCTGGACGGTATAAGTCCCGTGTAGCCACTGTACTTGTATAAAGCACAACTTCTGAGGTCAGCATGAATCTAGTTTCCTTCCTGTGATTTATAGAAATTGTGAAAGTTTGTTGTCTTTCAAAATCCAGCCCCTTACATAGATGCTTAATGCTGGGATCTCAAGTTTGTCTTTGGAGTATTGAACCCCACCAAGGTTTTTAGTGACCATGCTCGTGAGTATACACATACACTCGCACACACATTTCTCTCACTTTCCTTTCTGTATACAAGTTCACATTTATAGATTATTGTAAAAATACAAGTCTGTACACCCACAGACATTTTTATCTTGTGTAGTGTTCCCCAGCTGTATTTTCTAGGGATGCGTGCGTTGTTAGAAAAATTTCACACTAAAATAAACCTAGCAAATTCACTGAATGCTACAGTTTTGCTCTAATTGCACTCTGTTGATCCGGAGGTCAATCAAGCAAACTTATTCTTTGGCTGCCAAAATCAAACTTAAAAGATACTGAACGAGAGGATAAGCTGGTCTGAAATAAAATCATATTTTAAGCACAAAATAATATTTTAAGCACAAAGAATAAACTTTTAAAAAGTCTCCTGAAGACAAATATTCAAGTTTTACACATAATAAAATAGTGTAGAACGCATACACACGGGTGAGAAGATTTGTAGAGAATATCATGTAAATATCCTGTCCCTAAACATACCAAACACAACACAATAATTGCTCTCTTTTTAAGTTTAGGCATAAGCAAGAAATAATATAGTGAGAAGGTAAATTTTCCTGGAGAAATGCTTACCTTCCAAGCTTCAGCACCGAAGGCAATACAGCTTTCCAGCTGTATGTAGACAGACTGGCTGAGCCCTTGGGAATTTATACAGTCTGAATTGTGACCCACCCGCTGCTGCCCTTCAGAAGTTTGACCTTTGACACCATAAAAATAATTTAATGGGATTAGGTCAGATTTTAGTTTCAATGGGTCTGTTTTTGATTGAAGGGAGAGCAAATATTAGGTTTTTATTCTGTATAACAAAGTGTTTTCCACCAGTACATCAGGACTGTTGGATTGGAGAAAAGACTGGGAAATAATGCTCATGTTCCTTTAAGCCTCATTTGCAACTAGATACTGGGATGTTAATAAAAGCAAAAAATGTGAAAACCTTAGTGATGGAAAACATAATTAGCAGTTATTAGTCAATCTGTCAATAATTAGTCAATTTGTTATTATGGTTGTAGTAGCAGACCAGAACTCTCTTTCAACTGATCCTTTTTGAACGTACAAAATGCAGCTGAGCCATGCTAGACAGAAGGTAAGTGAGAACAGGACTTGGCCTATTATTCTACTAACAAAACTGGGGAAATAAAGAAGGGTGCGTGTGAGAAAACCAATTGAGATGAAAGTCAAAAGCAGGCACACACTTTTCTTTGAAAAGTTGGGATATTTAAAAAAGATCTTTTGATGGATGTGGAGGTTTTACAGCAAGCTATTTTATTCTCAGGGAGTAATAGCAAAACATAGCCCCAGACAAAGTAAAAAGTAGTCAATTCCAAATGTGTTTGTGGTATGCACTTGCAATGTATCTCTCAGATCTTCCATGGGTAACTTAATGGCCTGGCAGATGACAGAGGAACTGTGAAATCCAGCTAAAGGAGTGTTCATGGTCTGTGGGACAATCATAATATACAATAGCAAATATATTTCAGTTATAAAAGCATTTCAGTTATAAAAGCTATTGTTCTGTATTGAAATAATAGAATGGACAAACAGTAAAGAAACCATTCTGACCTCTGTAAAGCACTATGTGATTTTAAAAAAGGCCGGGGGGCGGGGGGCAAATCTCAAAGTCAGTACGACATAGTTCTTTAGAATATGTATGGAAATGACTGTGATCTCTGTTAAGGAGAGGAGGTAGGCTTCTGTACTGCTGTCAGAAGTTCAGACAGTGCAGTTTTCTTTGCCTCAGTCTGCTTCCTTTTGTGAAAATAAATATGCCATGAAAATCTACATTCTCCTTACCAACTTGTCGCCAAGGCAATCTGAGGACTTAAGCAAGACAAGATTGTAATGGAAGTGTTATTTTTTGTTAGATCTCTACTCCACAGGTATCAGCCAAGTCGTTTGGTTTGGTTTGTTTTTTTTGTTTTCCCACAGAGTCTGACAGATACGTATCTATACTTAAGCACAGAATAATTCTTCTTACTTTTTTTTTAAGTCAGGCCTACTGCTTCTGTTTCAGCCTTTAAGAAAGCCTAAAAAACTTGTTTGCTTTTTCTGATGATAGAAGTGCTTCTCAGAAAACATCATCCCTACCTATAAAATATGTATTAGTATGTTGATGGAGAAAGGAAATGGGGAATGAGTCTCCGAGGTGCATTGTTAATCAAAAATCTCCACCATCTGGTCAATCAAACACGAGTAACGAGTTACGTATATGTAATCTACTTAGGTCTTCATATCTGTTTGTTAATATACAGATCAATGTAGACCAGGTGGTCCTGCCACACTGAAACATCCTGGTGAAATAATAAGGAAAAGAAAGACAGTTTTGCCTCTCACTGAGGGAAGAAACTGTTTACCAGCCAGCCAGGTGCTGGAGAAAACATCCAGCCTCAAAGGGATGCTTCCAGATACTTTAAAGCATTAAGACAGTGCTACCATAGCTGAGAAGAAGAGTTGAAGATCTCATTGAGAAGGAGGCAGTAAGGAGACAGTTTTAGTAGGGAGATTTCAATCATTCTAGCGGCCTGGTCTGAGAGCATATCACATGGATACAGCCAGGGGACTGGGCAGCTCAGCTAGTACCTCAACTCCTAGCTCACCCTCCTCTGCGTTCAAAGGGAGAGCACCTGTAAGGGTGAGCAAGCCTTGTGAAACTAGGAGAATATGGTGGTTTTTTAATGGAAACTCTCTGGGAGAAGCTCTATCCTTGGCTGAGTTGTCAGATGGAAGGTCCTGAATAATTTCTGTCTTATGAGGGTCTCCGCTACAGAAAAGGGGAGMGTTCTCTACTGTGGCCAAAACTGTCAGCCATTTTGTCTGAGCAGACACCAGGTCAGGTCAGTAAGGGCAAGGTGTTTCCAAAGTAACCCTGTCATATATAACTAAGTTTTTATTTTTATTTTCTTTTTTTTTTTAATTACTTACATTTTTATGAATGTTCTTTGTGTTGCCTCCTTTGGATGTTAAGAGTAAATGCTTTTATTAACACTTCACCATAACCTGTCTTAAGAGTGGTGAATAACAACGGGGTGTTTCTCACCCAATAGCTTGGTGCACCAGTGAGCCGAGGCACTGAACACTTAAACAAGTACCCACATTCCCTCTTTTGTATGCACTGGCAGAGTGGGTGTCCATTTCATTTGTGTAGCTCAGGAGGTGAGCTGGTACCACAGACATCAGGAAAGGCAGAAGTGCTTTCTAGTGCTAGGTGGCCAGAAGAATATCTGGCATATMATAAAATACTGGGAGGTGTGCCTGGACCCTGAGACTCACAGGGAGTGTATTGCACCTTGCTTTGCTTTTGAGCTTCATGTCCACAAAACAATGGTTATCAGGAGTCCTTCAAAGCTGAATATGAAAAGGCTGAAGAGAACATGCCAAAGTGAGCATATGCCAATGATAYTAAACTAGGAGGAGCTGTGGACTCCCTTGAGGGTAGAGAGGCCTTACAGAGAGATCTGCATAGACTAGAGAGCTGGGCAATCACCAACTGTATGAAATTTAACAAGAGCAAGTGCCGAATTCTCCACCCGTGATGGGGTAATCCTGGTTATACGTACAAGTTGGGGAACGAGAGGCTGGAGAGCACCCCCGCAGAAAGAGATCTGGGGGTTTGGGTTGATGGCATGTTGAATATGAGTCAACAGTGTGCCCTGGTAGGCAAAAGGGCCAACCGTGTCCTGGGGTGCATCAAGCACAGCAGAGCTATCTGGTCGAGGGAGGTGATTGTCCCACTCTACACTGCACTGGTGCAGCCCGACCTTGAGTACGGTGTGCAGCTTTGGGCGCCTCAATATAAGGACATCAAACTATGAGAGAGTGTCCAGAGGAGGGCRATCAAGATGGTTAAAGGCCTCAAGGGCTCCTCCAATTACAAGGGGTGGCTGAGGTCACTTGGTTTGTTCAGCTTGGAGAAGAGAAGGCTGAGGGGTGACCTCATCACAGTCTRCAACTTCCTCAAGGGGGGCAGCATAGGGGGAGGCGCTGATCTCCTCTCTCTGGTGACCAGCGATAGGACGTGAGGAAATGGAATGAAGCTGCATCAGGGGAAGTTCAGATTGGACATTAGGAGAAGGTTCTTCACTGAGAGGGTGGTCAATCACTGGAACAGGCTCCCCAGGGAAGTGGTCACAGCACCAATCCTGTCAGAGTTCAAGGAGCATCTGGACGATGCTCTTAGACATATGGTTTAGTTTTAGGTAGTTCTGCAAGGAGCACGGAGTTGGACTCAATGATCCTTACAGATCCCTTCCAACTTGAGATATTCTATGATTCTATGAATCTATGTGTCTACACCTAATAAGCTGTTTTCTCGCACTGTTCATAGTGAACCTCAGATCTGTGACACAATTTTCACTCTTTATCTCTTTTTTGTTCAGGGCCRCTTTGTGTTCACAGGGGTTTATTTCTATTTTTACCCCACTGGTCTCCCATTGCCGCATATAAGAYGTGGCCATTACATTTAATTCAGTCAAATCTGCTTTCCAAGTGTCCCTCAAGCCTCTCTCCTAAACAACCATGATTCCCCTTCTCTTAATCTGGTTTATCATACATGAATTACATAAGTGTCCAGACCTGTGTCACAGGCCCAGCTCATCACAAATAGCCTGTATTTTAGGACCTACAAATATATCCAGGAAGCWGCTGCAGTTTTGTCAGTGATCATTTTTTCACACCATCACATGCAAGTATAGAATAAAAGTGATACCAGAGGTGTTTTTTATACCTGGTARATTTGACTTCTGTGTAGTGTCCTGGTTCCAGACCTGCACAACAGTTTTGTATGTGTTTGATGCAGAGCTTTGTTTCATGAGTTATACAAAAGCCATGTTTTCTCTCCAAGAACTGGAGTTTCAGGTTCAGAACACACCCACAATAAGCAAAGACATGGAGGATAAGAAGCTCTGCTTCAATACTGTATGAGAAAGACATGCTGTGCTCTTTCCTAGAGTCCTGTTTTGGTTTTCTGTGCTCAGACTGATAGTTAATGCAATGCCAGTTGCAAGAAACAGAATCTACCCATGAGCAAATGAAGATCTGGATGAGAACAGGCTGTCAGGATAGCATCAACACACAAAAGGTGTATAATCTGCTTGACATGGGGTCTAGAGAGAGTAAGCAAACCTTCCTGCAGTTGGAAGGCTACCTGGGATTGCCCTGTCCAGCACAGCTGTGCAAAGCAGTACAAACAGTTCTGTCACACATCCTTGTTTGACAATGCTTGTCCCAAGAAAGAGGTCAGCTAAGGCTCTGCTGCCCTTTCCTCTGCCAGGCATTTCATTGTGGAGCTGTCCCTAAACCAACAGACTCTTGAGTACCTGAGCCTTGGACACCTGAGAGCATAAAAGGCATWTTTTATCCAAAAGGATATGAAGTCCAGGTCAGCTCACAGACCAAAGCCGCTCATCCAATCACAAAAACCTACACAGAACTCGAGATTTTGTTCTCCTCCTTGTCCCTGCACTTTTGCCAGTAGAAAAGAGCATGTTGTTTTGTTTGTCTTCATTCCACATTGTGAATCTGGAAGCTGCCTTTCCATAAGGGACAGAAGCAACCATTCACAGAGAGAGAAATCATTTACCCAAAGTAACTGCAGCTGACTGTCTAACTGGTTGCCATTGCAGACCTTGGTGCTGTAGCTATCAATGATGGTTTCTCTCTCAGTTGTKCTGTGGGACTGTGTTTTTTCCCCAGGCCAAAGAAAATGAGGTGTCTGGTCAAGCTCCTTCAGACAGGAGAACACAGCTCACCTGGAATCTTTCTGCAGCAGTGCCGTGCCATTCTGAAGAGAYGGACATTGTTGCCTGCAGTGCTGCCYTGAYCTCTCACAGATTGTGACAGGGGCATTTGTCATTGCTCTTGATTGTCATTGGGATATCCCATATCAAGTCTTACATTCATTTTAACCTGACGTGGGTTCAGCCTTCATTGTACAGCTGATGATTTCTTAATACTCCTCCATGAATACTTGATCTGACATAGGTTGATGTGGCCTTCATGGCACACCTGAAGGTCTTCCTCACTGTGACTGARTGAGTTTTAGCCTCACCTACATGCAAAGCCTTTCGCTTGCTCCCATACATGCCACATATTTTGCTGCTGAAGCAATATACAGGCTGTCTCTGATGATGAAGATGCCTTCATTCTGACTGAGCTCAAATACAAGAAGAAAGTGCACAAGAGGTGGAAGCAAGGACAATCCACCTGGCAGGAGTACAGAAGCTTTTCCCATGCAGTGATGGAATTTGAAAAGCGAAAATTCTGCTGGAAGGAAAACTGACAAGGGATGAGAAGGGCAGTAAGAAAAGTTTCTTTAGGTAAAACAGCAAAAAGAAGGCTAAGGAAAAGATTGGGGAAGGTTCCTGATGATTTGGAAAAGTGACTAATTTTCAGAAAGGGAAAGGAGGAGAATTCAGGAGATTACAGGTCTCTGCAGTCACTGAAAAGGTGTAGCACACTGCTGCAAGGCACTAGGGCTAACGTTCATTATGATCTGCATTAAGAAAGGCACTCAGACTCTGTAAGATATTTCTTAAAACAACATTTATTGCAGCTAACATTAAAAGGAAAAAAAGGATAGTMTAGATAATCTTACATCCCCTCAGATGCAGGGAACCCCAAGTTGTGCAGCACTGGACAGACCGCCAGTCAAGGCATGGCATGCAGTGCAGGTCCCATCCATGGAGATAGATGTTCACTGACACTTTAGGGCTCTTGCAGGATTATTCTGAAGAAGAAAACAATTCTATTCATTTCTATTGTGAAACAAAAGGATGTTCACATGAAAACAAGCTGYTTCACTTTACAATAAATAGAAGGACACAGGTGATGCAATCACCCATGCCAGGTGGGAGCTTCCTACAGGTTCCTCCCTTCTGACTGGCACACGAAGTTTACCCTGCAGCCCAGGTGTGTGTAGAGCACAGCACAGCACAGGACGGGAAGCCAACCTRTACGCTCGGCACAGCACAGGCGTGTGCCTTCTTGTGTCGACTGTTATGTGCATCACTAACTCCTCAATGTACAACAGTATTCGAGTTCGAATCATTACAGAAGGCAAAGCCTCCTGGGAGCATTTCAAGACACATGAAGGAATAAAAGGTGATGGGGAAAGCCAGCATGGATTTACCATRGGCAAATGTCTCCTGACCAACATAATTTTCTTCTAGGATGGGATGGCTTGTTCTATAAACAAGGGGAGAGCAGAGGATGTTGTACACCTTGACTTTAGTAAGGCCTTCAGCATGATCTCTGAGAGTGTCCTTGTAGCCAGGTTAGAAAGATATAGACTGAGTAAGCAGACAATAACGCAGGCAGAAAATCAGCTGGACTACCAGGAGCAGCAGGAGCAGGGCTGCTCCATGRGAACAGTGAGCTGGGCCAAGGGTCACCCCAGGGTGGGCAATGCCCTCACCAACTGGCGCCGCACSACAAGGCCTGACCCCAGGGAGGCAGAGMCGAATGCCAGTAACAGGGTCCATCAACAGCCCCGGACACAGCAAGAGAAGAACCAGGGCCAGGGTCCATCTGGGGAGCCTAGGGTCAAGGGGCAGTGGGAGCTGGCTGCTCCATCTGGGATGGGAGCTGCGGGGATGAGAGCCAGCGGGATAGGGGCCTCACTGACCAGGGCCCAGTCCATGGTACCTGAGCAAGGGAAGCAGGACAGACCCTGAAAAGGTGGCCAAATCCATCCAAGTGTTCAGATCATAAGGCAATATCCTAGTGACAGGGCAGGTCCAAGGTCAAGCCAGGAAATCAGTCTGCAAGCTAGGATCAAGAGGGCCCATGGCCAGGTGGGGCAGGGCTGTGGGGAGATGGAGACTGGCCCTGCTGTGGCATCAGTGGGGCAGGTGCTGATGGCTCKGGGGGGGTGACATGGGGTCCTAGGCTGTGGGCCAGGTGGGGGAGGCCCCATGGGAGGTGAGGGCCAGCAAGGGCTGTTAGTGACTCAGGGCTCAGATACAGGAGCCTCCCCTCTGGGCAAGTGCATCCTCACTCCTTACAGAGACCTGGGCTCGGGAGTGGCTTGGTGGCTGTGGGGTGTTAGCAGGCTGTTTTAGGGGACACARAGCCAGGGCAGGGACAGCGGATTGGAAAAGGACATGGCATGGGAGGCCTGGGGCTGAGTGAGGTGGTCAGGCTGCCCCGATGGGCCCCGGAGGCTGGGCGGGCACAAGCCTGGGGGGAAAGACGGTCCGGCTGGGTGGAAGGGGGTTAACTCAGGAGCCTGGGGCTGAGTGCTGTGGAGAGATCAGGAAGTTTGGTAAGGACAAGGCCCTGCATGACCAGAGACCGGGCTCCTCGGTGCTCGGCAGAGGGCTCAAGGAGGCTTCACTGTCAGGGAGCAACAAGGGCCAGCTTCTCCCCAGGGAAAGACAAACCGGGAGGCAAAAGGGATCCCACAGCCAGGAGCCTTACCAGCCAGGGCTCAGTCCCACGGGATCTGAGCAGAGCAGGCCCAGAGATCACAGCCAGCTCCAACCATGAGTCCAGATCACAAGGCAATGTCATGGCTATGAGGCACATCCAAGGGCAAGCCAGGAAGTCAATTCACACATCAGAGCTAGGCTCAGGTTCAGTGATCACAAGGCAGGGCCAAGGTCACACTAGGAGTCCTTGGCCAGGCATGGGCACAGCTGTGTTTGAACTGGAGAYGGGTACACCTCTGATGTAGCACAGAGAGGGACTGAAGGTTCAGAGCAGAGCTCAAATGGAGCTCCTGGGCCCATAGGTGTAGGTAGAGGCTCCAGGTGTGGCTGGTCAGGACCGTTAAAGACATATTAATGCRCTCAGGGCCCTGTCACCCACTTAGGAGCAAAAGAGATGGACCTGGAGACAAGGCTGCAAGGCTTGGGTCTGAGGTGCACCAGGAGGCAAGCCTGGAGACAGGCGCACCTYCAGCGTACTTCAGGCAGGGACTGAAGGGCCAAGGCTCAGCTGAAATGGGCTTCTGTTGTAGGCAACAGTCTTGACTTGGGGAGTTTCATGTAATTTCTTGCTGATTAACRTAAAATTTTTGTTGCTGATTCAGGTATTGACAAAAACCAATGTAACAAACTATGAAACAGACACTTAGACCTTTCATTGTCCTTCCCCACACTCAACTTCAGTCCAAAAACTCTCCTTCTCTGCTTCGTAGTTTCAGCTTTCCTGTTACACTCAGTGCTTCCCAGTCCCTTTGGTGAAGCAACAGGCAATGCAAGAGTTTGGGGTTGGTGTATAACTGTTTCTATCTGCCAGTTGTTGCTTTTTTCCTGTGCTCAGTCTGCTCCATGGGCTGCAGTTCTACAGGGATGTCTCTGCTCCAGTGTCGGTCATCCGTGGGCTGCATCTGGTGTGTCACTGCCCTGGCATGGGTTGCCTGTGGCTGCAGTCCCTCAGAGGTGCCTCCTCTGGCATGGAGCACGTCCTCCCAAGAGAGTGGCTTCAGCTGTGCTGTCTCAATAACATCTCTTCCCAYGTGTCTCCTCTGTTTTGTTTCTCCAAACACCTGTCTCACATTTCTTCTGCCACCTTTTCTTAATTACGCTTGAGCAGAGGTGCCATATGCTCATCTGACTGTCTGAAGATTTGGTGTACAACGAGTTCTTTTCATCCATTACAGGGCCAGCTGCAACTGGCTGTGACTGACCGAGGACAGTTCATGTCCTCCTCTCACAAAGATCGCCCCTAGTACCAAAATGGTGCCAGTGCCCAATACAGGCTCCTGGGCCCATGAGCAGAGGGTGTGGGGGAAGGCTCCTGCTGAGACTGGTCATGCTGTCAGGGTCCTAACATTGGCTGTTTTCAGTCCTGGGACTTCAATAACTGGTAGTATTTTCTATATATTTATGTCGTGGTTTAAGCCCAGCCGGCAACTAAGCACCACACAGCCGCTCGCTCACTCTCCCCCGGGTGGGACAGGGGAGAGAATCRGAAGGGTAAAAGTGAGAAAACTCGTGGGTTGAGATAAAAACAGTTTAATAGGGAAAGCAAAAGCCGCGCACGCAAGCAAAGCAAAGCAAGGAATTCATTCACTACTTCCCATGGGCAGGCAGGGGTTCAGCCATCTCCAGGAAAGCAGGGCTCCATCACGCGTAACGGTTACTTGGGAAGACAAGTGCCATCACCCCGAACGTCCCCCACTTCCTTCTTCTTCCCCCAGCCTTATATGCTGGGCATGACATCATATGGTATGGAATACCCCATTGGCCAGTTGGCCTAGCTGTCCTGGCTATGCTCCCTCCCAGCTTCTTGTGCACCTCACAGAGCATGTGAGCTGAAAAGTCCTTGAGAAAGTAGACTACCTAGCAACAACTAAAAACATCAGTGTGTTATCAACATTCCTCTTACACTAAATCCAAAACATAGCACTATACCAACTACTGGAAAGAAAATTAATTCCACCCCAGCCAAAACCAGGACAATTTATTACCTCTCAATGGATTTCTCTTCCATGGTTTTGTCAAGTCTCCCTTTAAAATCATTTAAAATTTCATCATCTCCAGCATTCTTTGACCATGAGGTCCATCATTCAGCTACCTGTTTGTTGTCAGCTACCTCTATATGGGCTTTTTTAACTGCTTTCTACTAACTTCTTTTAATACCCTTAAGTTCCTGTGTCAGAAGAGGTAATGAATAGTCAATCTCTGTAATTTTCTCCATATCATCCAGGACTTCAGAAACCTCTGCTCTTGAGAACATCATCCCTCTCCTAGGAGTTTGGCTGCCTGGGCTCAGGCACATCTGAAGCAACTGTCCAGCCTTGAATCAGAGGACTGTTTGTGATAGAGCTGTGAGATGCCTCCATGGGGGTCTACATCCCCCTCACTTGAGAGAAGCATTTAAACTGCATCCTTGCTACCTTGCATGCCTGTGCCTGGCCATGAACGTCACCGAGCTGGACCCTGTAATACACCACTGCAAGTGTTCGTTTTGGACACTAGCAAGAAACTGATTAAAATGCGATGTATTTGAGATAACATGAGAGAGAAAAAGGAGATAGCATAGATAATTTCATGTCCCTTCAGATGGTGGGAACCCCAAGCTGTGTGGCATTGKATGGATCTTTATTCAGGGCACAGCACACTGCATATCCCATGCATGCAGAGGTTCACTGGTGCTGTGATCTTTACAGCTTTTATAGGTATGTTCTTAGAAGTAAACAACTCTGTTTATCATTTCTACTGTCGAAGAAAAGTATATTTATATAGAAAGCTGCTTCACCTCAAGATAAAGACAAGGATGTGCTGGCAGCATCATCACCAGGTGCCAATCCAGGGCCATCTACAAGCTCCTCCATTATGATTACCAGCCTAAGTTTATCCTGCAGCCACGTGATACACTCAGCAGAGTATAGACCTGAAGGCCAAGCGATATGTACAGCATAACATAGCACAGCACAGCACATACCTGTGCCTGATCAGGTCAACTTTTATGTGGGTCACTAACTCCCCAGTGTACAACACTTTTCAGGTTAGGACCACTACAGACCCTGACCCATGGACTTAACCTCTAGGCTTGATATTTGACCTACCTCATCGCTACAGGCTCGTTTGGGAATCACTGGRCTGTGGCGGTAGCATTGGGAACTGTAGCACTGAACATCTTATTGGGGAGGCACCTGCCCTGCTGGCCTTGCTGTAACCTGCTGCCCTGGGTCCCTTTCCCTTGCCGAGCAGCCTCACTCCTGCCACTCCTTGACAATCCCCTCTCTGCTGTCTCTTTTCCAAATTGAAGAATCTTAGCTCACTAGGCACAAGAAACACAAAACCAAACCACTGCTCCGTGTCAAATCCTTCCCAATCAATATGTAGCTTTCTGTTTGATTCAGCATGCTGTGCTTTCTCAGATATCATTTGGGAGCCCAGGACATCTTTCCCTCTGGAATCCAGGAGGTTCTCTGAGTGCTCTTTCTCTGGTGACTATGATTAGAGCATACTGCCTGCAAAGTCTTGTGCCTTCASCCAGGGATTTGGTTTGCTTAGGAGAAGGTAGGCCTTTCTTGCAAGTCAAATATGCAGAGAAGTGTGGAATGGTCTCAGACAATCATATTCCCCAAGGGCAGAGAAGATATGTCAGCTCCARCCCTTCCCCAAATGACATGAGAAGGAAAGGCACACTTAGTCCACAGAGCACTTCTAATGCTGTCCTATGCAGCATTAAGAAGAATGTGATCGCATGTGGCTGTTTTTGTGCCACAGACCCCTAGCAGTACTGTGTATCCAAAACAACAGAGCACGTAGTGAAAATGGAGTGTAGCAGATGGACAGATGGCAATTTATTGACATACCAGCTTCAATCRTGCTGCCAGGGAACAAAAAGAACTATTGGCCAATACCTAGACTTTGTGGGAACTGGGATTCATGTTTTTGAACTCTTGCTGGACTCCAGAGCTCAGAAGCAGCAGGCAATGTTTGCTCCCCTCATGGCTGCTCTTCCCTCATCCCTTTGTAACAACCTCCATGCTGCTCTTTGCAGAACTGCTTCCCTTGGGGGCTGCAGCAGCCACATTCACCACGGCAGCTCCTTTACAGGGTCCTGCTGGCCCAGACCAGCAATGCACGGGCACAGTTCTGAGCCCAGCCATCGATCCGGGGGTATAGATTTTATTGAAYTTTGTTGAATCTCCACTTTTACCTCTCATTTTAGCCTCTACGGAGGACGTTTTCTCCTTCATATACCAAATAGCTCTATCCCTTYTACAGTATTTGACTGTGATATTATTTTTTCATTCAGGGCACASACATCTTAAAATGCCTCTGGACTTTCACTAAATAATATTTCTGTCTTTTTCTTAAAAAATTACTGGATTCCAAGCACTGTGCCACTGGTCTACATTTTCAGTATATCGATCAGAATCATCTCTTTGCACAAAAATTAAAATAAGAACAAAACTGGAACCTACATTAATCTCCCAAACTTAGTTTTCAACAGATGTCTGTCTTTCAGAAGACTGATAGACATTACTTCGTAGCCCTAGTGACACCTGAAGGACCAGTTTAAAACAAGAGTCAAATGCTTCTGTTTCACAGTGAGGACATTAGGTGGCCTCTGTGCCTTGAAAACCTCTCTCATGTATAGTTTTAGGAAGCTGCTTACCATTTCTGCCTTGATTTTCTCCACTTCTTCACTTTAAAATAATCATCAAGCAGAAGAAAGGTTAAGCAATAGAATAGCTGTTTTCTTCATGTTATGTAATAAATACTTCCATAATAAATGTTACTATTATTGTACCTAGAAAGTGSTGAGTGACAGATATGCTTATTTCAGGTTAATAACAGTTTTATAGTTGCTTGATAATCTTACACACTCTGCTCCTTAGGACAATGTCTTAGAAGTCCTGCATTTTTCTTTTTCTTCTTTTTTTAGTTGTAGCAAAACTGCTTTTGGCTATAAGGAAGCAGAACATAATGTACACAGTACACCTTGAAATGTCATATCTCTTGAACTACTTTTTTGCTTGAATACTTGTGTTAACTGTAGCTAATCCTCTATGACCGTCCTGGGACGACCAGTATTTGCAGTTCTCCCATAGACTTCATAACGGATAAGAAAATGTATTTCCCTGCTGCCAGCATCATCATTTCAAGTCATATTTAATGCTGACTTTGCAAAAGGTTGGGRCAGCTCCAAATACCGCCATGTGTCTCCTTTTTTTAACATTTTTTAAGTACTGATACTGTAATTTGCAGTTCCACATGTGTATTCCAGCAGAAGGGAGATTRCTTAACTCAGCAATTAACACTAATAATCTTTTTAATTAGATAAACTGTAACCTAAAGAACCTTCCCTCTAAAGACTGTGAAATAGGAAATAATATCTCTAGAGGATTATCACATCAAGAGGCAGTAAGAAAGATTTCCTCATATGATTCTTGTGGGTATGAGAGAGCTGAAGCAGTCCACCTTTTAAGATAAACTCTTCTCATGTTTTTGAAGTTCTACCTCTTAGGCATCACCTTTACTTACAGGAAATCTTTTAAAACCATCTGGAAATACAATGCCAAATTCAAATAATTTAGTTATTTGATATGCTATATGGAGATAAGCTCAAGGTAAGGATAGGAGCTGTAGGGTTTACCTTGCTTAAGCTCAACATTTTTAAAAACATTCCTAAGCTGTTTAGTGACTTTATGTATGGGTACATTCTGGTTTTGAAAATAGGATCCAAATCCTAGTCTAAACCACTTCTGTCAAGAGTCACTACCCACTGTATAATGTTTCAGGTGATGTGGTGCGGTAACCCAGAAGAGATAATGATGTGTTTAGTTTGCAATGCTTTTATTAGAATAAATAGAAGGACCACCAATTAACATTCATAAATCAACAATATGTCACTGGAATAAAGTCGGGAAATTATATCAGTCAGGAAGATGCTGTATTTGGAGATGATGATTTATGAAGAAATGGTAGACTTTCTGTAACTTCCCTCAGAACAACAGACACAGCCTTATAGTACGTGCAGCACAAAGAAGCCCAAATGCATTCCTGGAAGAAGAATGCTTTGCTGAAGTTTAAAATTTCATCTGCAAGTTGTCCAAGCATCAATTCCAGGATGGTAGCCCAGCAAGTTCAACAGAAAGGACCAGGATTATTCTGAAAGCTGTGTTTATTTCATGGAACTCCTATAGAGAAACCAGTTTCYCAATAGCAGTGGCAGGATTTCTCACAAAAATCAAAATACTGGCCCTGTCTCTCAAGTTATTCAATGGGAAATATTCCTAAGCTACCTCCTGAAATTCTCRTTCAATCCTGGATATGAGTCCTGAATACGAGTTGGGTGAGCAGAAATACCTGCACCTAAAGATCTGAAAAGTCCCACGCTTCTTCAAGAATATCTCCCTAGATATTGAAGGCTTTCCACTYGGAGAAAATATTGAAGAGATGAGATTATACTACAATACTACAGTAAGTGGGGGTCTGTTTCTGAGGGGAAGGCAAGCATTATTTCCAGCTCTTTCTTTCTTTAGGGGGAACGGTATCTACCAAAGAAGAGGATGCTGTTGGTT